>CM053622.1:620575434-620614643 GCA_028646595.1 Phalanger gymnotis | reverse complement strand
GGGGGGGGGAAGGGTAGAAATGGGGAGAAAATTTGTAATTCAAACTCCTGTGAAAATCAATGCTGAAAACTAAATATATTAAATAATAAAAAAAATTAAAGTAAAAATAAAACACAAGAGTCAAGTATGCTAAAGTTTTCACTTCATTCAAAATAAATGGTTAAATTGCCTATTTTAAAACAAATATTTTGGTTTATAAGCCTTAAGGCCAAGTGAGAGAGACAGACAAGACAGAGAGACGAGTGTTTGTTGGTTGTTATAAAAAAAGATTCCATGGCAAATCTCATCTATTTTAAATTATGTCCTTTGAGGAATGCAAAAGGTTCCAAAACCTGAACATTAAACTCAGTTTCATAGTTGTGTTAGTAGAGCCAAGTTTCATGTTTACTAAAATGGAACTGTCATAACATTTGTCCTGCATGTTCCTACCTTGAGGACAGGGCTTCATTGGTTATTTAAAAAGAAAATAAAAACAAACAAAAAAGCTTCCAGGTTGTCCTGTCCCCATACCTAGTCAAAAATATAACAGATCTGAGATACTACCAAAATTGGATTCTACTGTCAGAAGTAAATAAAAATTTTAGGCAGTCTTCAAAGAAAAAATACAAGCTATCAACAACCATATAAAAAGTGCTCCAAATCACCAACAAGAAGTAAAATGCAAATTAAAGCAACTGAGAGTTCACATCACACACATTAAATTGGCAAAGATGAAAATGGCAGTTGTTGGAGAGAAACTGAAGGACATGCACACTGATGTACTATTGGTACAGCATCAATTGGTCCTACTTTAAAAGTAGGAAATATTGGTCCTAATTGGAAAGCAATTTAGAATGTGCCCAAAAAATCATTATTCATATCCTTTGACCCTGAAATACTATTTCCAGAGATATAATGAAAAGAGGTCAAGGGATGAAGGAAGTAGCTCATAAAGATATTCATTGTAGATTCATCTCTGCCTCCTTTTTAGCAAAGAACTGGAAAAATTAGGGATTGCCTGAACAAATTATGGTATATGAATATAATGGAATACCATTACTCTGTAAAAAATGATGAACATGATGAAATCAAAAACATTTGGAAAAACTTATATGAACTGATGAAGAGTGAAGTGAATAGAATTACAAGTCTATAAGATTATAATAATATAAAGGAAAACAATTTTGAAAGACCTAAGGACTCTGATCAATGTAATGACCTCTCCTAGCAGAAAGATGACAGGCTACAGAAAACATGTTGATTTGTTTTGCTTAACTATACTTATTTTTTTTATAAGGGAAGGTTCCTTTGGGGGGAATTTGGACTGAGGGCTGGTAGATCATAAGAGTGATTCAAGAAAAGAGGAAAAGAATATACAGATATAGACATAGATGAGAACAGAGGGGAGTTCAGAAGGGGATGTCAACCAGCCGGGCAGTTTTCTTACTATTAGGTTACATTTAATATAGTTTTTTTTTTAAACTACACAACTGACATTCAGTTTCATAGCATTTTTTTCTGTTCTCTGTATGTTAAAATGTTCAGGTTTATTGATTTTTATATGCATAATAACAAAATTTAATAAAAGTATATAGAAGTTTTCAAACTGATACAATGCCTCAGAAAATGGGTTTGGCTGAACCCTGAGATATCTTGTGCATATTTCATTTTTGATATGTGAAGTCATTTAATCCAATCTTCTCATTTTATAGATGAGCCAACTGCAACCTAAGAAGTTTAGTGGCTTACACAGGGCCACATAGCTTGCTAATGGTAGAATCAGCACTAGAAACCCACATTTCCTTACTCTGCCCTGCCATCCTGCCTCCCTTACAAAATGTTAACTAATTTGCTGAGTAAATAAGAAATGGCAAATTCAATCTGCCACTTATCACAAGAAACATAGGGTTCTATTTATAAGTGTCTCAAACAGCAACTCTCACTTGTTAAGACCTGATTATTCCATTTTCTGATTTCTTCAGTGAGATCATTTTTGTCACTCACTAAGAGGCCTCCAAAAAGGAAGTGTGCCAGGGAGAGAAGCTGAAATTCATAATGGCTTGTATTGCTACTTATTAGCAGTGCCAGAGAAGTGTTTCCTGGAAAAATAAATTAAAAACGTTCATATGATTTTTTTTATTATTTGTGGAATTTTGTCATGACTGAGAGCTTTTATACATTTTACCATTTCTTACTGTAATCTGTAGTTCAGAATCCCAATCTCTTGGTTTATATACAGTGGGATTGATCTTGATGGCTGAACCAAATTTCATTCTTTCTTTAGCTCCTCTTTTCACCACTCAAAGTTGCCTATAGATATAGATACATAGAGAGAGTTATAATGTAGTTTGTGTATGGCTAACCTCAGAGGTAGGCAAATATATCCCTAGATCCTATACAAGTACTCAAGATAGCAATAAAAATAGCAGATCCAGGACAGCCTTTATTCTACCACAAACCCAAAAATGCTGAAAATACATAAAGGATTCATAGTATTTCACAAAAAGTTTGGTCCAATTTTCAGCCCTCTTTGGTAAGACTATACAACATGTGGTTTGGATTCCGCTTCAAAGAGAAACAAATTTGAGGGTTGCTACAGAGGAAAACCTATCCCATTTGACCAGCACTGTCCAAATAAGTCCCAATAATAGCAGAGGATAAAAGCCTGGCCTCTTGTTTTCCCACATTATGGCTTAAGTTCCTTGCTGCTCCTCTAATATTGGAGGCCACATGTATGATAAACTTATCTCTAAGATACTAGAAATACCCAGGAAATAACCCTTTCTCTATTTTCAATAAACCTTATTATCACTCTGTAACACTAAGTCTCTCATAAACTTAGTTCCTGTGCCTCTTAATTCAAACCCAAGCACTGATTGATTTGTCTATCGGGCTTAATACAACAGGATACAAGAATGGAAACCAGAGCTCTTACCACACAACTATATAGTACTAACAAAAAAATGAGAGAAATTCCTTTCAAAATACCAACAAAATGCATAATAGAGCTAGGAGATAACCTACCAAGACACACAAAAGGTTTATATAAATACAACCACAACACACTCTTTGAAGAAATAAAAGGATATTCAGATAATTGGCAATATAGTCACTATACATGTTTAGGTCATGCCAGTATAATAAAGATAATACTCCTTTCATCAAATTACATATTTATTATTATACCAATAAAATTACTGAGGTGATACTCTTTGAAACTAGACAAAATTCATTTGGAAGTCAAAAGGTTTGTCCATTTATATTTGTCTCAAATATAATACCTCTTACTTGTTTGAGACCCGATTATTCCATTTTCTGATTATTCACATGCTTTCCTTCTCATCTTTTATTTCTCCAGTGAACCCACTTTTGTCACTCATTATCAGTAACTCCAGAAAAGAAGTATGCAAGGAAAGTAGCTGAAATCTCAAGTGAAAACATGAGAAAAAGTATGAGAGAAGCATAGCATTAGTAGATCTTAAATTATATTATAGAGCAGCAGTCATCACAACTATTTGCTACTCAAAAGAAAAAAACAAAACTAGGAAAGTATATCAGTGGAACATCCTAGAAAAGCAATAAACTGAACAACTGAAAAAGTAACCTATTGTTTGAGGAAACCATAAACATAAATTCCTTGAGGAAGAAATTGGATAAGTTCTTCAGGAAAACATTTTGACATAAATTAAGTTTAGCCCATCATTTTACAGCACATGGCAGAATAATTTCCAAAGGATCCATGACCCAAAAATAAAGTACCACACCATAAGAAAGAAGAGAAGATAGGGTATCTTTCACAGCTCTGACTAGAGGAAGAATTCTTAATCAAACAGAAAGAGGATTTTAAAAGATAAAGTAGAAGGTTTTAAATATATAAAATTAAAAAGCTTTTATACAAAAAGAAATTAAGATGGAAATAGCAGAGAAGCAATCAAGCTAGGAAAATATTTACATCAAATATCACTGGGGAAAGATTAATATTCAAGATATATAGGGAACTGATCCATATATATATTTCATGCATGTATATATGCCCACATATATCAATGCATATTATATATGTATCAAAAGACACTTCCCAATAGAGGAGTGATTTAAAACTATAAAGAAATTTTCAAATTAAGAGCTGCAAATCAGAACTGGCCAAATGAAAACATTCAATCACTAAATAATAAGATAAATACAAATTATATAGCTCGATGGTTTTACCTTACACTGTGCAAATTAGCAAAGATGACAAAAGATGGGAATGGTTAATGTTGGAGGGAATGATGCATTGTTGGTAGAGCTGTGAAGTGGTCCAGCCAGTCTAGACTTCAATATGAGGCAACTGGTATCACAATGAATTCTATGCAATGGATCTGGAGTCCAGAAGATTTGAGTTCAAATCTAGCTTTAGATACTTTCTTACTGTGTGACCCTGGGTGAGTCACTTAATCTCTCTCAGCTTTCCTCAATCAACTTTGTACACCAAGCCTGCAGGAGCAGATGATCTTTGACATATAACAGATGAGGCAAAATATAGTGTTCTCAATGAATTTTTTCAATCATTCTTCTTAGGGCATTCTAAGCATCCTGGGTCATGGCATCTGCTTTATCCAAGATGATGCATTTAAGACTTTTCTCAGTTGCTGTCTTCATGCTAATAAAACTCAAGAATTGGACTGTGCACAATATCTATTCTTCAGTCCTCTGAAGAATTCAGTTCCAAGATGGCAAGTTTAACTTTTTGTCTTTGCACAATTACCATATTTCCCCATGTATAAGACACACCCTTTTTCGAAAATTTTGGGGTCTAAAAACTGGGTGCATCTTATGCAGTAGTTGTAGGTTTTTTTACTTGCATTTCATGCTTTTTCATGCTTACTGTTGTAGATTTTTTTACTTGCATTTCCTTCTTTTTCGCGCTTGTTTTTGCGCTCATTGTTGTAGATTTTTTTTACTTGCATTTCCTGCTTTGTTGTCTTTGCACTCATTGTTTTGCATTTGTTTCCAGTACATTAGGTTATGTTTTGCCACGTTCTGCCCAGAAATGGCTCAGAATACAGTGCTGAATTCAAGTTAAAAGTGATCCAGTTTGTAAAAGTGAATGGAAATTGTGCTGCTGAACGTAAGTTTGGTCCTCCTCCAACTGAGAAAACAATGCAAGACTGGCTTCGGGAAGAAGAAACCCTACTGAAAACGCCATGGCAGGAGAAGGCCATGAGAGGCAAGTCAGCAAAATGGCCTGATTTAGAGAGGGAATCAAAGATACGGATTGAAGAGCAAAGGGCGATTGGAATTTCTGTGTCCACAAAGATGGTACAGCATGAAGCAAGAAGAATTGCTGATGAAAAAGAAGTTATTGATTTCAAATGAGGACACAATTGGTGCTTCAGGTTCATGAAACGAAATGGACTGTGTGCGTACACACACCAGACTTGCCCAAAAGATGCCTGAAAGCTATGAGCAGATGAATAAAATTTGAGTTCAATAACTTTATATAATACTTTTTTTTCAAATTTCGGGCTCAAAAATTAAGGTGCCTCTTATACATGGGGAAATACAGTATTTAGCACAAGGCACTACGGTGTATATCTTTCCTAGAGGATGTCCTAGAGTCATCAGAGAAAAGTATATGTGATAGTCAATCTTTCCTGCAAATTTTTGAATCATGCTTAGAATATCCTCAATGAGAGATTAGATCTTTTGGTGTCTGTGGCTGATATTTCTCAACCCAGGATTGGCTCCTGTCCTTGAATGCCATTGCTAATGCCTGCCGATATTGTTGCCTGATAGTGAAAGCCTCCATGGAGGTGCTAGCCCTAAGAGGCAGATAAGTCCTAATGACTTTGGGGATTCTGGAAGGGAACTAAAAATCACTGATTCAATTGCTAATGTGGAGCTATGACTGTGATTCAAAACTCCTATTGAAAACTATTGCTTTGAAACCTTTGCTCACTCACAGAAGTACCACTATGGAGAACTATACAAACTCAAACTATGCATTTTCTAGAACTCCTAGGCTGCATCAACATCCATCTGGCCAGAGACTTTTAGGGACTAAGAATATCAGGTTTGCAGCCTTTTGGTGAATGTTTTATTAGTTTGCATTGTTTCTTTATTATCATGTACTAACTTCTGCTTACTGATTCTCTGCTGAGTAAAAGCAGCTCTTTGTAGTAACCAAGCATTTCTGTATGCTTCCAATTCCTTTATGCCAAAGTTAGTAGGGCTTGATGACAGCTACTTTAGATAAGAGGTGGATAGTGGATAAGCACTCAAGACTGGTACTTGATTGAGTAAATCCACAAATCCATTCACCCTTCCTTGCTATTGACAATACATCAGTACAGTCCTGCACAGAATGGTACAATTGGGGCAAAGAAGGTTGCTAACTCTCTGAGAACCAGAGAGAGGTTAGCACTTTGTACTCCTTTCCAGTTGGATCTATTTGCTACCATCAGGGTGAGCATGGCACTGCCCAGAAACCAGTACTGAACAGGACTGGCTGAGCAAATAGCTTTAAGCATCACTGCCAAGGGATTTAATTTACATGATCTAAGGAGGCTATGTCATTGAGAAAACAAAGACTGGGAATTTGAGGGACAAAGTGAATTTGTCAACAATAGGACAAAATTTTCAAAGGCCATCATTGAAGGAGTGACAGTTGAAGGAGTTGGCAGAAAAGGACATAGACTGAGAAGGATGAGTAAGCTGAACAGGGATGAAAGTATGGAGATAGATGGCAGACAGGTTTTCGTCCTGGCAAATGGTGGATCTAAATGATAACAATTAGAACAAAAAGAGGAAGTAGATGGCTCTCCTAGCCATAAAGCTGGGACGGTAACCAAAATGGGCATCTACAAATTTAACCAGGGCCGTGTTTCTAATTAGAATGATGTGATTCTGACAATGGCATCTCCCATGGGGAAATGACTTGGTTTATACTTTGGATAAGAAGAAGTAGAGATTTATGATTGATAAGAGGGTCCAATGATGAAAAACACCATGGGCCAATGGAATCTTCTTGGAAGAGCCCTTCAGTTCATATTAGGGTTGGACTTTAGAATGCTTCACTGGTACTTTGAGCCCTGAGACCATGTGTGGTTTTGAGGTCACAACTCTCCCCTGCAGCTCTCTGTATCTGAGAAGCAAAGAAGACAGAATAATGGAAGATGTAAATGTCTGACTAGCAGTTTTCTGAGATTCTCAAAGGTATATTCAGGAAAAAGTCAGCACACCTGGAGTCTGAACGTTGGAGTGTATCGTAGAGAAGGCCAACATCACTTAAGAGGGCTATTCCAATAGTCTAGGTAGTAGGAGGCAATGGCTAGGGAACAACAGATTTCAGAAGTTAGGACCTCACCATTTATATAGTACTTCGAGTTTCTTCACAAAAATCCTGTAAGGCAACTAGTGAAAGTACCATCATTTCCCTTTCACAGCTAAGGAACTGAAACTTAGAGAAGCTGCAATTTGCCTGGAGTCATGTAGCTATTAAGTTTTGGAACCAGGACTTAAACCCAGCTCTCATCTCCAAGTTCACTACATAACCAATCCATGGCCAAATCTTGTCATTTCTGCCTTCAAAACAGCTCTCATGGGCATTATCTTTCCTCCACTCGTATAGTTTCATCAGCCCTAGTTCAAGACTTCAACACATCTCACCTGGCTCCTATGATCACCTTCTAAACGGTCTCTTTGCCTTGTCTCTTTCCATTCCAATCCAAATTAGCTGCCAAGGCATTTTTTCTAAAGTATAGATCTGACTCTATCACTGTCCTGCTCAGTGAACTCCAGAGGCTCCCTACTGCTTCCAGGTAAAACTCTTCTGTTTGGCATTTAAAGCTTTTCATAACCAGGCCCCTTTCTACCTTCCCACTTTTTTATATCTTACTTGTCTCCATAAACTAAGATCCAGCTACACTGATTTATGTTGTTTTCCATATGCAGTATCTCCCCTTTCCATGCCTTTTCACTGTATGCTCCCTATACTGGCAGGGTCTCCCTCAGCCCCATTTCTTAATATCCTTGGCTTTCTTCAAGACTCAACTCTGATCACCTTTACAGATTCCCCTTTCAAATTACCTTCATCTATTCTATATACATCTTCTATGCACCTGGTTATTTACACGTCTTCCGCCTTCTTAGAATGTATACTCCTTGAAGCAGGGAGAGGGTCTTGCCTTTCTTTGTGACAGTTTGACAGCTAGTAGTAAAATAATTCACTGAATTTTCCATTACTTCAAAGATATGACAAATATTTTCCTCAAGAGACTCTTAAGAAAAGAAACACAACATGTATCAGGCATAGAATTTTCAGATCATAAAGAAGGTCAGATTATCTATCCCAATTCCTTTACTTTATAGCAGAGGAAAAGGAGACCCAGAGAAGATAAGTGACTTGGCCAAGCTCATGAAGTCTGTTAAGTGGCAAACCAGGTCTCTTCAAATCTTGGTCAATGATCTGTCCATTAAATCATAATATAGTTGGGTGGCACAGTGGATAGAGCGCCGGGCCTAGAATCAGGAAGACCTGCGTTCAAATATGACCTTGGACACTTGCTAATTGTGTGACCCTGGTCAAGTCATTTATCCACTATTTGCCTGTTTTGTCATTGTAAAATGACGATAATAATAGCACCTACTTTCCAGGGTTATTATGAGGACCAAATAAACTAATTATTATAGTTATAAACTGCTTAGCACAGTGCCTGGCACATTGTAACTGCTATATGAATGTTAGCCATCATCGCCATCATCATTACTAACCTAATTCCAACTGGTACAAAAAATCTCTCAGATTTGGCACCAGTGACTGTTTCTACTCTATCATCTCAAGTCAATCCACCAAACACAAACCCAACAAAAACAGTTTCTGAACGTGAAACAATGGTTAGCATGTAATACTTTAGATTTTTAGATATATTTATAGACTTAATCTTGAAATATTCTTTAGCTTTATTAGGAGGAAACCTAACCCAGATAGTAGAAAGTCTTATTTCCCTTAGAAAGATAGATTGAAACTAGTTTTGCTGAAAGAGAAGCAAGAATAAAGATATTTATCCCAGATGAAGCAGAATCACTACAAGGGTTCTGAGGCACTTGGAGTATAAAGTTCCTCTGATTTCTGCTTACTGTTCTCCCCTATGTCAAACAACAAATTCTTTAGATAGATACTCTGGGCTACTCTTTCTTATACCCCCTTTTGACTCTCAGGTCTTTATTTAAAGTGTTAAAATGGTGGTGGAGCATAGGCAGGAAAAGCAATGGATTATGATATGTGGGTATTAGCCCTAGCTTTACCACTCTGTCTACAGACAAAGGCATCATTTTATTCAGTCTTTATTAATAGCAGCAAGTGTTAGATACTTTGTGGACTAGAGCAGGGAGGAAAGGCAGAGACTGGGTGTGGGTGTAAGTATTATGCCACCTCATCATGCTATTTTTTCCACTTTAATTGCAGAAACACCAAAATAGACAATGGAAAAAACACATTTTCCAATTTTACAACTGGAAACAAGACATTGGTTTTTGTGGTTCATTAGAGAAGTGAGAAGCATTAGATAACATTCCCACCTATTACATATACTCTGTGGTTCCACCTTGGTTATGGTCAATTGATTTCCCTTGATGGAGATTTCCTCAGGCTAGTGCAATCTGTAACATGTGGTACACCTACAGGAAGTGCCATCTTAATGTTCTAAGGGAATTAGGGGTCAAAAATGCATTGAAGTTTTAGTATTTGAATCTGGGTTGCAAAAAATACCTTAATGTGCATCTGACAATTAAATTAGCCAAGTCCAACATGGTATCCGGTTGTTTGTTGCCAAATGCCAATTCTGAGAAAATAGCTAAATGGCATGTAGTGTTTCTAGAGATGATGAGTGCCAATTTGTCTCTATGCCCAGCAACAGTGAAATATTTTTAATGTCTATTATATGCTCACAGTGGGCTAAGTGAACTTAAAATAAAGACACCATGCTTGCCCTTAAGGTGAAAACACATCTGTTTTCACACTTACAACATTAGGAACATAGAATGTCAGAGCTGGAAAGGTTTACAAATTTAAGTCCAAGCCTTTCATTTTAAGTGGGGAAACTGAGGCATACAAAGGTAAAATGACTTATCCAAAATTATATGGGCAGAGCTAGAACATAACACCAGGTTTTCCTAACTTCCAACTCAGTGTTCTTTTTGCTAGACCTTACTGACAAATAGACACTCGTAAAAGTCACTCAGAAAATTTTTATGAAATCTGTACTTTAAAATATTTGAGGAGGTAGGGAAGAGTGATTGAAAATATTACTGAAGATGAGTCAATATGAAATTTGAAGTTTCTCTACATCTTAACCTCAAATTTCAGTAAACTTAGTAACAGCTCAGAGAAGTGGTTTGTTTTTTAAATGTGCACACTTAGCTTTCATTCACTAGACATTTATAGAATATCCCCGAGGCCCAAATCACTGTGCTATGTACTGCACCATGACTCAAATTCTTCTTTCCCTTTACCCTCCAAAAAAGAAGATTGCTCTGGGAATCAGAAATATATTAAAGTGATATGTAATTTAAGAAGTCATAAACTTTTGCAAGTGACAGTTTAAAAACAGAAAAGGCTTCTAAATATGCCATGTCGGATTTATATGATGCCAATATACTTCAACTTATCCTGATGATGTAAGTTTTTGCATTGGTTCCCATTTGGTTCAGTTTCCTTGATCCCATAATCAATAGAGAGGAAAGGAACTTTTTTTAATAGCAGAGAGGGGTAAAAAAACCTACTAATATCATTTTCACAGAATTATGTCCATAATCTCACCACACTCTGTTGAATGTGAGCATACAATCTTTGTAAGGAAAGAACGAATGAAGTCTGATTATTAAATATCTTTCCTAATGTCTTTCCTCTCCACCTATCACTGCTGGTGGAGTAGAAAGAATATTGCCTCTGGAGTCAGAGGATCCTAGTTCAAATCCCTCTTTCATCTATAATGTTGGGCAAGTAAGCTCTCCAAGCCTTAGTTTCCTCATCTGTAAAACAAGAGGGATAGAACTGATCCCTAAGGTTCCTTCCAGCTTGTCTGTGACCCTCCTCAGGAAAACGTTTTTGCAAGCTCAACAAAAGGCTTCCTAATTTTGTACAAGGCTTACTCAGATCTTCCTCTGCCCCAGATTTCAAGCAATAAAATGTGATCCAAGTTTAATTTCGGCCTCATGCATATAGAAACTAGTCAGCAAGTAGTCCACATGTTCAGCCAGGCTGAGAGATCTCTAAAGAGCTATTGTAGTCAGTAAATTGTATTTCATGTCATACTCAATCAGTTTCTACTAAATTAACAGTGATTACAAGTTTCTCAGCTTACCACAGGGAGGGCAAATAATTGATGGCAGCTGGTAGTATTTAATATCACATGGACCTCAGCAGATGAAGGAATTCTAGCTTAACCTTGAACAAAATTTGAATGGCCAAGAACATTAGTTAGAGGCAACATCTCCCGCTATCTGATTCTTTCCCCTTTGCTAACCTTCATCAGTGTCTGAATATTTTTAAAATTACTCACAGAAGTTCTATGACCTCCTCAGGGACCAAGAGGAAAGGCAAGGTACCCAATAAGCGCTCTTCCAGGAACTGGAAACAGTCCCCTCAACAAGAAGGACCCTGCAATCATTCTACACAGACTTTTAAAAACAACAACAGTTATTTGCCTCACATTTTGCAAATGTTTCAAAACTCTAAGCAAGAACAGTGATATTGTGAGAGATCATTAACTTAGGGCTGCAAGAGACCTTGAACATCATCTATTCTAGCTCAATCCCCTCATTGTATAGGCAAGGAGAAAGAGGTAAAGTAATTCTATGTTTTAAAATATTTGTAATGTCTCCCTGCAGTTTGTTTTTCACAAAACTGATATTAAAGGAGAAGCAAAAATGACAAAACACTTTTTATGCAACTTGGCTTTACAATCTTTCAACATGGTAAAATATTTGACCTACTTTGCTGAATTAAAATTCAAAGCCGTGTGTGTGTGTGTGTGTGTGTGTGTGTGTGTGTGTGTGTGCACTCATTTGCCTGTGTGCACAAGGGCTATGTATGTGTGTGTGTTCTTCAATATTATGCATGGATACTGGGGAGGAAGGAAATGTAAATATTTAACTACAGTTGCAATCATTTTGAAAGAGATACAAAATTATTCCAGCCCTGAATAATCTCTGCAGTTTGAAAGAACCCTTATTATGACTTTAGCCTGAAAGTTCTTGAAGATGATCCATTTGCCTGGGTACTTTAGGAAAGGCAAAAATTGATGTTAGAAGGCACTTCTGAGGATATATCTTTGACTTACTAAAACTAGAAGCACCAAAAAAAAATAGCCTAATCTTGTTGTTTGTTTTTTCAATTGAGCAAAGGCTCCTGCTGTGTCAATGAAGGCATTTAAGGTCTGCATTCAAAGTAACAAAATAACTGTTTAAAAAGAAAAAGAAAAAAAAGCTAGGATATTAAGCTTACAAAAGAAAAAAATTAAGATTCATTAAGGTAAAAATATTTTTCCTATAATAGTATCATATGAAAACCAACTGGCAAATTATTAATATGAGTAATAACAGCTGACACTTACAAAGCCTTTAGTTTGGAAAGCACTTTGTATTCATCATCTGACCTAATCAATTTGCATTAAGGAGCTTGAAATATTTAAATCAATTTCACTAAAACCACAATGGACTTGGAGTCCTTTACTACTAATTGGAGAACGCCTGTCTGAAGTGTCTTATTGTCTCAGGGAGCAATTGAATATGCTGAACTACTCCAATGTTTAAGCGATCTTTAAATTTCTGCATGCTTATTTCCATTACTCTAAGAGTCTAACAATTTTACTCTACAAAAAGTCATCCCGGCAGGCTTCAAATATGCTTCCAATATATACTTGTCATTTCCTAGGTCATAATGGACTTTGTTCTTACACACACATTGAAGGAGTGCATCTTGTTTGTCGGAATGCGTATACTTGTAGATGTGGGGACTATAATTTTATTTCTTTTCTTGGGGTACAATACCTTGGAGTAATTTGGTTGTCTACTGGGATAAGAGTAGCCCCACTTAATTGAAATAACCTCAACCACTTGGTCCCAGAGGAACTCCTGGGGTTCCAGGAAGTGAGCTCTTATGGCCCTATCCTGATGCCTCCTCCTGCTGTGGTGGTAAGCATTGTTTCTCTCTCTTTCTCTCTTTTTGTTTTTTCCCACTACAAGGTCTAAGTTTATTTATCTCTTCATTGATATAATAATCTAACACTGGCCATCCTGATCAACTTTTCCCATCACATAGAAGTCAATATTCCCTTCAAGTAGTTATTCAGCCTTGTCTGTCAGAATGTTTCACGTTTTTTAATTTTAGTTTTATTTTCAATTCCAAATTCTCTCTTGCCCTCTACCCCATTCCCCCACCCACTGAGAAAGCAAGAAATATGATACCCATTGTACATATGAAGTCATGCGAAATATATTTCTGCATTAGCCATGTACTGGAAGAAAAAAGCAAGAAAAATAAAGACAAAAAAATGCTTCAGTCTATACTCTGAGTTCATCAGTATGAGCCTTATTTCTCAAAGACTATGCCAGAGGCACACAATCTCTGGAAATTTCATCAAAGCTTTTATAGATAATTAAACTGAGGCCCAGAGCAATTGAATGCCTTGATTAAGGACACAGAAAAGAAGTCAAAGAACTGCAATTTAAGCCTAGATCTTTTCATTCCAAAACCAGTGCTCCTTCTCCTACATTCTAGATCATTTGTATTTTCAGCTAGGTGGCACAGTGGATAAACACACAGGGCCCGGAGTCAGAAAGACCTAATTTCAAATTCAGCCTCAAATACTTACTAGTTGTATGACCCTGTCCAAGTCATTTAACCACTGCTTCAGTTAACTCAACTGTAAAATGGAGATCCTAAAAGCACCAATCTCCCAGAGTTGTTTCAAGGATCAAACTATATAGTACTTGTAAAGCTAATCAGTGCCTACAGTGGGCACTTAATAAATGCTTGTTTCCTTCCCTTATTAAGAGCCTACCCCTTACACATACACACTAATATGTACACTATTTACCTCATGGGAGTATTGTGAGGATCAAATAACAATATATATTAGGGTTTGGCAAAACTATGGCCTATGAACCAAATCCAGACCACCACCTATTTTGCATGGCCTGAAAACTAAGAATGATTTTTATATTTTTCAATGGTTAAAAAAGGAATATATTTCATGATACATGAAAATTATATGAAATTCAAACTTCAGTGTCCATAAATGAGGTTTAATTGGAATAGACATGCTCATTCCTCTACATACTGCCTATGGATGCTTTCACTATATAATGGCAGAGCTGAGTAGTTGTGACAGATGGTATGTGGCACTCACTGCTTCACCCACTGTTGGATAGACTACAAATTTCCAGCAGATACATTTTCAGAGCTCAAACTACAGTTCCAGCACTACTGTTCAGACCCAAATGCAACAGCAAAAGAAATTTCAATATTTCAAAATCCATTTAACTGTGCAATTGAGGAACTTTCCCCAACCTTCAATTGGAAGTGATTATCAGCAATGAAATGACATGCTAAAAGGCAGTATCAAGAGAAGAATCTAACGGAATTCTACAAATGTCTTCCAAGCAATGAATATACTCATTTAAAATCATATGCTTATGTACTAATATCAGTATTTGGCCAAACCCATTTGTGAGAAAAGACATTTTCGAAACTGAAATGCATAAAATTCCATTACAGATCAGCATTAACAGATGAACATTTGCAATCAATTTTAACGATAGAGAGCACTAACTCTGAACCCCAAATGAGTGAAATGTTATCCCCCTCCAAAATTCCATTCTTATCATTAGTAGACCTGTATCACAAAAATTGTCCATGGGGTCACATAGAGTCAGACACAACTGAATGACTAAATAACAGCAACAATCACAAAAATTACACTCAATTATAATTATTATAATTTGAAATTTTTAATTAGAAATTTGTTTTGTCTCTTTTTATTTAAGTATCTACTTAATGTCTTCAATTTTGCCCACATGAAGCTTAAAATATTTACCATCTATTTCTTTAAACAAAAGTTTGCCTATATCTGGTATAAATAATTGTTAGATTGGGGTCCTTTTTATACCAAAGTCCTTCGGGTACTAATAAGTGGCAAATCAAAGACTCTAGGGCTCGCTATTGAATATAGGTAGATAGATAGATAGATAGATAGATAGATAGATAGATAGATAGATAGATAGATAGACACACACAAGAATTTGGAACAAAGAATTAAAGTGATAGGTTATATCTCAGAGAAGATCCATCTGGAGTTTTATTTTTGCTCCTCTCTGCTTTCATTTATAGAGACCAAAAGATGCTGAGAAATCAAAGAAAAACTACAGTGATTTATACACTGTTCTTGTGGAGTTTCTTTGGCAAAACAACCTCCTCCCCGCCCCAAATATATTTGACAAAATCGTATCTTCATAAGGAGATGTAGAGGAGCTATAAGTAATCTCTAACTCTAAGTCAGATAATTATCTGAGACAATGGACTTCAATTTAAGGCCCATTTTGTCTTAAAGACAGAGGCAAAACTTGACTATTTTGTGTTCTGTTCTTCTGGAAGGAAAAACCACCTATAGCTAAGGCCCTGAGAAGTCAGGGATCTTTCTTACGATAGAAAGGCAGCTGAGAATTTTTTCTTCGTCTGATAATGGATGTGCAAAGATTCTTCTTCTCTCACTAAAAGAGCTGAAATTTATGCTTCCGGACAATAAGCTGAAAGAAATATGGATGAGCCCTCCCTTCCTTTTATAGGGAAACCTTAGCTGATAACTTAGCTGAAATTAGAAACAGCAACTCTCCATAACCATGTGCCCAGCAGAGCAACAACTAGTGGTGACCACCAGACCAGTGGGGAGCAATGCCTGGTAATGCTATATGAAATCAGAAGGGAGGAAGCCCACAGGAGCAATCTCAAGACATGATAAGAAGACACCAGTGACCCCACAGCATCAGACATATTATTAGTCTGACCACATATGTTCTTTACATATGTGCCTTTACCCAGATCTTCTCTAGAAATATTCCTTGTTCCCATTGATAGTGTTTCTGTTTATGGGATAGTGTATCCCAGGTAGATGGGGAAGATTCACTATTGCTATTTTTCATACTATACTATTTCCCTAAATGCCTTTACCTTGAACCAATTATGGACTCAGATTTTCATCGTGAAATGTATGTGCCAGCGGAGCCTTGTGAGCTATGATTGCTGTTGTTCGTCCTTGGGTTTGTTTTTTTTTTTTTGAAGAGAACCAATTGCATCATGGGGTGATGTCTTGATTTACATGTGAAATGGATTTATGTGAGGCACAATTGCACAAAGTCATCAGCCTCACTCTGTCTTCAGGAGGCATCAAAGTACAGTTGAAAGACAAAAGTCAAGACAACCGGAGATGGTCTGGGATGACCTCGGCATCTTTGATGTCTGACCAAGTTCTAAGCTCTCCACGGTGCCTGCTTCAGCCTCCTTCATGGCTGCTGGAACAAATTTTCTCATCTACCCATTCCACCTGTGTAAGTCTTCACACGCTTGGAGTAGACATCTCCCTAACTCACTGATAAGTTTGAGTCCTGTCGATTATCCTCAGCCCAATTTAGCCCATCCACTGAGACAATTTTACCAGGGTGTGGCCACTGGGCATGCTATAGCTTCTTGGAGCCACAGGTGAGAGCTGGGTGATAGGTGGATACCAAAGGTGGATGAACATCCCTCAAAAGGGCTGAGTTATAATTAGTGAGCGACTATATACCTAGAGAGCACCACGAACCTGGGTTGACTTTCACAGGGTCCCTGAATAGTAGAAGCAAGTGCCCCAGGGCTACATTAACCCTGCTTGGCTGAGCTCCAAGAGGAACTGAATCTTCTTTCAGTGGATCTCACCACAGAGGAGTGAGCGGCAAAAGTATTTTGTCCACAGAGACATATATTTGCTAACAGAGATTATTACAGTAGTGCATAAAAATTGGGATATGTTTAGCAGCTTCAAATTCAAGAATGGAGTCGATATTTCATAACAAAAATTGAAAATTTATAAGAAAAATGTAAAATTGGGTGCCACATGCCCCAGCAGATAACTTTTATCAACTAAGGTAATTTAAAAAGCTGCAGGAAAAACACACGGGCAAAAATGACGTCCAATAATAAAAGGCAAATTGACTTTATGTTTTAACTTTAGTCACCTGACTTGCTGCAGTCTTTGCTGATCTTTATTATTCCAGCATCTTTATGAAGTCTAGATTTTTGTAGTCACCAAGTTTTGCTGGTGTCCAATGGGGCTGTTGTGTCTCTCAGGAATACATCCCCACAGGCTGTACTACAACCTCCTTTGTGCAGCCATGTGGGAATTCCCCAACCTTTTCACAATCACAGCTAAAGAGGCAACAAAGACGTATGTATTCATTCAGTATACATTCTTAGCATTAATACTTAGCCCGCGATTGGTAAAGTTATCAGGCTAGTCCATATCCAATGCATTGTGCTTCTGCCTTAGTAAAATAAGCATTCAGTCAGGGCTCTCATGCTTTAAGGCTAGACACCAGTTTATAGGGCAAAAGGCAACAGAACCATTTAACTCTGAGTTAAGTGCTTTCCCATTAATTGGGCCACACATTGTTACAAGGACAATTGCAGCCAGTTTTGTCCTGAGAAGATTTGCAGGGTTTTTGTGTGTCTTTTGTCAGTTTCGACATACAGCTTAGCCTTGATTTAGCAGACTGCAGGGTTCGACAGGACTTTTCTTAATTGCTTTTCATGCATACTTGGGAGAAACAGCAGGCAGCCTTTTACAAAGTTTCTGTAGCCAGCCACGGTAGCTTAAAGGGCTTGCTTTTCTTTGTTTGTTGTTGACAATTCAATTAGCATGCAAAAGCGGCTGGAGAGATTTAGGAGGTAGGGTCAAACTGGATTGCTGATAAGACTAGCTTTATTAACTAAGGAAAAGAAAGTGGAAAATTAACAAGGATGTATTTCTCTTAGATGTTTATTCCTCTGCATTACTGGAGGTTAAAAAAACAACCATTTGTGTGAATTTGTGTCAAATTGAACTTAACATGGAAAGTTACAAACATGAATATTGTTTTCAACTAGTCGTTGGAATCTGTCCATTTTCTGTTCTTTTTTGAGTTTCATCTAAGGTCACAGGCAGTGAGAAGAAAATTTTATGACCCTTTAAGATTTGAAACATAAAAAGTGACTTCCATTTTATCAAAAGAATGGAATTTTTAAAAATAATTCTTTAAACAGGCCTTCCTTGAGCACTTTCTCCCAAATGAAAGATCTCTCTTCCACCTAGGATGTCCCCGACAGGTGGTTTAGATCTATCATTTCACTGTTAAGTCTTAACTTCTGCCTTTTACTGTAGTTATTTGTTTACATATCGAGCCCCTGCTATTAGACTGTAAACTCCTTGAGGGCAAGAATTCTCATTTATTTCTCCACTGGTCCTCCTCTGCGATCTAGGTACTGAAATTTTGAACTTAAGTAGCACTTAAGAAATGACTGATGAATTGAAAAATAAAATTTTATTATTTTGAAAGGTTATAGAGTACTTTAGACATCATTGAATTGAAAAAGGGAATATGGGCTACTAACCTTACAGCACCCCCTGTATAAGGGCAGTAACAACGGATTAACCCGACTATACGATAGATTCTCCCCACTATAATAATGACAAAGAAACAAGTTGATCCTTTTCATCCAAGTTCCTTCATCAACTATTACAATACCGTAATAATTGCAAAGCAACATGTAAATAACTTGATAGTAATTCAGTACAAACTTTCATACACAGCTGCCGAAGGGGCTTGGAGAAAAGGAGGGATCAAAGTCAGGTGGGATCAGAGAGGTTTTCTTGAAATGTATTATAGCTCCAGGGTTTGACAAGAAGTTAATTGGGCTAGGATTTAGTACTGAAGTATCCCAGGGAGCACTTAGGATCTATTGAGAAGCAGTCTCTGGAGACGAGGAGGTTAGAGACAAATGCTTAGTTCTAAACTTCAGTCCTGGTGGCCTCAAATTTATCTCATGTAATTGGTACAATTTATCCTTGTTCTCCATTCACAGATTTCATAAAATAAACCTGATAGCCTTGTTTTCTTTCGTTCGTGGGAGAAAAAAACCAAACACACACCTAGATCCATCTATTCCTCTAATGAAATATCTTCCTGTCTAAATTTAGTCATGGAATTAAAGAACCAAAAGTGATCTTAGATATTTAACAATTACTAATCACTGCTTCCTCTAGCCCTAGTTTTCCTTGCAAAAATGAAGTAGAAAATCTATCTGGAAAGTTTTCTTATATTCAGAAACCCATGTCTCTACCTAATATTCCTGCTTTGGAGCAGCTTTGATGTCAAAAGCCCCTGCCAGAATTACTCCAGCTTCTGATGTCTTTCTAGCAGGACAGAGCTTTCACTGCCAGTTAAGAATTTATCTGATAAAGGGCTTTCAGTGTTTAGAGGCTTCGCTTATTTTCTGGAGCAATCCTTCTACAAAAGAATGTAATCCCTTTCTATCCATTTTCACAAAGTTGGAACTGGATTTAGGCACCACAGGCATCTTAAAGAGTGCAAAAGGGAGATTATAGTCATATCATGTTGCACATACATTCATGTGACCATCCTTTTACAAATCAAGAAGCCTCCTTGTCAACCTTTCTTGCTAAGTCATTCAATGAACTCTCTTATGTCTTTGCCAAATAATTGTTTTCTGGATTACTGTTATATGTACTCACTGACCTGATACTTCTTTTGAAATCTGTAGGATTCTATCTAATTTTTGAAGGAGCTGAACATTAAAAAAAATTAAGTAGTACATAACTAGGTTTTTAAACAAATGTAGAGGATATTCCTCACATAGGCATTTGTGTCTATTGATAAAACTAGGAAAAAAAGAGAAATAAATAGGTGCTTCTCTGTTTTAACAATCTACCATCATCAAAAAATATTTATCTCCAACTATGACCCCATCTGAACCACTAGGAAAAGTTCATAAATCTTTATGGGCTTTTAAGCAAGTCACTTCTTCTCTTTGGGTCTCACTTTCCTCATCTGTGAAATGAAGGGATTAGACTAGATGATTTCTCAGGTCTCTTGATCTCTAACATTCTGTTATTCTATGATTTAATAACAGAGATGAGATCCTTGCACTCAACTCACTTTTGCAAGCTGAACGGAGCTTAAAAAGCAAAGAAAACTGTAAAAATTAAATCCTGACAATACAGTCACAAAAGATCTTGATAGAAGAAAAAGGTAAAGGCATTTAAAAGACACTGCTGTAGCTATAAAGAACTTTCTATCGTAAAGGACTTACACAAAGATATTCTTTTGGAGATATTCTATGACTGTGACTCATGGTATAACATGGTCCCTGAAAAAGTAAATAGGATCCAAAGGGCAATAGTACGATGCATGATGGTGTTTTAAGCAGGCCTCAACGTTATCACCAACAATGACATGGAAATGGATACAAAAAACCATCATGGATGAGAACATATATGACCTTAAAAGGAGGTAGAAGAGATAATTCAACTCAAATTTCAGAAAGAATAATTTGTAAGAGATCAATAATGCCAGGACAGCAATGGTAGCCATAAAATACTAAAAGAACTAGCAAAACATTTCCAGTGTATTAGATTTTCTACAGAGGATTTATAGAAAGCCATAGTCAAGAATCAAAGAGAATGAGAAAGTATAGAGGTAATATAACCTGAAATAAAACCTGATGAGATCACAGATCCAAATATGTGCAAAAATAGATTGACATGACAGAGAAATATTCAAAACAGCGACTTGAAACAGTAAGAATAGTACCAGAAAGGCAAACGTTCAGAATGATTGGAAGCTTGAAAAAATTACAATTTTTTAATGAAAGTCTTTTTAAGGAATGTTCAGAGAAAGAAGTCATGGAAAGAGGAGATAGGCCAACTACTTTCGATGGACAAAATAATGTTAACAAAAGACAGAAAGAAAATAGAATTATTTAACTCCTATTTTGCTCCCATCTTCTCTATCAAGCAGAATGATCCTTAAACTATAAAGCATAGAGCTACACAAAAGTAGTATGGTCTATTTTGGGATATAATAGGTACCTTTTCAATGGAAATCTCACAAAACCCCTTCCATCTCTCATATCATGTGTATGTGAAAAATACCATTGAGACAATTAAGTCTAAGATAGATGAAGGAATACAAAGACTGCATGTTCCTGCTTTAAATTAATTCAGGTATCTGGAGACAGACAAATTATTTCTGACAGCAAAATTTGGCAGCTTAGTAAATATGTGGGATGAGAGAGGGTGAGAAGCTGCATACGACTCCAAGGTTAACCTGGGAGACTAGAAGAATGATGATGCCATTGACAGAAAAAAGGAAGTTAGAAAGAGTTGTAGGTTTGGGGGCGGGGGAGAGAAGATAATTAATGCCTCTCATTTTGGACACATATGCCGATGGGGCATCCAGTTCCAAATGTCTAGTATGCATTTGGTGATGCAGAACAAGAGTTTAGTAAAGTATGTCTTGATACATACTCCTAGCAGTCATCTGCATAAGGTGATGATAATATGGGAACTGATGAGGTCACAGAGAGAGTATTTCTGTGTGTTGCTGTTAATCTTTTGCTTTTGGAGAGGGCCCATAATATCACAGGATAATGTCCTGACTCATGCATAAACTGGATTTAAGTGAGGCAGACTTGTGCAAAGTCATCAGCCTCTCTCTTGCAGAGTTATCAAACTCCAGCAGCGAGACAAAAGTCAGGATGAATGATGATGGCCTAGGATGCAATAGATGACCTTGGCACCTTCGTGTTCTAATTTCTAAGTGTTCCACAGCACCTGCTTCAGCTGCCTTCTTGGCTGTTGGAACAAACTGTTCTAATCTGCCCATTCCACAGTGGGGAGGTTTTCACATGCTTTGGGTAGACCTCCCTTTAATTCACTGAGGGTTTGAGGCCTGTTGGTTACCCTCCACCTGGTGCAGTTTATCTGTTAAGATGGTTTACTGGTGTATAGCCACAGCACATGCTACAGCTTCTTGGAACCTCAGGTGAGAGTTGGGTGAATTGGGTGGACACCAAAGGTGGATGAGCAGCCCTCACACCAGAGGTGCTAGTCCTCCCTGAATACTCCATACACCTCATTTGTGTGTAGAGAGAAAAGAGAAAGCCCAAGACAGAAATCTGAGTTATCTTCACAATCAGATTCTCAGACTTTATAATTCATTGATAAAAATTCTATAAATTGTAGAGGGAGAGTGGTGCAGTTGAAAGAAAGAGGATTGGTTCTGGAGTCAGAAAAGCTATGTTGAATCTTGGCTCCGCCACTTATTACCTATATGACACTGGACTAATCACTTTACCTCTCTGGGTCTCAGATTTACATATTTTAAAGTACCGGATGACCCATAGAAACCCTTTTGGCTCTAATTCTGTGATTAGCTACATGGCTCAGAGCATAGAATATTAGGCTTGGAGTCAGGTAGACCTGAGTTCAAATTTTACCTCAGACACTTAGTAGCTGTGTGACCCTGGTCAAGTCACTTATCCTCTGTTTGCTTTAATCAATTGGAGAACGAAATGGTAAACTATTCCAGTACATTTGTTAAGAAAACCCCATGGAACCAAACAAGCAAAAGACAAACAAAAAAAAAAGATACATTTGAGACTTAAGACTAAAAAAAAGAAATGAAAAGAAAAAAGAAACAAAAAGAAAACTCCATGGATAGCATGAGTGTGCTATGGTTCACAGGGGGTCACCAAGAGTCAGACACAAGTGAACAACAACTGTGATCATACCCCAGACCATCTTAATCAGACCACTGACAATGAAGAACATCAGTCATCAAAAAACACATACACATCCTTTCCTACTGATTCACACAAACCCTTCCTGGACAGATAAGCGGGAAAGACATTTACAGAAATTTACCATTGAGAAGCACAGAATTCTCGAGATTTTCTTTTTACAAACCTCCTTTAATCCCATGGACCTAGTCTTTGCCATGTTCAGCAGAAGTCTCCAGTATTACTGTTGCTTTTCTTATCATGGGAGATATTTGCCTAGACCAGCTAATAGGAAAATCAGGAACTTGATGTCCCTCAAATTTTGTAGCAACCCTGCGTTGAGCAAGTCTATTTAGTGCATTTTCCCCACAGCATATGTTCACATCATGTCTCTGTGTCACATTTTGGTAAGTCTCCCAATATTTCAAACTTTTTCATTATTATTGTTTCTGTAATGGTGATCTGTGATCAGTAATGTTTGATGTGACTGTTGTAAAAGTTTTGGAGTGCCATGAACCATGCCCACATAAGACAGCAAACTTAATCGATTAATATCGTATGTGTTCTGACTACTCCACCACCCCGTCTTTCTTCCTCTCCTTGGGCCTCCTTATTCCCTGAGATACAACAATATTGAAATTAGTCCAGTTAATGATCCTACAATGCCCTCCAAGTGAAAGTAAGAGTCAATTGATGAGGTAGATTTCATTCTTGTCCTATTTTAAGAAATTTCCACAGCCACCCCAGCCTTCAGCAGCCACCACTCTGATTAGTTAGCAGCCATCAACATCAAGGCCAAGACCCTCCACCAGCAAAAAGATTATAACTAATTTAAGGCTCAGATAATGGTTAGCATTTTTAGCAGTAAAGTATTTTTTAAAAATTAGAATATGTACATTTTTAGACATAATACTATTGCACATTTAATAGACCAGCATAGCGTTAATATAACTTTTATATGTGTTGGGAAACCAAAAAATTTGTGTGACTCACTTTACTGCAAACCCTCAATATCTCCAAGATATGCCTACACAGTGAGATCCTGATTAGTATGACTAATGAATGCCATGAAGTAGATGCATATATTGAACTCACACTATTCAAAGTTATAATTTTATAAAATGTGATCACTGGTTCCAGCCCAATGGAAATATGTAGTGTGAATCCAAATAAGGCAACCACTTCACAGGATTCATTGTTCACACTAATTGGGACCTAGTTGGATAGCTTAGAAATGAGACCTTTATCATAGAAACTTGTTGCAAAGATTCTTTCCACCCTCCCCTTGTTACTAAATTAATCATCTTAGCTGCATTGGATTTGTTTGTGTGAAACCTTTTACATTTTATGTAATCAAAATTGTACATTTTGTCTTCCAAGATCCTCTCTATCCCTTGTTTGGTCAAGAACTCTTCCCTACCCATATAGTGAGACTTGCTTGTTTCTATAAATTGTTTATGATGTGCCTTTTATGTCTAGATCATATATCCATTTGGAGCTTATCTTTGTATATAATTGGCCTAAACCTAGTTTTTGCCAGACCGCTGTCCACTTTTCCTAGCAGGTTCTGTAAAATAGTGAATCATTCAGCCAGCAGCTAGGGTCTTTGGGTATATAAAACACTAAGATACTAGTTTCATTTGCTTTCATATTGTGAGCATAAGATGTTTCATTAATGGATCTCTCTTTTTAAACCACTGCCAAATTTTTTTGGATGATATCTGTTTGGGGCATAGTTTGATATCTACTATGACTAGGCCTCATTTGTCACACTTTTCATTATTTGCTTAAGACTGTTGATCTTTTGTTCCAGATAAATTTAATTATTATTATTTTTTCTAGTTCTATAAACTGATTCTTGTAGTTTATCTAGTATTGCCCTAAATAATTAAGTGTATCTGGGCAGTACTTTTATTTTTCTTATATTGCCTGAGACTCCCTATGAGCAATTAATATGTCTCTATTTAAGTCTACATGTCCATAAACCATCGTTTTGCAGTTGTCTTCATATAGTTCCTACATGTATCTTGGTAAGTAGACTCAATTTTTTTTTATTCTGTAATTTTTTTAAATGAAATTTCTGTATTTCTTCCAGCTAGATTTTGTTGGTAATGTTGGTTGGTTGATCATTGTCCTTAGTTTTGAAGAGGACCAAAATGACAGCTCTACATTGCAGTCAAGGTACAGTGTGTCTGATACTAGTTCAGAAGGCTTTACCACAAGTCAGGCACAAGTAGTCTTTCTGAACATTTGTGCACCTCATGTTTCTTTTGAACTCATGCAATTGTACTTTGTTCATAGAACACAACATCTTTTTTGATTCGAGCATGCCATGCTGAGCAGTCCTGTGCCAGTGTCTCCCATGTCTCACGATCAATTCCAAAGTTCTTCAGAGAGACCTTAAGAGTATCCTTGTATCTCTTCTTCTGACCTCTACGTGAGTGCCTGCTTTGTGTGAGTTCTCTGTGAAATAGTCTTTTAGGCAAGTATGCATTTAGCATTAGAACAAAGTGGCCAGCCCATTGGAGTTGTGCTCTCTGCAGTAGTGTTTGAATGCTTGGCAGTTCAACTTGAGAAAAGACTTTAGTGTCTGGTACTTCATCTCACCAGGTGATCTCCTAAGACAATTTAAATGGAAGGGATTCAGTTTCCTGGCATGGCGTTTGTAGACTATCCAGGTTTCATAGGCATACAACGAGGTCAGCACAATGGCTCTGTAGACCTTCAGTTCGATAGGTGGTCTAATACCTCTTCTCTCCCACACTTTTCTTTGAAGCCTCCCAAACAATGAGCTAGTTCTACCAATTTGTGCATCAACCTCATCCTCTGTACATTCGTGGAAAGTATATTGCCAAAGTAAGTGAACTTATCAAGAGTATTCAAAATTTCACCATTTGCTACAACTAATGGTTCTACATATGGATGGTATGGTGCTGGCTGGTGAAGAACTTCTGTTTTCTTGGTGTTAATTGTTAAGCCAAAATTAGATCCATATCTGTTGCATCTCAGCCTCAGAGGCTGTACTGAGTGCACAATCATCTGTGAACAAAACATCATACACCAACTCTCCCTCCACTTTAGTCTTGGATTGTACTTTTTTCTAGTTAAACAACTTACCATCAGTGTGGTAGCTGACCTTGATGCCATTTTCATCCTTGTTAAAGGCAACTGATAACATTACAGAAAACATCATGCTAAAAAAAACATGGGAGCAAGCACACAGACCTGCTTCATTCCTTTGGTGACTGAAAAATCATGAGAGCACTGTCCTGGGCCAGAATACTCTCATGAAACTGAAATACAATACTGATGAATTTCTCTCGACAACCAAATTCTGCGATAATTTTCCAAAAGCCCTCACAACTGACAAAGGCCTTCATTAGATTGATGAGTGTTGTGCACAGACCTACATTCTACCACTGGCATTTCTTCTGGAGTTGTTGAGCAGCAAACACCACCTCGACTATTCCTCAGCCATTTCTGAAGCCATCTTGGCTCTTGCATAGATGCATCTTCCACCTGGAAAGATCAGGAGGATTCTGGCAGGAATTTTGCTGGTAATGACTAAGAGAGAGACCTCACATCCTCCACCCCCATCATAACTGTCATAGAACAACCTGTTTCCCTTCTCTTTATAGACATGGACAATGGAGGCATCCTTAAACTCCTGGAGGATAACCTCTTCTTGCCATGTTAACCTGGAAAATTTTGTATGAGTAGTGGACACCTTGCCTTGTAAATCTTAGTTGGAATAGCATCTGCACCAGGCACTTTGCCACATGAAAGGACCATATGACATTCAAAACCTCTTCTTCAGTTAGAGAAGAATTGACTTCCACCTGAAGTATATGGTCAATGGCCTCACAATGATTGATGATCTGTTGAGAACACTGTGGAAGTGGTCAGCCCATCTCTCCAGGATCATGTCCTTATCACTAATCAATATGGCTCCATCAGCACTAAGTACTTGAGATAAACCATAGTTCTTTGGGCTACAAATAGCCTTCAGGACATCATAAAAATACTTCGCATTATTACTATCCATGTAAAACTGAATTTCACCTGCCTTTTTACTGAGCCAAAAGTCCTGTATCTCTCTAAGCTTCAATTTACTTCACTTTTGATGGAGTTAAATGCTCCCCTCTTAGAGACTGGCAACCTATCCTACAGAAAAACCTTTTGGAGTTCTTTTTTTGTTTGTTTGTTTAGCAGCTTTTGAATTTCCCTGCCATTTTTGTCAAACCAATCTTGATGTTTGCAAGTGTTTTGGGATGAGTAAATGCAGTGCTGTACACCAAATCTCTAAAAGCTGCTCACTGCTTGTCTGTTCCACTCCAGCTTTCCCTCCAAGTTATCAACCAACTGTTCAGGCTTGGAGAAGTATTCTAATCTGTTGACATTATGCATTCTGGTAGTTGTCTTGCCTTGGAACCATTGCTTTTGTTGAATGCAGATGTTTAACTTGGAGAGGATGTCTGTGATCAGTCCAGCACTTTGACCCACATATTGTCTTCATCAGTCTCATATCCTGTGTCTTCTTCTTACAATAACATAGCTTATTGCATGCCAATGTTTTCTGCAAAGGTGCATCCATGAAATTTTATTGTGGTTAGGGACATGGAAAACAGTGTTGGTGGTGAGGTCATGAGATGCACAAGTCTTCAGTAGTAAGTAGTACATAGTAAGTGCTGTTTCTGACTCCATTCCTCCCAAGGACTCTCTGTTATGTATGGGAGTCTGTGCCTACTCTAGCATTAAAAGCTTCCATAATTATAAACATGTTCTCTTTTGGCACATTGATGATGAGGGTCTCCAGGCATTCATAAAATTTTTCTTTGACCTTATCAGGGTTTGTCATGGTGTGAGCATATGCACCAATGACGGTGGCATGGCACTTTCCTACAAGGAGCAATTGCATTGTCATTAGCTTGTCATTCACTCCCTTTGGGAAGCATATAAGCTGTTGACTAGATTAATTTTGATTGCAAAACCTATGCCAGCTTCATGGTGCTCCCCATCACTGTGGCCACTTCACAAAAACACGTATCCAGCTCTAACTTCAGTAAGCTGGCCTTCATTTGCCAGTCTTGTTTCACTAAGGGCTGCTATTTGGATGTGATACCTGCTGAGTTCTCTTGCAACAAGAGCTATTCATCTTGCAGGTCTACTGGATTTCATGTTGTCCATCAGCATGTGCACATTCCATGCATCAATGATAAGTGGAATCATTTTAGCAAAAGTTTTTGTAATTTTTTGTGTTTTGACTGCAGGGTGGGATCCCTTCCTACCATGATAAGCAGGCCAGGGTTGGGTGAAGTGGACAATTTTAGGGCACTTTTTCTAGCCCCTTCCTCACACCAGGAAGTATGCAGTGAGTCTTTAAAAAGGCTACTCAGACACTCAGAGGGCTGCCAAATCCCCTGCTTCTTCAGTCCAGTTGAGGAAAATACCCCATGGCCTGGGTCTCCTGTGTGCAGAATTGGGACTGCAGCTCCCAGAGTATCTGCACCTGCTACTTCAACACTCACCTGTCACCACAGGGCTTTGAGGTAGGTAAAAATGGCAATGGTTTGGGTGATATGTTTTACTTGCACGTAAATTGTATTTAAGTGAGGCAGAGCTGCACAAAATCCTCACCTTTCTCTCTCTTCCTAAGTCACCAAAGTCCAGTGACAACAAAAGTCAAGATGACTGGTGATGAACCAGGATTCAGTGGATGACTTTGGTGCCTTTGATATCTAACCAAGCTCTAAGCACCCCACAGCACTTGCTTCAGCCACCTTCATAGCTATGGAACAAATTGTTCTCACCTGCCCATTTCGACAGGGGAAGTCTTCACGTGCTTAGGGTAGACACTACCCTAACTCACCAACAGGCCCCCATCAGTAACCTTCAACCTGGTTTTGCTCCTCTGCCAAAATGGTTTACCAGAATGTGGCCACTGTTCATGCTACTCCTTCTTGGAACCAGAGGTAAGAATTGGGTGAATCAAGATGTTCACAAGTTCAGGCATGTAGTGATTTGGGATTTAGATTTTTTTGAAACCATACTAATCCATGAACTATTTTTTTCAATTTCAATGCTTTCTGAATAAGCTGACTGTCAGAATCTGAGTTACCACAACCATGAGTTTGTGTTAAGCATCAAAGCAATAGTTTTCTTGGGTAATAGCTTAATCCACCATCGCACCTTGACAAAGATACTTAACAATTTCAGTAAATAAATATTGATCCCCAATGTAAAAAGTCACATCATTTTTTAAAAAAAAGCCTATTATTGGTAGCATAAAATGGGTTACTATTGATTGGCAAATGTCTAAACAAACTGTAGTATAAGAATGCAATGAAATATTGTGTCATAAGAAATAACAAACATAAAGAATTCAAATAAGCATGGAAAACTTGTGTGAACTTATACAGAGTAAGGCAGTTTGATTGCAGTTTACTACTACTGGCCACAAGATGAGAAATCTCCTAGCACATAAACAGATGTATAGCTTAGCTCTGTACATTATTTTTTCAGGCTTTAATTATTCATGCAACTTCCCTCCAACTTTGTTATATTTACCATCTATTTTACCCCTCACTACAAGCAAATCACTCTTCCTTGAAAATACAAGGGAAGATTCAATGAATTTTACTCTTGGGAGTTCATGACAATATTTCCCTCAATCCTCCCACCCCAGGGACCCAAACAACAAACTATTGCATAAATAAGAGTTCTTGACAATGATACAAGTTCTAAAGGTCTCAGGAGATTCTGATTTTTATTGTGATTGTCTGGGAATTCGCCTCCTAGAAGGAAAAAGGAATCCTCAACAAAGGACCTCCTTATAGCTAAAGGACTAAAGCCACACCATGGGAAGGAGCAGGTGAGAAGATCCATTGCCTCTTGCCATCATTGCTATGAAGTGAGTTGCTTGGACTGTAAGTTCAGAGTCCATTGGTGAAGAGTGGCAATAGGGAGCATGACTGTGCCACAAGTAATAGTAGGAAAACTATCTAGAACAAGGATGACCTAGTATATGATGGAAGATCATACTTCTTGCCCATGAGACTCTTTCAAGTATCTCTCTCTGTCTCTCTCTCTCTCACACATATACACACACACACACACACACACATACACACACACACAGTACACACTGCTGTTATGGAACTTTCAATCTATCCCAGTCTACACAGTAGCTGTTCCTATAAGTTAAGACTTATACATGTAAAATAGCTAGAGAACAGAAGAATTTGTTCCTACTTTTTAGCCTGGTTTTTCTCCTGGTCCTGGCTATACCATTTCATTTCCATCAAATATAAGGCCCAGTAGTCCCTTTCACATAATAGAAGTTCTTGATGGTCCATACCAATGGAACACAGGATCATTTGGAACATGAAAACATAGATCAGGCACTGGAGTTTGCCTTATGGAAGTTAACCAAAATGTAAATCAAAGAAAACTATACTGCTATTCCATGGTCCCAAAACTCTTACTCTGTTCTAGTTCATGTAATGATATATGAGGACTTAATAGACTATATTCAACGCATTGTAGATTGGACAGATCCTACAGACAATCATTGAATTGTATCCAGAGCTAAGAAGGAAGAAAAGGTCAAGCTGAAACGCATTTGAAAAACTGTGCAGTATGTTTTATGATCATAAGTTTCTTGCTACTCGAAAAGACCATATCTTTAACACCAACATTTTCCTTCTGATACTATATGGATAGGAATCAAGTACCATTCATGACTACAAAAGAATCAAAATTGCAAGTGACTCAAGGTCAATGGGTAGATTTTTAGACTGTAGCATATTGCTAAGGATCACTTTTAAATAAACTGCAACATTAAATATAATCATCAAATATGTGTTTGACCAGAAAGGGAGGTGAGCCAGTCATGTAGGAAGAATGAGAAATAATAGATGGATTGCCCATGTGTTTCAAGAATCTAGGTAGCAGCTGCTGTGAGAGTGAAAGACCAACACAAGCCCAACAATAAGCATGCTACCAGCACGCTGCAAAAGCCCAGGTTCTTTCGATCTGCTTTAGCAAGGAAAGCAACATTAAGGAGTTGACAAGCTTACTTTAATTCAGCATACAAATACGATTCACTTAGTTCAGGGGGAAAAGCCAGCACCCTGAACTTTGGAGCAAATACAAACAAATTACAAACATTGACAGACAGACCAAATACAATTCATAGTTACCAACATCTAGGTTCAGCCCGGGAGCTCATAATGAGGGCTGGCCCAGAGTCACGCGGGCCACCATGGCTGTGGGTAAGAGCTTTGAAAAAGAGAAACCCAACCCCTGGTTTTATATCTTTTTCAGGGTCAAAGGGAGTCACACATGCGACTGACCCACATGACCTGAAATCGTCACAAAGAGGCAACTTAAGCCCACATGGTCTAAAAGCCTCTGATGTCCCAAACATGCCACTCAAACCCATGTAAACTAGGCCCTCTCCTGCGGCAAGGAGGACACCAAGGACTCCCAATCCAATCAAGGAAACAAAGGCCAAACTCTTCAAGGGCTCTTGGTTGAACCGAGTGCTAAGACCCCATTTTGATTGCCAACATACCATGTGCTATAGAGGGGGAGATTAGAAGAACTAGAAGATCTCCAGTATGGGTGGATCCATTATGGATGTTGTACAGAAGGAGATAAATGAGAATCACATTGGGTAAAAAAATATTGGAGGGTTGCATTCTGCATTATCAAAGATAATAACTACACTGATAAGATCATAGATATTCTAGTTTATGCATTCAGAAATAACTAATGTCATTGGTAGGAGGGAGGGAGATTAGATAGATAGATAGATAGATAGATAGATAGATAGATAGATAGAAAATGAGTAAAGCAGTTTGCTAGTATGTGACTAGCACTGTATTAAGTGCGAGGCACAAAAGCAAAAAGACAGTCCTTACACTCAGGAAAGACAATGCATACAGGGGAGCTAGAAAATGAGGGGAAGGGGATTTTTATGGAGGCACTTAATAAGTACTGGTTGGCAACTTGTTGAGCAAGGATGCAACATTGATTCATTTGGGCACAGCTGCCCTGTTTCTACGTTACCTTTGATGATCTGTGTGGTTAAACTAAGGGAAAAGCCAAATGACTTCTCTTACACCAGCTTTTTATATGCATGTCAGTAGGAAGCTATATCAGCAACAATTAAGATCATCAATACCTTTAAATGAAGAGTTAGCCTGGTCTTGGGATATTGCTCCCACACTACTCATTCTCTGGACTTATTCTCTATGTCCTCACCCACTGCCTTCCCACACTGGAGATACCTCTGCCCTGAGACCCCACTTTCCTGATTGGGGATTCTCTCACAAGAACCACTATTTGAGGAGGGGTCTCAGTCATGTTCACTTCTTTCCCTGTTAGCTCAACTCACTCTTGTCCATTGGCAATATACAGAAACGCTAATGATTTATATGCATTTATTTTATATACTACAACTTGGTGTGCTAGTAAATGTTTAACAACTGGCTATCCAAAAAAGAGTATGCACAACACACATTTAAGTTTAATCTGCACTATTAATACTTTCTCCATCATTTTTTGAAGTCTAGACGATCAACAAAACAACAAATCAAACCCTGTTGTGAAACATTTCCTGACCTCTGAGGCATAATTGCTCACAATGAAATTTTAACAATTCACTCTCCTGAGCTGACTCCAGAGCCTTCCTGCCCACAACTTTACTGGTTACTAATTTTTTCACTTAATTTTTAGTGGAATCTCTAGATTTCTCCAAGTACATCATTTGCAAGAAGCAATAATTTCATTCATTCTTTGCCTATGTGTATTCATTTAATTTCTTTTTTTATTGCTATAACTAGCATCTCTAGCACTCTATCAAATAGAAGTGATGACAATGGATATTGTTGCTTTGTCCTGACCTTATTGGAAAGGACTCTATTTTTCCCCATTACATTTAATGCTGGCTCACAGTCTTAGATAAAAAGTATTTACCTTGTTGAGGAAATGTCCATTTATTCCTATGTTTTCTCATTTTTTAAACAGAAATAGGTGAATTTTGTCAAAAGCTTTTTCTGAATTTATTGACATGAATTTTTGTTGTTCTTTTTACCAAAAGGGTCAATAATGTTTATATTTTTCCCAATATTAAGCCAATACTGCATTCCTGGTATAAATCTAACTTGGTCATGGTGTACAACTTTATGATGTTATTCTAGCCTCCTTACTAACATTTTATTTAAATTTTTTGCATCAAGGTTCATTCTAGATGATAATCTGTAGTTTTCTTTTTCTGTGTCAACTCATCCTGGTTTAGGTACCAAGACTATATTTGCAATAGGAGGGATTTGGTAGGATAACTTTTACTTCTATTTTTGCAAACAGTTTGTGTGATATTGAAATTGTTCTTGCAAAGTTTGATAGAATTTGCAGGTGAATCCATTTGCTCCTGAGTGTTTTTCCTTTGGGAGTTCATTTATGGTTTGCTCAATATCTCTTTCTGAGATTGGGTTGTTTAGATTCTCTATTTCTTGTTCTGTTAATTTCAGTATTTTATGTTTTTGTAAATATCCATCCATCTCATATAAGTTGTTTGTTCCATTGGCATATAGTTGGGTAAAACTGTAATAACACCCTGTATTTCTTTATTTGTTGTGAATATTCATTTATGTTTGATACTGATAACTCGGTTTTCTTTTTCATTCAAGGTAGCTAATTGTCTATCTATTTTGTGTTTTTTAAAAGGTTTTACCTATTGATTCAGTGACTTCCTGGCTTTTATTTTTGTTAATCTCTTTTTTGATTTTTGGTATTTCTATTTTAGTGTTTGTTTTTACATTTTTGGTTTTCTAATTTTCTCTTGGTTATATACCCAATTCATTTTTCCATTCTTTCTTTTGTTCATGAAAGTACTTAGGGATATAAATTTCCCCTTAAGACTGCTTTGGTTACATTCAATTTAATAAATAATAGCTAACATTTATGTAGCACTATGTGCTAGGTACTATCCTAAGCCCTTTATAATCATCTCATTTGATCCTCATAACAACCCTGGAGGTAAGCGTTATTATTATCCCCATTTTAGAGATGAGGAAACTGAAACAAAGAAGGGTTAAGTGACTTGCCTAAGGTCACACAGCTAGATGTCTGAAACCTGATTTGAACTCTGGTCTTTTTGACTCCAGACCTGGCACTGTCCACTGTGCCACCTTGCTGTCCCCAAAAATTCTGTTCTATTGTCTTGTTGCCAATATCTTTAAAGAATTTCCTATTATTTCTATGACTTGTTCTTTGAATCACAGATTTTTATGATCAGTTATTTAGTCTCTAGTTGATTTTTAATCATTTCCTCAATGGTTATTTAATATAATTTTACTGAATCATGGTTAAGAAAGGATGAGTTTAATATTGCCCCTTTTCTGCATTTCTTTGTGAGGTTTTTAAGCTCTAAAATTTTTGTAGAGACACCATATCCTGCTGATATATGCTATATACATATAGGTGAAGTATACATATAACATGCATGTGCATTATACATATATGTGTGTATATATTCTATGTTTGTATTATACATACACATACATATGTATATCTCTCAAAACATGTGATTCTTAGTAAAAATCAATCAAATCAAATGTATAATAGACACTAGCTATGTGACTGGGTTAATCACTTAACTGCTCTATCTGCTTTGTGTTTCACTTTCTTCATTTGTAAAATGAGGGAACTGAATAATCTTCAAATTTCCTTAAATTCTAAATCTATGATTTGGAGGGGGAAGTGTTTAACAATATAAGTTGTACTGAATTGGAGACTTTCTTCCATGTTGATTTCAAACCACTAGTGACTTTGCCTATTCAAATCATTTTAAATTCCCCTTGCTATCCTATCATCTAGCCCACATCTTTCCATTTCCCCTGTTAGATCAGCATGAGAAACTTGTCAAATACCTTGCTAAAATCTAGGTGAACTAGATTGGGACATTTTTTCCTGCTCTAATCCCACAGTACTTCTGTCCCTGACAGAGGCTTAGGAATCATATATATCAGAACTTTCAGCAGCCTAGGATGGCATTCGTCTGGGCTAGGTGTCTTGGACTCATCAATGACAGCTTTTCTCTCATTGATAATCCCTTACTTATCTTGGGTATCATCAAGTCAATAAACATTTATTAAGTGCCTACTATGTGCCAGGCATTGTGATAAGCACTGGTTTTCTTCTCTCTTCTTTTTTAAAAGGAGGCAAAGAAAGGCAAGAGACAGTTCTCAAGCAGCATGCAGTCAAATGGGGGAGACAACATGCAAACAACTATGTACAGATAAGACACAGAAAACACATATAAGGTACATACAACATAAATTGGGAATAATCTCAGAGAAGGAAGCAAAATTAATAAGGATCCAGAAAGGCTTCTTGTAGAAAGTGTGACTTTAGCTGAGACTTCAAGGAAGTCAAGGAAGCCAGGATGCTCCCTGCTGGCCATTTATAGTCTTTCTTTTCTAGTCCAGAGATCATTTTTCCTTGGAAAATGAAATAGAAACAAAGTAAGATTTGAGCAGCTCTGCCTGAGAGAGGGGCCAAGCCATAAAGAATGGTGGAGGCTCTTTTCTTGCTGGGCTGCTCACATGAGGGAGGGCCAGCTGTTCTCTCTCTGTGCAATCTAGATCCATCCTTCCTCCTGGAGCGATCCACCGAGGTCTCGTCATCATGACTGAACAGATGACTCTTCGGGGTACCCTTAAAGGCCACAACGGCTGGGTGACCCAGATCGCCACAACTCCCCAGTTCCCCAACATGATCCTGTCAGCCTCCTGAGACAAGAACATTAACACGCGGAAGCTTACTAGAGATGAGACAAACCATGGGATCCCCCAGCGTGCCCTCAGGGGTCACTTACATTTTGTTAGTGATGTGGTCATTTCCCCCAATGGCCAGTTTACACTCCCAGGCTCCTGGGATAGCACACTAAGACTGTGGGATCTCACAACTGGCCCTACCACCAGGAGCTTTGTTGGTCACACCAAGGATGTGCTGAGTGAGTTCTGACAACTGCCAGATTGTCTCTGGTTCCCAAGATAAGACTATCAAGCTGTGGAACACCCTGGGTGTCTGTAAATACACTGTGCAGGATGAGAGCCACTCAGACTGGGTGTCTTGTGTCCATTTTTCACCCAATAGCAGCAACCCCATCATTGTCTCCTGTGGCTGGGACAAGCTAGTCAAGATCTGGAACCTGGCCAACTGCAAAGTGAAGATGAACCACATTGGCCACACAGGCTACCTAAACACAGTCACAGTTTCTCCTGATGACTCTCTCTGTGCCTCTGGAGGCAACGATGGTCAGGCCATGCTGTATAACTTCAATGAAGGTAAGCGCCTCTATACTCTGGATGGTGGTGACATAATCAATGACCTCTGCTTCAGCCCCAATCGCTACTGGTTCTGTGCTGCCACTGGGCCCACCATCAAGATCTGGGACCTAGAGGGCAAAATCATTGTGGATGAGCTTAAGCAAGAAGTGATCAGCACCAGCAGCAAGGCCGAGCCTCCCCAGTGTACCTCCTTAGCCTGGTCTGCTGATGGCCAGACTCTCTTTGCTGGATACACAGACAACTTGGTATGACTGTAGCACTCAGTAAGATTTTGAAATAAAGACCTTAATTTCTGCCTTTTGAAAAAAAAGAATGGTGGAGGCCAGATTGTCAAGGGAGAAGGGGTAAGTCTCATCCAGCCTATTCAGCTGGAAGTATGGCCTTTCATTTTGTGCCCCAATTATCAGTCTCCCCTCCTAATATTCCAAATTTTCTTTGATCATCCCTCTGGGCTGCTTTAATTCCATTCTCCCTCAAATGTCTTGGGAAGATCACTGATAATAACGTATGGTCTGTTGACCTCCTCATGGTGTCCCTCTAAATTTCAGCACTTGGGACAAAGCTCTGATTACCAAACCCTAGTTTCAGTCATGGACAGAAAGCCAGGAAAAGATCCAGCCACAGGATTATCGAAGGAGCAAGAGAATTAGAATGAGATGCTTTCATAGACATAATAGCAAAATGGAAATTGAGAACAAAATCAAAGAATTATAGAATATCAGAATGGGGAAGGACCTCAGCGCCCTATAGTTTTAACACTTACCCAAAAAAAGAATTTCCACTACAAAACATCTCCTAAGTGATCATCCAGTCTTGGCTTGAAGACCTCCAATTGGGAGAATCTACTATGTCACAATACATTCTATTCTACTTTTGGATAGCACAAAGTGTTAAGTTGTTGTTTTTCTTCCTGACCCTAAGACTAAATTTTCTCTTTGCAACCTCTACCTATCAATCCTAATTCTTCCCCCTAGGGCCAAACAGAACAATTCTATGTTTGTCTTCTCTATAGCCTTCTAGTTCCTTCCAGACTAATCAGGTCACATGTGAATCTAATAAAAAAAATACCTTTCTCCTTCCTGAAATCTTTAGCGTATTTCTCAGTTTCCCTTGAGGACTGAAGGCAAAATTACATCTTTTGCATTCCAAGCATTATGCCAGGTCTCGTGGTCCTTACTTAGGTCTTGAAGGTACTAAATTTTCCAGTAGTCAATCTAGTTTTGACTTGAGAATGCTTTCCTGTAATAATAGAAATCTGCCTCCTTAATCCAGTGACATGGCTCATTGCTGTCCTCATCTCTAAAAACTATTCTTCTGGTTTAAAGTAATGAGGTATTCAGAAGCAGAACATGGTATTAATCTCTTTTTCCAAATGGCCACTAGGTATTAATAATTACAATATTAGAAACTTCCTGATACTGTGATAGAAGAATCTAGTGCCATCTGCTTACAAATCTACTGGTGAGCTGTGAGGGCTTGGGCTGAGTTAGAGGTCATCAAAACTAAGGAGGGCTATGAACAAGTAAATATGTCTTACCATTTTGTTTGGGTACATTGTACTTGTAAGTCTGGTTGTTTTGTTGATGTTCCTCTTTAGTTCTTTAACTGAAATGATAAAATATTACCAACATACCAGCAGAAGGGAGGACCCGATCACTCCATAAAGAAAGATAGCAGTCCTCTAATTCAAACTCCATTTTTGTGCCCTGGAAAATGAGCCCTGTTAGATAAACTGAGCAGTGAACTTCTTTCCCAGCAGTTGCTGACATGGGCTGACTACACTGTAACAAATGGGGATGCCACTTAGATGGAATGTTAAATGTCATGTATTAAATCTTCGGATCAAATACACTTCCCAGATGCTTCATAGCTTCCCATCTCTTTCTGACTCCAGTTCTGGCAACAAGCTAATGTGGCATGTTAAGTTGGTCACAGGCACTTGAAATCATTTCTCTGTGGCCTGGTTCTATGACCCTAAATAGGACTCCCAAAGATGAGAAGATGCAACTTTGGGAACATACCCTGGCTGCTGGTGACTGGAGAACTCTTTGAAAGAAATGGAAAAAGATATTTGCCAGCCCAGAACCAGGAGAATATATGCTAGCTAGTTAGCTAGAAAAGCTAGAACAGAAGACTTATTATGATTTACTAAGATGATTTTCTATTAAAATGAATTTATTCCAAACACTAGAGTTACCAAGTATTTTAATATTTGGCCATTAAAATACAAAATGGTTAATAGGTATTTGAAAGGAGCATATACCTTATTATTCTAATTATATGCATACTTTCATGATAAATAAGGCTTAGGAAATTGTTTCCTGAAGGTAGGAATAATTAAACAGTGGAAGAAGTGATTAAAATACTGGAACATCTCTGCTATCAGTTGATTGGTTGTTATCCTTCATGCTAGAAGAAGACCAAAATTACATCAGTATGTTGGGGTCAAGGTACAATGTGTCCAACTGTGGCTGATCAGACCAATACTAGCTCAGAAGGTTCTACCACAGATTGGGCAAAATAGTACTTATGAACATTTGGAGTGGAGATGTCTCTACATTTGTGCATCTCATGTTTCTTTTGAGCTACTGCAATTCTCCTTTGCTTGTAGAGCACAGTACCTTCTTTGATGCAGGTATGCTATGCTGGGTGGTCCTGGGCCAGTGTCTTCTCCCATGCCTCACAGAGTTCTTCAGACAGACTTTAAGAGTGTTCTTGTATTGCTTCTTCTGACCTCCATGTGAGCGCCTGTGTTCTGTGAATTCTCTATAAAAAAAAAAGTCTTTTAAGCAAACATACTTATGGCGTTAGAACAATGTGACCAGCCCAACAGAATTGTGCTCTCTTCAGTAGAGTTTAAATGCTTCACAGTTCAGCTTAAGAAAAGACCTCAGTGACAATGTGAAATATCTCACTGGAAAAACCATTGACCTGGAAAATAGATCCAGGAGAGAGAATTTAAAAATTATTGGACTACCTGAAAGCCATGATCAAAAAAAGAGCCTAGATATCATCCTTCG
>CM053622.1:620540811-620574934 GCA_028646595.1 Phalanger gymnotis | reverse complement strand
AGGTGACATTCAGAATGTTCCTAAGACAATTTAAATGGAAGGGATTAAGTTTCCTGGCATGGTGCTAGTATGCTGTCTGGGTTTCAGAGGCATACAACAATGAGGTCTGCACAACATCTCCACAGACCTTCAGTTTGGCAGGCAGTCTAATACCTCTTCTTTCCCAAACTTTCCTTCAGAACCTTGCAAAACTACAGCTAGCTCTGGCAATTTGTGCATCAACCTCATCATCTATGTGTACCAACGTCCCTGGAAAGCATATTGCCAAGGTAAGTGAACTAATCCATAGCATTCGATATTCCTCCATTTGCTGTAACCAATGGTTCCACATAGGGATGGTGTGGTGCTCACTGGTGGAATCCTATTTTCTTGGCACTAATTGTTAGGGCATAATTAACACAGGCAGCAGAGAACTGGCCCATACTCCGTTGCATCTCAGCCTTAGAGGTTGCATTGAGTACATGATCACCTGCAAACAAAAAGTCACACATCAACTCTCTCTACATGTTGATCTTGGCTTGTAGCCTTTTCAAGTTAAATAATTTACTGTTAGTGTGGTAGCTGACCTTGATGCCATTTTCATCTTTGTTGAAGGTGCCTGACAACATCACAGCAGCAAGCACACAGCCCTGCTTCAGAATTCCATTGGTGTCTGGGAAAGCATGAAAGCATCATCCATTACCCAGAACCTGTGCAAGCACACCATCAGGAAACAGACTTACAAAACTGATGAACTTCCCTGGCAACCTAATTTTGTCATGATCTTCCATCTACTATGAGAAATCATGGCACGTACATAAAAAAGCATTCAGAATAGAATAAACTAGTCTCTGTCTTAAATGGTTTAGTTTTGGTTTTTCCTGAAGGTACAGTAGTAGATAAGATACATTTTTGAGGCTCCTTCTAGGACCTCAAAGACCTAGGTTTCTATAAAATCTTGTTCAGAGTATTGAAGTGGAAAGGGGACACACACTTTTCCCAAAATGTCAGGACTGCTTAGCAGAGGTTAGGCACTCCACCTCTTCCCCTCAAGTGTTAATATTGCTTTCTGGAGGCTTATCAGGACTTCAGGGTCATTTGTATGACCAACTTGTGGTTACTGGGTGGGGTGAGAGGAAGGGAAGAGCAGAACCTAAAAAGACAGGAGAAGTAGAGAACTCTGCCATTCACTTGTTAGTTAAGAATGAGAGCTGGTGACCTTCCACAAGGAGGGATGAGTCAATCAAGAAGCATTTCCCATGTGTCTGTCAGATACTGAGCTAGGTACTGGGCAAGTCACACAGCTGTTTGAGTCAGACCTTTTGTGTACTCTCCAGGCCTGAGGCTTCTGGAAAGTTTAACTGTAGAGCTAATTGTATGGTAGCTAACGTAAGGCATGTGACCTAGGGAAGGTCTCAGACTAAAGGAGCAGCAAAGCTTAAGAAGGCAGGAGGAGAGCCTCAAGGTGGGCAGAGAATCATAGAAAGTAGCAGCAGAGGGCCGAACTTCAGCAGGTAATAGCTCTAACAATGGATTGGTACAGCAGGAGCAGCCATGGGAAAGACCTAAGGAGCAGCAGAGGATTCCATCTTCCAGAAGCACAGTGATAACACCAGACGATGTGCACTCGGGCAGGAGAAGTGTTCCAGCCTCAATGGAAGGCAATCGGCCTCCCCAAATCCTTCACCTCACAGCATCGGTTTTCTAGGATTTATTCCTTTTCATGACACCTATGTGAACCTGTGGGAGATTGTACCCATTTATGTATGAGCGGGGAAGGGTGTGAATGAGTGGGGGACTGAGAATGATTCTAAATTTTAAAATTCTGGCTTTATGGCTTTATGGTTCCTGCTAGGTCTATCGGGAGAGGTGGTATTGAAAAGGGTCATAAACTGAGTATTAGTTCTACACTGAACCCAAAAAATGTAATGACTGCAGAGCTTAGTGAGATATCCACCCATGACACCATTGCACATGTTCAAAACCTTCACATGATAGTCATTTGTAAACTACTCAAAATTTAGAAAAATAAGGTCTCTTCTAGAAAGTGGTATATATATGATATAGTGGAGGAGGAAGAAATCACTAGAAGAAGAATGATTTAACTTTTCTTCCAGTTTCAGAACTACCACCTTGGGTAAGCCACATAATCTACCTAGGCCTCAGTTTCTTTATCTGTAAAATAAGGAAATTTGACAGATATGATTTCTATAGTCCTTTCCAGCTCTAAAACCAGATGTTCTATATCTCAAGTCTTTAATATTTATGTTTCCAGACTTCATTTCCTTTTTTGAATGGATCAGAATCCATGCCTTTAATTTATTGCAGTAGATGAGCTCCAACTGCCTTGACATAAAAGTTATCTGTGAAATGTTAACTAGTTATCTGAAGTGAGCATTTATGGCTACACCGACACAGGCTAAGTTATGTATCGCATCAAGAAGCAGCATCTTGGCATCTCTAGGTGGAGCTCAGTGTAACCATATACAGCAGTCAACATAGTTTATCAAAGATCGAAATGCCTTCTTGAGGTGGTCTAATTTGAAGATCAATCTGCATTCAAAAATTTTAAAAGCACTCTACACAGATAGGGCAGATTAAGTTGTTTAAACTAAGGAACATGTGGGATTCATCAAGCTCTGATGTCCAATATAAATCATGTCTTTGCTGAAGGGGTTAAACATGGAGTATATTGCTGGGCCTCATCAGCAGCTGGCTAAGCCCCCTTTTCCTGTTTTCAAGGACTTTGGAAGTTTTAAGGAAGTAACATATGTCAAATGGCATTGTTAATGACAGTCATTAGCCACACTGATCATTTTCATAATTGGCGGCATGCCAGCTTTAATATTCAGAATATGATAAAGGAATAGGGATACATTCCAAGCCTTTATATTCAACTTTAAAGGGAGGTGTGTGAAGGCATTAGGAGAGAAAGACAAAGGGTTCACCCTCTGTCTGAGGATAAACTTCTGAACATGGATAGCTTTCCTTCCTAGAAAGCTCACCTATCACTAACAATAGATACTGATGGGTTAGGGCAACTATAATTCTAAAAGGAGGTTCAAGGATTAAAGGCTTATGACACTGGAATTCGAATTTTCCACGGAAATATTCAAAATGCAAACATTAATATGTTTTTATAGGTTCTCTTTGCATCTGAAAAGGGTGGAAAGCCTAGTATTCCAACTCATCCAGGCAATTAGGCAGTACAGTGGATAGAGCCCTGGGCCTGGAATCAGGAAAACCTGAATTCAAGCCTAGCCTCAGACATTGACTACATGTGACCCTGGGCAAGTCACTTAACCTCTGTCCTACTCAGCTTCATCAACTGTAAAACAGGGATAATAATAGCAACATACCTCTCAAGGTTGTGAGCATTAAATAAAATAATATTTGTGAAAGCACTCAGCACAGTTCCATTTGCATAATCTCAGCATACCCACTGTTATTAGCTAATAGCTATTTCTCAAAGGATCTGTATAATGAAAAATGAGTTCTTTTGCTTGGCAGCTAACTTACTGAAAGTGAGCAATCGATGAAGAAATATTTATTGATACAGCTTTTAATCCTTGTGGCTAAGATCAAGTAAAGAAATATTTACTGCATGCCCACTGTATGCACAGCAGTGTGGCAAGCCCTGTGAGGGGATGAGGGGATGTGTATAAGACATAGTCACTACCCACAAAGAACTCAAAGCCCTTTAGGGGAAAGGGTCATGGGGCAGAAAGATATTGGACTACTCTTCTCTGACTCCAAATATCATTTTGGGTCTCTAGATTGTCCCATCTCCAATCCATCCTTCACACAATTGCATTTTTAAAAAAAATCCCAATTCTCACATTACTTTCTTGCTGACAAAACTTCCCACAGTATAAAAATTTTAGATAGGCAGCTTTCTCAAATCTTGAACGTCACCTCAAAGGTAACTGATTTATTGACCTTTGTATAAAGCCAGTTCTTTCTGATTCATTTGGTACGTGAAAACAACCAATTACATCCAGTCCATTGAGCAAAGAAATTCTTGGAATTCTAGGCTTTCACACCTCTAACTTACCCCTTTTCTGAATTCTAACTGAACTAGTGGCTACTAGCAGTTCCCCCATCTCATCCTGTCGTTTCCCACCTGCTTGCATGTTTGCCACATCTACCTGTTGAAAATGCTTCCACTGAGATTCCTTCCAACTCTAAAATTCTGTGTTTTTCTTCCTTCAGGGTTAAGCTTAAATGTAACTTCTTCCACAAAGCATTCTCTGACCTGTACCCCACCCACATCTGTACCCACTTATCTTTCCCTCTTGTAGCACTTTGCCTAAATCTCCCCTCTGCTGCTGTACTCTTATCAAACCTCCCTTATATTTTTATACATGTCCTCCACTACTTGTATTTATTAGATTATGAGTTCTTTGGAAACAGGGATTGTATTGGTTTTTGGTCTTTGTATGCCCTAGAGTCCCACAGAAGTCCAACTCCAATGTAGCATCATGACTTGGAGATTGCTCTAGATTCAAAGACTAGGCCAATAGAGTGTTAGTTCTAGTTATTTCTGCCAAACTGGAAAAGTTTGGAAAAACAGTTCTGGCATTAGACTGTGCCTTCTTTCCAAGGTCCAGGCTAGCTACATATGGAGAGGCATGTTGGCCTTACATAATGAACTGGTGGCTGTGGCCACCAATGAAGGAGATGAATACAATTCATCAGCAATTATAGTGACAGAAAAGGGAGTGGAGGGTATTAAAAATTATGGTTTTGGGACCATCTACAAACATTAATTTAATCACTGGTCCTCCTAATGTGAGATTTTTGCCCAAGAGCCAAATCAGTTAGAAGAATCATTAGAGGAACTGAATTACATATGGACAATGTCACAGCAACTTAAACCATGAGAAAATTTTAATTAAATGGAAGGAAAACTTATAAGTTTCTCTTGGAAAGGCAAATAAAGGAAGTGTAGGAGGCAACTTATTATAAACCCAAAGGCAACAATAAATACAATTTCATGGAACACTTGGTCATCTGCTTTACATTGCTTCTGATAAATATAATTTTTTAAATTACCATGAATATAAGTGCAGTTTCTATGCCAAAAATCTGTTGCAGAGAAGGAAGAAAAATTCTATTGTATTACCTAATACCTACTTAATGTACAACTTTCCCTCCCTGCTGCTAGGAGAAACAATAGTAATTTTAGGTGGAGTGAGGGAGGGAGGGAAAAAGAGAGAGAAAGAAGGGAGGAGAGGAAGAGAGAGAGAGAGAGAGAGAGAGAGAGAGAGAGAGAGAGAGAGAGAGAGAGAGAGAGAGAGAGAGAGATGTAATACAGCCCCAATGCGGAGAAGTAGTCAAGATCAGAGAAAAAGAGACACAGAAACTGTAGTCAAACATATAGTGCCATATAGAAACATAGAGTGCTATGGCTTCTTGTTATAACAAACTGCCACTTCTCCTTACTGTGCTACATAATGAGTTAATTGTGACCAGATAAGGTTAGATGTCCCCGCAAATGACCAGATAGCTGAGATGGGTAAGCAAAAACCTCTTAAGTTCCAGGTTACACTGGACCCTATGTTCCACATTCATGGGCCATGAATGAGTTGAATCTTCAGAGTCTCTGCATCTTCTAGTCACAAAGGAAATATGTTTTGAATATCCTGTGGGAACTGTGTTGTTGGCACTCCTTTGACTGACATAGGTAGGACTCAAACTGTATGTGTCCTAGAACTCCTAAGTCCAGGTCAATCATATGTTTGGGGTCTAGGAGAGTATCACTATACATGGTATCTGTCATTAAGTTCTGTTTATTTGTTGGTTTATGCTGAGTAAAAATATTATATACAGCATTCCAATGTGTGCATTTTCTTCTTTAGGGAGCCAGCTCCATTATATGGACATGTGAATGGAACACTTAGAAATAGAGCCTATACAGAAGGAAGCAAGTGAGGACTTGGATCTACATCCCAATTTGGAAGACAAAAAAATCCACACAACCCTAGAGAATGAATGTCAACACCCCACAGCACAAAGAAGATCTGAAAGGTCACTGACTCTGTGGTAGCCATGGAGAACAAAGCACTTGCTGTTTCCACCCCAGTGAGGCACGGGAAGCCACAGACTCCTCAGTGAGTGACCATCAGTAACATCTATTTGGTAAACTATAAAGAATTTGGCAAGATCTTAAAAACTAAGTAAACAAAACCTTGATATTTGGTGACTTCCATGAGAGGATGCGTACAAGGAGAGACAATGAAAATGTTAGAAAATATGGCTTAGGATTATGAAATGAAAGATGACACATTCTGGTAGACTACTTGAAACTTCATTACTGTTTATCATGGACATTCTCTTTAAAAGGATGTATAGTAGTCAAGTTCATCTGAAAAGTATTATTGCTATATTACTGAGAATGATGGCTAGAAGATTCTGAACCGTATTATCAGACAAAATAGTGAAAAGTAATGGATTGGTCAGTGTGCCTGTAGAACACATGGCTTCAGTATTAGCCAACCAAAATCATCCCAAGAGGATTTACAGATGAAAACAGAAAGATTAAACATACATATAAAATAGGAAAGCTTTAACAGCATTTCTATAGCATTGTATTCACACACATACGCACACGTACATCTCAGCATGAGAAATGATCAAGAGGTCATTTATTCCAAGCTATAAGTAATCAGGAAATTCCTTTATAAGAATCCCAACAGAGGACTGCCTACTGTCTACCTGAAGCCCTCCAATGAAGTGGAATATATTGCCTCATGAGTCAGGCCTTTCCATTCTTTTTTTAAAAAAATTATTTATTTTTAGTTTTCAACCTTCACTTCCATAAGTTTTAAATTTTCTCCCCCCTCCCTCTCCTTTCCCTCCTCAAGATGGCATGCAATCCAATAATGGGATCTACACATACATTTCTATTAAACACATTTTCACATTAGCCATGTTGCATAGAAGAATTGTGACAAATAGGAGAAACCATGAGAAAGAAAAACAAAACAAAACAAAACAAGAAAATAGTCTGCTTCGCTCTTCATTCCAACTCCATAGTTCTTTCTTTGGATGTGAATGGCATTTTCCATCATGAGTCCTTTGGAATTGTTTTAGGTCCTTGCATTGCTGAGAAGTGCTAAGTCTATCAAAATCAGTCATTGCATGCTGTGGCTGTTACTGTGTACAATGTTCTCCTGGTTCTGCTTACTTCGCTCAGCATCAGTTCATATAAGTCTTTCCAGGTTTTTCTGAAGTCTGCTTGTTCATCATTGTTACAGCACAATAGTATTCCATCACATTCATATACCACAACTTGTTCAGCCATTCCTCAGCTGATGGGCATCTCCTCAATTTCCAGTTCTTAGCCACCACAAAAAGAGCTGCTATAAATTTTTTTGTACATGTGAGCCCTTTCCATTCTTCAACAGTTCAAATAACTAGGAAGTTTTCTCCCTCATGTTGAACCTAAATCTGCCTCTCAACATCTTCCCCCCCCCATTTCTCCCAATGTTGTCCTCTCTGGGGACAAGAAGAATACATTGAATCCTTCCTCTATTCAAAATTTCTTCAAATTCTTGAAAATAGCTATCATGTCCCTTCTAAGTCTTCTATTCTTTTTTCTAGACTATAAACCTTTTAGACTTTAAAATGGCTACAGGGCCTTTCAAACTAGAAGGAGCTACAGTACATCCAAGCTATAGTGGTATCCAGCTCCCAGTGATTTTTTGAGTCTATGTAAGGTAATTAAGAAGTAGCCTCAGGGATGGTATTTGTTCTTTGGCGGTTGAGAGATTAGTTTTGAGGTAACAAAGAAAGGTGAGGAAAGAGAGGTAGCATTTGGGCTGAAAGCATTTGTTTGGGAAAAATTTGAGGATGAAAGCTTAGAAAGAATGAGTAAGAAATTTCAGAGGAAATTTCAGAGTAAAAGTTTTAAGGAGTAGTTGCACCAAGCTCTGACCTGAGAAGTTAAGATCATGACCAGGCTTAATCAATTAAAAATACATATATACACATGTATATATGTATATAGATACACACATATGTTTATATATTATCTATACCCACACACAGAGAACAATGATAAGAAGTTAACCATCAGACTTTCTAGCACATACTTTATATCAATCAAATGTTTTCTGAGCATATTCTAGTTTCTTTGGAAAAAGAATGGAGGGAGGAGGATGGATCAGAGTGACTGAAAGCCTGGGGAATTCATGACTATGAAGTATAATAATGAGATGATGACATGTCTTCTTTTCTCCTGGCTAAACAATTTAGCCTAGAGAAGACAACACTTGGGGGAACATGATAGTTGCCTTCAAGCATTTGAAAGACTATCCCATAAGAGAAAGATTAGATTTGCTCAGCTTAGCCCCAGAGGGTAGCAATGGACAGAGCAAATTCAGATAATGCCCTCAATTTCTTTCTTACTATGAATTACATGGGCTGTGCAGGTACCCCAACCCTAGAGTAGTCTGAAGAACTAGTGTAATGGTAATTTAAATTTGAAGATCTTTCCCACTCATTAATAGGCCCATGTGACCTGCTTATGTCACAGGAAGCCTAAGTCACATGTGGCGGGAGGAGCTTGCTACACCAGAGGAAAAGGAAAGGGTGAAGCAGGAAATGCTCAGGGCAGTTAGTGCTGAGGGAGAGAGTAGATGTGTGCTAGCTGTGCTGTGAGTGCTTGCTGGTGTCAAGGTCCCAGCAGGGAGCAGGAATGATTATGGGATGGCATCATTTTTTGCTGCGATAATGTGTATTAATTTCTTTGCTGCTATGATAGACTGGACTTACTGGTTTTGGGATCTGGTTCTCTATAGTGTCTAAATAAATGGTTTACTTCTTCTAGCTTCTATATGGAGAGTCTCTTATATTTTGTGATACAGAACTACATAGGCATATTTACAATTATCATCTATATTGTGATTACTGTCTTGCTAATACAACTAGATAGGTCTCTGGAAGGAGGAGGTGGGATTCACTGAAGGAAAGGGATTGTTTGATCCTCTAATAATTCTCAATAATTTTCCATTTGAGAGTTATGGGAGTCTCAAACCCAGAGTATTAATAATAACTTCCATTCATATATAGCTTTAAAGTTTGTAAATATATATATATAGTATGCATATATATATGTATATACATATATATACATATATATATATATATATATATATATATCACATCTCATTTTGGCTTCACAATAGTTCTAAATCCTGATCTATATCTCGCCATTAGACCCAGATGGCTCTGGAGGAGATAGTGAGGCTGGTGACTTTGCACAGCACTCCCTCACTTAAATTCAATTCATTTGCATGTTATGGCATCACCTTCCTGATGTCATGGTCATTCAATAATGAAGGACAAACAACAACAAAGGATAGGTATTATCAGTATCATTACCTCATTTTACAGATTAGGAAACTGAAAGTGAAATGTTAGACAACTTTGCCAAGGTCACACAGTCAGTAAGTCAGAGGCAGGATTTGAACTCAGGACCACTTGACCCTTAAGTTATAGCAGTCTATCCACTAAACCACACCGCCTCATTGAATCTATGACCATGTGTTTAAAGACCATATAGGTCACTTGGAAGATCATGTTTCAGAGTCAGTATCAGAACCCTAAAGAGTTAGATGAGCTCATGCCTTGTACCAGTTGCTTTATCTCATCTCAAGATGAGAGGTGATGATGCACTCACAGAAGATAGCTGAATGTGGTTTCTGATTGGGTCTAGTATCTATGTTTCTGGTCCTGGAGGCAAATGGCCTGGTGCTTGGGCCCTCAATTGTTTCAGAGGGCTGAGGTACTGGTTTTCTCAGATAACTTACTGAAATAGACCAAAGCTAGGCTATCTTGCCTTTCTGATTGAGAGGTGTTAATGATCGCCCTTAGCAAAGAGAAGGAAAAAGAACCACTGAGGGAAACAGAAAAAGCTCTCAGAAAAGAAGAACTAAGAGAACAAAAGCCAAGAAAGTTATAAGAGAACAAAAGCCAAAGAAGTTATCAAGGAGGGGGTTCGCTAGCAAAGGAAGATAATTTGAAAGAACTCTGATCCATGAAATGACCAATCATGACTCCAGAAGAATGATAACAAATCATGCTTCCCACTTCTTGGCAGAGAAATTATGGATTAAAAGTGGAAAATGAGATGCATTTCAGGGCATAAACAACATGTACATTTATTCTACTTAAGTTATTTGTTACAAGGGAGAACTTTTTAGGAGGGAGGGAAACATTTAGGAGAGCCAGAAGATAGTGATAGTGATGTCTCTCCCTCTAAAAAATGAAGGGCACGTAGGAAATATTTTAAAAATTCACAGAAGACAAAAGGAAATTCAAAAGGCCATAGACAAGCAGGGCAGTGTTAAATTTATTATGTACTTTTGAAAAAACCAAGCTGTATATAATTGAGATTCATGATTTCATATACAATCCATTTTTCTGTTCTTTGTTTATAGGAATGATCATGTTGATGCTTTGAAGTTAATAATAATAAAAAAGAACATTTTTTTAATGGAGAGGTCTTGTTCATACTGTCAAATGCTATAAGGACTTAAAAAACAGCAATTATGAGGTCACTGGTGGTATTGGAAAAAGGATTTGTTGTATAGAGGGGTCAAAAGTCACAATGAGGGTGAAACAGGGTTAAGTAATGAGTAGATAGTGGAGAGGTGTAGACAGCAAGTATAAAATATGCTTCCTAGAATTCTGACAGGGAGAGAAATAGGAGGCTGGTGCAAAGAGATCACTAAGCCAAGGGAGTTTTTGTTATTTTTCCTTTTAAGATAATGGAGGCTTTAGCATGTCCGTAGATAGAGAAGAATAATTGAAGACCAGACAGGATGAGATAGTGTGGAGAGAGGAATGGAATCAGTGGAGTCAATGCAGTCAGATCCAAGCAGACAATAAAGAAAGAAAGAAATCAAGGGCACAAGCGGAACAGTTAGGCTTGGGCAGGAGGAAAGCCACCTCATCTTCCAAGATAAGAGGGAATGAAAAGCAGATAGGAGAAGATATGGAAACGTTTGAGAAATGGAGAAGAGGCAACAAATGTGGTCATATTGGATGACTTCAATCTTTTCAGTCAAGTAGGAAACGAGATCAGTTAATAAATAAGTCCAGCCAACATGCATTTATCAGTCAATTACTATGTGCCAGGGGCTACGCTAAGCACTAGAGATATAAAAACAAAAGTGAAGCAGTCTTTGATCTCAAGGAGCTTACATTCTAATGAGGGAAAAGGCATCCACTGAATGAAAAGTAGCTGGGAATGGGCTGTCAGTGGGTTCAAGCATATCTGGCCCCTAAGGATCCTGCGGGTGGGAGCGCAATATTCAAATCAAGCTGCAGCTTGAACTGAGGTATAAAAATACATAATGAATGAAGGAAGCCATGGCTTTCCCAGCTGAGCTCAGCTGGGAAGGTAGACCTCATTCTCCATTGCCCAGGGTGAAAGAGCCTGCGAGAATATTCTCTTTTATCTAAGGAGCTCCCAAATAACCCTTATAACCTCCTCAGAGAGGCCTCACACTGGCATGTGGACCTGAACCTATATACCAAGTAATCCAGCTGGGGGCAGCTGGCCACTGGCCATTGGCATAAATAATTATGCTGTGTGGAATTGTGTTTTCTGCTCTGTTTGTGACCCACTTGCCTCCCTGCCCTACCACAGGTAGACTTGGAGTCTGATGAGGGAGGAAAAAGTTTGGAATAACTTTCGTGGAAAATAACTGTTCTATTTCAGGAGTAATGAAATCTGACAACCAGTCAACAGGCACTGATCTGAGTAGCTGGGATATCAAAAAAGGCAAATATATTCCCTGCCTTCAAGAAGTTAGACTCCAATGTGAGAAAGAATATGCAAACAATTCATTCTCTTATTCTCTCTCTCCCCATATACGTATATATACATATATGCATATATATACACTACATATATAAACTATAAACACATACAAATAACTATATGTCTATCTCTCTTAACTATATCTATATCCCTCTCAGGATAGTTATTTGCATGTTCTTAAATAGTTTTGTGTATATATGCATGTTTGTGTGTGCATGTATGTATAATACACGATGAAAAAAAATTTTTACTACTTCAAGAAGATAGGAATGTTTATCAATTTATTATAACTGATAATGTATTGAGAATTAAGTTCTATTACCTTAATAAGTTAATTTGTCAATTTAGCATAACCGATTCCATTTTGTTGAAATCCTTCATTTTGTGATTGGGCTGTTTTGATAAGTTATTTTTCTATTGATTATTTTTCAATAAGATAAGCACTTGTGTGATATGATGTAGTAATGTGTGTGTGTGTGTGTGTGGTTTCTTAAAATATGTGAACCCTCCAAAAAGACAAACTACCAATGAAAAGTATTATAAACAACTTTATCAGTATGTTTGAAGTAAACTATCAGCTAGGTGGCGCAGTAGAGCGCTGGCCCTGTAGTGGGGAAGACCTGAGTTCAAAAGTGACCCCAGATACTTACTAGCTGTGTGTCCCTGGACAAGTAACTTAACCTCTGTCTGCCTCAGTTTCTTTACTTCTAAAATGGACCTAATAACAGCTCCTAACTTCAGAGTTGTGAGGATAAAACGAGGAAATATTTGTAAAGTGCTTAGCATACATAGTGCCTAACAAATAGTAGGTACTATATAAATTCCCACTCTTCACCCCGGGTTTCCTCTGACCTGGCAAACAAAGTACGACGACTTATAGCTAAAAGTATAAAAACACCTACCTGGGATCCCAGCCATCAGGTGCTCCTAGGTCTCCTCTAGGGCTGGCTGGCTCTGAATTCCCCGCACCTGAGCCTCAGGTAAGGTAGCTTTAGTTTGGGGTGATGCTGATTGGTTGGTGAGATTTTGGAGCTGGCCAATCATGGAGGGAGAAGCATGGCCTCTGATTGGGCAGAAAGGAAACCAGGTCGGATCCGGAGCCTATTGAAACCTCTAGGAACTGCTAGAAACATCAGTGTGTTTTGCTCTTAGAGGGCACTATTTGCACATTTAGATTGATAAAATTTGCATACATTGAGAAATGTAAGTCTAATTAGCACTAATCGGCATATGTAACAGCGATTGGCTAGACCAGTACGCCTTACAGCGTATAAGATACAGTGTATAAGATAGATACAGAGTCGATAAAAGGTAGTCTCAGAATGAGGGGTCTGGCAGCTGGAGAAGACAAGAAAGGCCTCCTGAGGAAGGTGGGATTTGGGCCAAATCTTGCAGGAAGCTTACGAAACTAGGAAATGGAGGTGAGGAGACAGACCATCACAGACATGGGAGACAACCAACGAAAAGATCCAGAGTCGAGTTATGGAGTGGCAGGCGAGGAATAGCCAGGAGACAGGTGTTGCTGCATCAAAGGGGGGGGGGGGGGGGGGGGGGGGGGGGGGGGGGGGGGGGGGGGGGGGGGGGGGGGGGGGGGGGGGGGGGGGGAGCGGGAAGGGCAGAGAAAGCCAGAAGACGGAAGGGTAGGAAGGCGCCAAGTTGTGAAGGGCTTTAAAAGCCAGAAGGCTCTGAATATTTCATTCTGGAAGTAATAGGGAGCCACTGGGATTTATTGTACAATGGGGAGGAGGCTAACATGGTCAGATCTGCACCTTGGAACGACTCACACACAGCTCAGTGGAGGGTGGATTGGAGTGGAGTGGCTTAATGCAGGGAGATCGCTTACAGTAATCCAGGTGACAGACGATGAGTGCCTGCAATGAGGTGGTGGCAGTGTGAGTGGAAAAATGTTGCGAGGGAAAGAACAAGGTTTGGCAAAAGACTGAATATGTGGAGGGAGCATGAGTGAAGAGCAGATAACACCAAAGTTGTGACCCTACAAGGTGAGAGGATGGTGGTTCCCTTGACAGTAATAAGAAAATTGGGAAAAGGGGAGCACGAGGGGGAGGGTAAAGACAAAAGAGATGATCATTGAACCCTGTTACTTTGTGTTGTTAGATTTTAATTTTTATTCGCTTAACTTACAAACCAGTCAGTCAGGAAACCTTTATTAAGTGCTTGTCGTGTGCCAAGCACTATTCTAAGCACAGGGGACACAAAGAAAGGCAGAAAATAGCCTCTGCCCTCAAGGAGCTCGCAACTGATGTGGGAGACAGTATGCAATCAACTATGCACAAACAGGATATATATAAAATATATATGATGAGTATCACATATATATGATAAATAGGAAATAATCAATAGAGAAAAGGCATAGAAGTAAGGGGGATGGGAAAAGGCTTCCCATAGAAGGTGGAATTTTAACTGGCATGGGAAAGAAGCTAGGGCAGCCAGAAGGTGGAGATGAGGGATATGTGTTGTTCAGTTGTGTCTTGGCAAAGACGCTGGAGTGTTTTGTCATTTCCTTGTCCAGCTCAACTGAGCTGGAGAGCAGGGCAACTGAGGCAAACAGGATTAAATGATTTGCCCAGGGTCACACAGCTAGTTAAGTGTCTGAGGCTGGATTTGAACTCAGGAACTTGAGTCTTCCTGACTCTAAGCCTCTAATGCACTCTATGCATTATGGCGCCACCTAGCGGCCTGGTAAATAATAATACTAGCCAACATTGATTTTCATTGTGCTTAATGGATATCATCTCATTTGACCCTCACAATAACCCTGTGAAGTAAGTAGTAGTATTCTCACCATTTTGAAGATAAGGAAACTAAGTCTCAAAGACCTTAAATGATTTACCTAGAGTCACTCAGTTAAGCATTGTTTTGGATGGGATTTGAATTTGGATCTTTCTTACTCCAAAGGTATCATTCAGTCCACCATGCTACAACACATCTCTCTGAACTTCACTTTGCAGATAGAAATCTGTTTGTACTTCCCAGTAATTACAACATTGGTACATTTTCAGATAGTTGCATTCATTTTTAAAAGTGTATAATAAAATAACTTTTAAATTATTATGATATGACCTTAATATTAAAAATCATACTACGAAAAAATAGAAGTGAAACAGAGCCTATACCTCTCACAGCTATGGGTAGGATATGTATTTTTAACTAAACAAGAAGCAGAAACAATTATAAAAGATAAAATTTTTAAAAAACTTTGATTACATGAAATTCAAGAACTTCTGTACAAACAAAATTAATACACGAAGTTAAGAAAGAAAGCAATTGAATGGAAAATAATCAGTATCAGATTTCTCTGATAAGGGTTTGGAATGCAATATATAAACAAAGAATAGATGATATATGGCTAAAAGTCCTTCCCCAAGAAAGAAATGGTAAAAAGATATTAACAATTCTAAAAAGAGTTGCAAACTCTTAATAATCATGTGAACGAATGCTCCAAGTGATTAATAATTAGTGTGTAAATCAAACCAACTCTAAGATTTAACCTCATAAACTGAAAGTTAGCAAAAATGACAAAACATGGGAATAGTTTATGTAGGAGGAGGAGTAGGAATATAGGCACATTAGTGCATTGTTGGTAGAGCTGTGAATTAATATAATCATTTTGGAAAGTAATTTGGAATCATGCTAATAAAGTGCCTGAAATGTCCCCTTTACTGAGAGTTTCTACTACCAGACCCAGACCTCAAAAAGGACATTGATAAGAAGAAAGTCTCCATATATGTCAAAATATTTATAGCAGCATTTTTGTGATAGTAAAAATTGTAAACAAAGTGATGTCCATCAATTGAGAAATGGCTAAATAAACTGTGGTACATGAATGTATTGGAATATTATTGCGTTGTAAGAAATGATGAATGTGATGAATACAAAGAACCACGGAAAGATCTACATGACTTGATGCAGAGTAAGAAAGCAGACCCAAGAAAACAATGAACACAATAACTACAACAATGTAAATAGAAAGAAAAAAACCCTAAAAAATAAAAATAATTTTGGTAAAATTTTAAAGAACACACATGGTCAAAAGAAGTGATATAAGAAGATATTCCTACATCTTTGTAGGAGTGGGAAATCCATAAGTACTGGCACATATTTTTCAGGTTTTTTTGATATAGTTATCAGTTACACTGATTTTTTCCTCTTTTTTAAACTTTTTTTTTAACCTTTAAAAATATTATTTGTTATTTGGAATGGGAAAGAAGAGGAATCCTGGAGGAAATTACAGCAATATAAGAAGAACCATAATACAAATTTAATTTTTTTTTAAAACTTAAAGAGTGCTTCAAGTGCATCTCTTCCCTGCTCCTTTACATTTTAACCTCTTCTCTTTTTCTCTATCCTTTCATCTCTCATAGTTATTTTCATCCACCCCGACTGCTACTCTTCAGTTGTAAAGAATATTTGTCTAGCAATTATAAGCTCTATTCTCTATCTCTCCACTAAGGGGCCCTTCTGTTCTGAACCCACACATATGAAGACAGGGTTTTGTCTTGAAAAGAGCTTGTCCTCCAATAAGAGGGGCAGGGCTCCTGTTCTCACACTCTTTGGTTCTTTTTAACCCTACCCTGGAGCCCTGGGGAAGATTACTTAAAGCTTAGTTTTCACTCGGTCTAAGGTCTCTCAGAAATAAAGAACAGAAAGGTACTCATTGTACGATAGCCATCAGAGGAGTTTGCTATTTATTTTCTCCACACAAAAGAAATACTAAACCCAAAGATTCACAAATACACATTGACAGAGATTTAAAACTGTATGCAATAACTTATAAGTGCATTATACTCTTGTCAGTAGGTTGAAACTTAAAACCATCGTGCACAGAACAGTTTATGGGATTGCTAAATTCAGCGTTTCATTTTTTCCCTCTGACTGCACTTTCCAAACTACTTCCTCCAGGTCCATATCTCCCAGCAAGCCAGGCCAGAGGCAGAGCTCCTCCTCCTGTTCGTAGGCATTCCCTCTAACACAGAAACTCTCCCTTGCAACCAGTCAGTTCATACGACAGAAACGTGGATCTCAAGATCTCTCTAGCTCATAAGGCTGGACATATGTATCTCTAGATCATGGTTCAGCCATCTGTACTCAAGAAAGAAATGAAATAGAAGAGACAACCGGGGGCCAAAGATTTGGACTCTGGCTCTCCTAAACCCATGCATGTGCCTTAGCTGCTATGTGTTTAGAGTTCACCATTTCTGCTGGCATGAGGGAAGGGCACCAGACCTACGCTAAACCTTCTGAAGAGAGATTCTAAGATGTGTCCTGTGTTCAAGAGACAAGAAGGGAGAGTCTTAGGGCAGTTCACCTCCTCTTAAAGATCCACTGAACTCTGCCTGTTCTTCCTGATCAGTGGCTAACAAAGATTGATTACATTGTCATCTCAGAGCATTAGCTCTTTAGTACCGAGCCTCATTTGTTCCTAGAATTCTCAGATGTGCTTCTATAGGTTCACCCCCCGAGCGTGCTCTCTACAACACCCTTTCTCATTCCATTTTCACTTAATATACTGGATCATAGCCATAAAACAAACACTAAGTGAGAGGAACAAAGAGAAAGTATAGTATGTATGTATCCTATGTATAGGATATTACTATTTTGAGTCTCATTCCAATTTAGGAAAGCCCCAAATGATGGCAAGTGAATAAGGGAAAATGTAGAGACATTAAATGATATTTCCCAAAAAGCTAGTGGAATTTCTTGTTTTGTATGTAATAAATTTCTTGTTTTCCTTCCTTTGCTTTGTTAAAATACTAATAAACCTATAATTTGAAGCCAAACTCATGGAGCAATGAAAATATATTAACAAAAAATTATGAAAAATTGCATGTTTCTCCTAGAATTTTCATACTTTTTTTTTTTTTACTGATTTCACATTATCCTTCACAGTGGTTCTGAGAGAAACTTGTCCTTTCATTCCTTTCTTTAAAAAAATCTACGAGGAAGGGGAGAACCAATGAATCAACTCATCAGTAACATATATGAAAGCCACTGAGAAGTAAAATGAGTTGCTATTGATCATACAACCAGTATATGTCAAAGGCAATACTTGATCCTGGTCCTCTTGATTCCTATTACATTATGTCACACTGCCTATTTTTCCTACATAACTTGCATAAGTTTTTTTGAAACAAGTTTTTGTCTTCTGTTTTTTACATCATTGTAGCTATCCCTAACACACCCTCCCCTTCCTAGAAAGCCATCTCATATAGCAAATAGTATTTTTAAATGCAAAAAGAAAAAAGAAAGAGGAATAAAAATCACAACTAATCAATGCATTGAAAAAGTTTTAAAAAACATGTGCAATGTGTAACACTTGTGGACATCCCACCTCCACTTAGAGGTGGGCTGGAGATGTGCTCTCACATCTCAGCATTTGAGTTCAACTTGATTTTTATTAGTTTGTTACATTCACTTTTGAATTTTTAGTGTATGGTTGTTTTTTCCATTTACATTGTAGTAGTTATTATGAATGATATTTTCTTGGCACTACTTATTTCACTCTGCATCTGTTCATGCAGATCTTTCTATGTTTCTCTGTATTCAGCACACACATCATTTCTTACAGCACAGTAATATTCCATTACTATCACATACCATGATTTGTTTAGCCATTCCCCAATCAATGGTCATCTACTTTGTTTCCAATTCTTTGGCACCACAAAAAGTGCTACTATAAATATATATGTGTATATATATATATATATACATATATATGCATACATATATATGTGTGTATGCAAATATACATAGCAGTTTTATTCTTATTTCTGGGTTCCTCAAGGTATAAGCCCAGTAATGGAGTTTCTGTTCAAATGGTATGGACATTTCAGTCATTTTGTTTACATAATTTCCATTTTCCTTTCCAAAATGGTTATAACATTTTACAGCTCCAGCAACAGTGTATTAGAGTGCCTCTCATTCCACAACCCTTCTAACACCGACTGTTGCTATTTTATGTCATCTTTGCCAATTTGTAGGTTTTGAGGTGAAGCCTCAGGTTTGTTTTGATTTGCATTTCTCTTATTAATGATTTAAAGAATTGTTTCATGTGGTTGTGAATATTTTGCAATTTACTTTGGAGAACTGCTTGTTCACATCCTTTGACTACTTAACTATTAAAGAATGGCTATTAGTCTTGTGCATACTTATTACTTGTTTATATATCTTGGATACCAAACTATTATCGAAAAATTTGATTTAAAAGTCTTTTCACATTTGATCACTTTCCTTCTTATCCTAGGCACATTAATTCAGCTGTGAAGAAGATTTTTAGTTTCATGACATCAGTCAAGTACTTTATCTTCTCTAACTGCCTGAAACTCTTATTTGGTTTATCTCTCACCAATAATTGTAAGAGGCATACAATCTGCTTTTCTTCTAATTTTTTTATAGTATGATCCTTAATATTAAGGTTACATATCCATTTAGAATATATTGTTGAATGTGACATAAGTGTCATTAAGTCTAAATGTAGCTAGACTGCATTCTAGTTTTCCCAGAATATTTTTTAATCAAATAAGGAGTTTTTTTTCCCCTGGGTAATTTGTTTTTTACTTTGTCAAACACTGGGTTATTGAGTTCCATTGTTTTGGATTCTCCCTTGCCTAATCCCTTCCACTGAACTATCTCTTTGTTTTTTTAACCAATACCAGATGGCTTTAATGATTGCTGTTTTATAATATAGTTTGAAGTCTAGAAGTGCAATCCCCTCTTCATCCCTATTCACTTTCCTCATTTCCTTTGATATTTTTGTTTTTCCAAATGAATTTTGGCATTATTTTATTAATTTATATAAAATATCCCCTTAGTAATTTGATTGGCATAGTATTAAAAGTATAAATTAACTTTAGTAGTATTGCTATTTTTTATATGAGCAAAACCTGGCCATGAGCATGAATATTCCTCCAGCTGTTTGGGTAGTTCTTAATTTCTCTAAAGAGCAATTTGTAATTGAATATCATATATATGGAATATGCATAAACATATACATATATGTCTTTTCTGTGCTATGGTAGGTTGATCCCCAGATATTTTATGCATTTTTTTAGTTATTTGGAATGGCCTTTCCCTTTCTATTATTGCTTCCTGGGTTCTGTTATTATATAAAAATGCTTTTGATTTTTGAGGACCTGTTTTGTAGCCTTCACATTAGCTGAAGCTATTGTAATGATTAGTATCTTTGCTGATTCCTTAGGATTTTCCAGGTAGACCATATCATCAGCAAATAGGAATGGTTTTTTTTCTTTTCTTTGTCTATCTTTACTGCTTTCATTTCTTTTTCTTGTCTTATTGCTTTTGCTAGAATTTCCAGAATCACATCAACTGATAGTGGAAAGATGGACATTTTTGCTTCATTCATGTATTTATTGGAAAAAGTTCTAGACTATGAGGATGTCTTCCTGACTTCAGGTATGGCATTCCATCCACTACACCATCTAGCCACCTTGTCTTCCTGTTAGATTTATCCAATAATTTTTAAATTATATCTCCTGGATCTATTTTCCAGATCAGTTGTTTTTCCAATGAGATATTTCACATTGTCTTCTATTTTTTTCATTCTTTTGGTTTTGTTTTATAAATTCTTGTTTTCTCATAAAGTCATTAGCTTCCATTTGCTCCATTCTAATTTTTAAGGAATTATTTTCTTCAGGGAGCTTTTAGGCCTCCTTTTCCCTTTGGCCAGTTCTGCTTTTTAAGGCATTCTTCTCCTCATTGGCTTTTTGGACCTCTTTTGCCATTTGGATTAGTCTATTTTTAAGTTGTTATTTTCTTCAGCTTTCTGGGGTGTCCTTTGGTTAACTATTGACTCATTTTTCATGATTTTCCTGCATCACTCTCATTCCTCTTCTCAATTTTTCCTCTACTTCTCTTACTTGATTTTCAAAATTCTTTTCAAGCTCTTCCATGGCCTGTGACCAATTAATATTTTTCTTGGCGGTTTTTGATGTAGGAGCTTTGACTTTGTTGTCTTCTTCTGTTTGTATGTTTTGATCATCCTTGTCACTAAAGTAAGATTCTATAGTCTGATTTTTTCTACTGTTTGCTCATTTTCCCAGCCAATTATTTGACTTTTTAGCTCTCTGTTAAGGTAGGACTCTGCTTCCAGTGTGGAGGGTGTACTGTCCCAAGCTTCAGGGGTTTTGTACAGCTGTTTTCAGAGATATTTCTAGGGACCTGTAAATTTTAAGTTCTTTCAAGGTTGTATGATCAAATGAGAGGTGTTTACTCCTCTCCTGGCCTGTGTTCTGGTCTGTGAGTGACCACAAGCACTCTTTTCTGCCTTGGAAATACGAGGAGGATTCCCTCTCCACTGCTGCCATAAGCTTAGCCATACTAGCACTCCTCCTTGTCCCAGGACTGCCACCCAAGACTACAACCCAGATTGAAATAGGGCAAAGCAAGAGAATCCTTCCTCAGTGTCAGCAAAGAGATCCCTGCAATCCCCCTCCGATCAGCCCATTCGATTCCCCCAGTATCTGTGGGCCAAGAGGTTCTGAGGCAGCCACTGTCACTGCCACCACAGCCACTGCCACTACTACTGCCACTGCTGCTGCCCTGGGGCTGGGGCCAGACCGTGGTCCTCTCTTAACCAGGTCTGACAGACATTTTCTATTGACCTTCTAAGTTGCCTTTGACATTTGTGGGTTGAGAAGTCTGGAAATGCCCATGCTGGACTGAGCTTTTCTCTGACTGAAACAATACACCTTCCTTGTCAACCTTCCAGGTTGTCTTGGGCTGAAAATTTGTTTCATTTTGTCATTTTGTTGGCTCTAGAATTTTAGAGTCATTTTTACAGGTATTTGGAGGGGTTTGGGGGAGAGTTCAAGCGAGTCCCTGCTTTTATGCTGCCATCTTGGTTCTGCCCTCCTGTTAGACTTGTGCAAAACTGAGAGATATTGAAGTCTCCTATCCCATTTTTTCTTATCCACTTTGTCATTCTTCTTCATTTTATGTGATTATTTAGTCCAGTCACATTTAATGTTATGAGTTAGATTTATATTTTCCTCCATTTGTCTCTAATATTGGGGTTTTTTTTCAAGTTATGATTTTTTCCCTCTTCTGCTGAAAATGCAGTATATGTCTCTTCACTTATTTTAACTTAATTTTTTAAGGTAGTCTTATTCTCACTGGATCTCTTCCTCCTATACTGATTACTCCTTTTATTTGTTACACCTTCCCCTTTGAAGTTTTGCTTATGAATTCCTTGTCCCTTCCTGCTTTTATCTGATTAATTTCTTCCCTCTTTTTTTACTCTCGGTTAATCAAGTAGATTTCCCTTCTTAACCTCCCGTATTCTTTAGTTTTTTTTTTTCTTTCACTTTTTGTGATCCTATCAAGACTGAATTTCTCTCACCCTCTTCATTATACATCTTCTCTTTCTGTCTACTCTAAACATTAATTCTCTTGTTCCTGACCCCCATAATTATCTAATCCCTCTCTAGTCCCTGTGTTCATTGTGTAATCAAAAATTCTAATTTATCCATTCTGGGTTCTTTCCTCTAGGCAGTTTCTGAGATTCTCGTAGAGCTTGCCTCGTGGGGTCCCCTTTTCCCTTGTGCCTCACTTGCACAACAATGCCAATTCTTGCAGGTGACCAAGAGGACCCTCTTCCACCCCACTACTGATTCTACTATCCTCCTGGTTACCTTCTTTCACCATTTGCCTCAAAATCTCCTCCCTGAGTCCATTCCTTCCCACTCCCCCAGGTACCAGTTGCCCCCAAGAGTTATAATTCTTCCCTTTCTGAGGCAGAATAAATTATCTTTGCAAGCACTAAATCTTTCAGATAATACCCAGCACAAGGCATCTCTCACAGAACATCTCTCTTCACCTCTAGAAACAATCATCAGTGGAATTTCCTCTTACCAACAAAGCAAGTCCTCTTTCCTCCCATTCCCGCAATCCTTCCTCCCTCCTCTTCTCCCACTCCTCTGCAGGCTCTATTAATTCTGAGAAACCACAGCGGTCACTTTCCCCTTGTTGCTAACCTTGATTTGACCTGGGCACATCACACAATCTCCTATGCCTCCTTTATCCCCTCCCTCCCTTTCATTCACCTAATTTTGTAATGTGGTCCCACAAAAAACATTGATTCACCTGTAGGCAGGATGTCACAGGGCTCTGTCCATAGTGCTCCAGGTCTGCCTCTCTCTCCACTGTTATCGCCACCTGACTTCTGCTTTCACCTCTGTCTCTGTTTACATTTAGAAAGTATTCTCTTACTGGTCTCTTTAATGTCGCTCCATTGCTGTTGCTGTCCTTGGCTGCTACATTCATTTACCCCTACTAAGAATGTTTCTAATACCTTTTTATCATTGAATACACATCTTTTTTCACTTATGGTTAAGCTCAGATTTGCAGGATAGGTCACACTCAGCTTGGAACACAATATTGCATTCCCTCCTGTGTTTCCTGCTGGGTGCAGAATATTGTATTATTCAAATGTCCTTTACTTGTATATGAAAGTCTTTCTCCTGGTCACTTGCAGAACCTGTTTCTGAGTTGAATTGCCTAATTAACCACCATGAGTCTTGGAATTTGTTCCCTTGGATTTTTTCTGAAGATTATATATAAATTCTTTCCATTGGTAGTTCTGGGCAGTTTTTGTATTTTTTTTTTTTTGCATTATGGTATTGGACGTTTTTTTACTTATGTTCTTGTAGGAGATCTACGATCCTTAGGTTGTCTCTATACATCCTGTCTTCAAGATCAAGATCAAGATGTTTTGTTTGGCTAGGGAGCATATTTTCTTTTAATGTTAATGGGTTTTTTTCCTTCTTCTTTTAAATAGTCCTTCACTTCTATTTGCATTCCGAAATTCTATTTGCACTCCTATGTGTGTTGTTGTCTTTTTTGTTTCTTTGATGAGATTTGCCATTACAAATTCTAGTTTTTCTATTTTGCTCATTATTTTTGCTGTATAGTCCACAAATTCTGCTCTAGCAATTATCATTTCTTCTTTTTTTGGGGGGGCAGGGCAGTTGGGGTTAAGTGACTTGCCCAAGGTCACACAGCTAGTACGTGTCAAGTGTCTGAGGCCAGATTTGAACTCAGGTGCTCCTGACTCCAGGGCCAGTGCTCTACTCACTGCGCCACCTAGCTGCCCCTTTCATTTCTCTTTTAAACCATTCAAGGTGTTGTAGCTCTATGTCCTCCTCAAATTCCACAAGGTCCTCTATCTCATCAAATTTTGGATCATTTTCCTTTTTTTGTAGTATTTATTCATAGATGCCTGAAATTGTTTACTAGATCTGGAAGCCAAATTTCCTTCTGCTGTTAGTTTTCCCTATTGATTTATCTGTTTATGATTAAGGTTTTTGAGTTTTCTTCTTTCTGAACTCTTTGGTAATTTCAGTCTTTTCCCCCTTATTTTCCCCCATTGCTCATTTTCTGATTCTCTCCCTTCCTCTCCCCACTCCTCAACCCCAACCCCAAGACATACACATGGTATCCTGTCACATTCCTTCCATACCTTAGCTCTCTGACCCAGCAGTCCAGAGCACTGCCACAGTGATGCCAATGCAGCCAGGGCTGATTTCTATTGTTTGCAGTTTAGGTCTCTGAGGCTCTGGGAGGAGGGGGATGTGGGGTGTGGGGTTGGGCATTATTTCAAACCCAGATTTGTGTTCTGCCTCTTTCCCTTTGTTCCTCTGCTGTCCTCAAGATATCTTCTATAGCATATAACTGTGCCACCGTGCTAGTGACCAAGGCCCCTACAAATTTCTGCAGCCTGGAGCTAGATCTTCACTGTACTGGAAAGAGAGAAGAGACTGTGGTGTGGAGTAGGGTTTATTGCAAGCCCATGGCTACAGTCCTTGGGTCAGCTAGTATAGCCTTGATGGGCTATTATATTTATGACTATAGCATAATGGGCCATGGCTAAAAGGGTGCTGCATGAGCTCAGGGTAGGCATCAGTTTATGTTGTTCTTTTAAACCTTCTGGATATCCTAGACCATGGAGACAACTTAAGTATCTTTGGTGCATAATTTCTGTTTTGGAGAGTTTGGAGAGGTCATGAGGATTAGAGAAAATAACTAATCCTCTATCTTGTTGGTCGCATGACTCAGAAATGTTTCTGTTCTTATTATCAATAGGAAAATTACATAGGCAAAATTATACTTGCTGATGTTTTAAAATGTTTATAAAGTTAGGGGGCATATTTAACTAAAATATCAAATATGGTAGATTCTCTGAAACTTCTATCCTGCCTTCATTGTTTTTACCCCTTTGCTATCATGTTTCTGAATATCCAGGTACATATTTCAAACATATAAAATAAATGCTAAAACTAACCATAAAAATGAACACCAATTCTAGTCTTAGTAGCTTTGCATATTGAAATATAACAACAGATATTTTCTTGTGGGTAATGATAAACTGCTATTTACTCACAGAGATCATGGCTCTGGATCTATCCAATTAAATAATATGTAGCAGATGTGAAAAAGCATGCTTTCTTTAAAAAAAATTCTATACAATGCATGGCACTGAATCAAATGACAGTGTGTGTGTGCTATAGTATAATACTGACAGCATCCATGAATAGAGCTCAGTCCAAGTTAGTCATTACCTTAATTTTTACCAGATTCTCCAGCACGTTATTCAGTATTCATTTTGTTAGTGTTTTGGCATACGTGTCCAGGAATTTTAAAATACTAAAGGTGAATGGAAACGCTTCTAAAACATTGTTTAACTTTGTAAGTTCCCAAATCACCAACATGTAAACACAAAAGCAAATTCATTACAATGAATGACTGGTAGAAACTAAAGAAAAAAAAGAAGTACCAAATCACAGAATCTCAGAATTGAATGTGGCCTCAGAAGCCATTTAGTACAAGCCCTATTGAGCCAAAGTCCCTTCCACATCATACCTGACTAGTGGTCATTCAACCTTTGCTTGAAGTCCCTGGCAGAGTGGGGAACATCCTGAGGAGGCCTCTTCCATGTTGGTCTAGCTCTACCTGATAGGATGCTTTTCCTTATATTAAGTTTAAACCTCTGTTTATAACTTAGTTTTTCCCACTTCTGCCAAACATAACAAGTCTAATTTCTTTTCCATAGACAGCTCTTCAAATGCATGATGGCAGCTCTCCCATCTCCCCCAAGTCTTCTCTCCTTTATATATATGAATTTGAGCATCTTTTCACCATCCTACTTGTACTTCTCTGGATGCTTTCTAGTTTCTCAGTGTTTTGTCTAAGATTTAGTTCCTAAGACATGGTACCCAGAACTAACCATCATACTCTGAATGTTGTCTAACAAATACAGCATGAAACAATATTACGTTAGACAGTCAGAAATGGGTTTAGAGGAAGACAAGTGACAACCAGTATATGCCATGGAAAACTTCCTAGGCTTTATCAACTTGATCTCCAAAGTTAGATGGAGTTCCCATATTGGGATGCTATGACCATATAAATATCAGTTATTGAATGTTAACAGTAATCATTTTTATTCTTTTTTTGCAGGGGGGAAGGCAGGGCAATTGGGTTTAAGTGACTTGCCCAAGGTCATACAACTAGTGTGTCAAGTGTCTGAGGTTGAATTTGAACTCAGGTCCGCCTGACCCCAGGGCCGGTGCTCTACTTACTGTACCACCTAACTGCCCCTAATCATTTTTATTCTGGTGGTTGGAACCATCATCAAGTGATAATACCTAACAAGAGGTGTAATGCAAATGACTTAAAAGGCAAAATTATTGAAACTATGCAAATTGAATTACCTAACATTCAATATCTTTTACTTTATTCATAATGCTATTTTACATTTATGAATTCATTTATACTCTCAGTAACCTGAAAGTTGACTGCTAAAGAGGTAAAGCAGAAAACTACTTCTCCTGGCAGTCCACCAAAGTTTAATGTTTTCTTAGGGTGCTGAATTCTACTGAAGTGAACGTCAGGAATATAATTCTCACTTTAAGTGTGTTATTATTTCATATTTTTGAGCATAAATTATGTTAAGCCCCTTAGATATTTGAAATAAATATCATCTTTGCTTCAGGAATTTCATAGTGAAAAAATTGTCTGGAACCATGTATGTGATCAGAATATCCACTATAATGTCAGTAATATTTCATGACTTAACATGGCTCTTCTTCTCTAGGAAAATAGGACCACATTGCATTGGGATACTATTTCCTTTAGCTCTAACATACCTACTTTTCCCTCTCATCCCTATGGATCAGGAAGAAGGGAAGAGAATTAGTTGGAAAGTCAATATTGTGCAAAACCACCATGATGGCTTATTCCCCAGACCCCAGAAGTTCCACATAAGGGTATAGTCCAGGAGAGGTTAGAATCTTGTGATTATAGTTAGTCTTCTGGTTGTAGTGTTCCCTAACTCCTATGATAAGCTAAAGCAATGTTCCTGTTCCCCCAAAATTGGGATGTAATGTTCTTCCCTTATCCAGCTGGGAGCAAAGATGCAATTGGTATGTTCTGGTAGTAATAGCTACCAGCTATTAATCTAACAGACTTAGAGACCAGAGCTATAACTAGGATAGGATGACAGGTGCTTAGCCCTAAGGTCCTGGAATTTAGATGGTGCATGTCATGCTGCTAGCTTTTATGTGCTGTTTGTCTCAAGCACCAAAATCACTAGTTATAGTTCTTTTCGGGATTCCTTGGTAAAAAGAGAAAAGACAGAATTTTAGCTTGGAAGGGCTGTCAGTGGTCCTTTAGTTCACCACAAACTCCAAAATGAATCCCTACTACAAACAAATGGTCATCCAGCTTGAAGTCCTCCAGTGGTGAGGGGTGGGGGTGAAGGGTTGGGGGTGAAGGGTTGGGGAAGGGGGCTGAAGTACACTCTCTCTTGCCACTATTAGCTCTAATTGTTGAGAAGTTTTTCCTAACATCACATTTGAGATTTGCTCTGTAGTTTTTATCCATTCTTCCTGGTTCTTCCCTCTAGTGCTCAACAAAATCAGTTTAATCCCTTTTCCATAGGACAGCCCTTCAAATGCTGGAAGGTAGATCTCATGAAGTTCTATTCTATTCTTAGATGGCCCTCTGGAATCGTGAGGGAGAACTTAGCTAAAGAAAACTCTCAATCCTTTATTATTCATGCTCTATTTTTGATGTGAGGACTCTATTATGGAATGATCCCTCTCCTATAGTATTGAGCTTATAAAAGGAAACACAATGACAGTTTGCATCATAATTGTTTTATTTTCCATATACCATAGCTCAAAAGTTGGGTTTTCTACAATATCATGATATGTCAATGCAGGAAAATCAATGGACTTCCAAATGACTGACATAGGCTCTAAAACATCCTATTTGAAGAAGGAAGTGAAGGCATCACTTTTCAAAGTATACCTTAGAGATCAAAATGCACCGCAGGTAATGAAATATGTATTAAGTTCAAAACTCAGAATATTATCTCTCTAGATAGCTATAATCCCTTTTATTAGACATTTACTGAACATTAAACATGGCTATTTATGTAGGAATAGACATAAGAACACCCCCCCCCCCATGAAATCCAAATGATAAAGTGCAGACCGATCGCACCAAGAGACAGGTCTGATAATTCAGTCATCTGCAACACATCACATGCTACACACACACACACACATCACATGCTACACACACGCACACACATGCACACACACATGCACACACACACACACACTCACCAAATACAGAACCCCCAAAATCAGCACATAGAAAGTGATGTTCCTGCCCAGATGGAAGCAAAGCTGCAATGATAGTCAAGAAATTCTCAAGTAGATGCAGCCAGCTGTTATCCTGACAGACTCAGAGACCAAAGACATAATTTGGGCAAGGTGATTGGGGCTATCAGAAAACTAATAATACTCTAAATTATCTTAGCAGTTTGGGGAGCTACCTAACATTTCTCAGAAAGGTTAAACCATTTAAAAACAATACACAGATGCATACGTCCATACTTCTTCCCATTTTTGTTCTGGTTGATACAGCAAATCAGGCTTATATTTCAGAAGGGAAAAAAGACTTACACCAGTGGTTTATTCAAAAGGAAACAAATTAAACAGAGCTACACTGATAACAACAGATGTCTGGTTATAATTCACTCCCTAATGTTGATTAGTCAACTCTATTGCCAAAAGGAAAATGCTACTGTTAACATCAACAGCTACCAGTTAAAATTGTGCTTTTTAGAACATCAGAACAAATGCTTTTCCCTCAGATTCTAAAGCTATTTATTTTGTTTCTCACTAATCTTGAGAAGAATTCTTCCTTCATGTTCTCTTAAAAGTTTTCTTCTATGCCTGACTACACTGTCTACACAATCATTTGCTATCCAACTGCCATTTTATGTATGCATTTTAAAAACTCTAAATTTTTCCTGCATATGAGGAGGGATAAAAACGATTAAAAGTGAGGCTGCCATCAGTCTGTCAGAGTCTACTCTACACCAGATCCCATCCCTCTATATGTGGCAAACATCTCTATGTCCTTAAAATATCATTGGCAAATCCAGATGCCCCCATCTGGTTGCTATGAACTGCAGTAAATATCCTAGGATTAGCTTTTTCAGCTCATTGGGGAAGTTTTCTCCATGATTAGTGAAATAGAATATATATATTTATATATTTTTAACATTTTGTACCCAGACAAAAAAAGCAGAAAACAGAAGGGAAAATAAGACTAATATCAGTTACAATTTGATTTTGTAGTAAACAATCGAGTATAACGTGCAATAGTGCAATATTTCCTTTGCTGCTCCAACAATGCAAGTCTTACAAGGGAATCCGTTGGTTTTCACATTTCTCGTTTCACACTCAGTTGCGTGCTTGCCGCTGGTTATTGTTCCTGCCAGACTTCTGTGTGGAATCACTTTGACCAGATTCAGTTTTGCTTAACCCAATGTGACGGAGCTTCAGATCCCATCGCTGTGGAATTTAAACCAGAAAATGTTCATGCTTTCATGGGAAATAATAAAAAAAAAAGTCATGATTTCTCAGTTGTCCTAAAAACTGATAATTCTGCAAAAAATGAAGTGTTGATCCATAGAAACAATTTAATTCAACAAGCATTTATTAAGCAAGACACTATTTTAGGTACTGGAGATACAACAGACTAAACAAAAAAAGTAGTCCCTTTCCTCAAGGAGCCAATATTCTACTCTCAGAGGAGATATAGCATAACCTGCCTGAGGGCACGAAATATTTCCTTTTTTTAAATTTGTCTTTGTTCCCCCAGGGTCTAACAAATACCTTGCACGTGGTAGGCATTTATGAATGCTTGAATAGGGTTAAACATTTAAACATTCAATCAACAAGTCAGTCAAAAAGCATTTATGTACTCAGGATACAGCGAAAAGCAAAAGACGGTCCTTGTTCTCAAGATCTTAGAGTTTAATGGCAGAGATAACACGAAAACTATGTGCAAACAAGATATATGCCAGATAAACTGGGGATAATCAACAGAAGGAAAGTACTGTAAGAAAGATCAGGAAAGGCTTCTTAGAGAAAGTGAAATTTTAGATGGATTTGAAGGAAGCCAGGGGGTAAAATGAAGAGGAAGAGAGTTTCAGGTATAAGGGACAACCAGTGAAAAAAGCCCAGGAAGGAGAGAGCACCAGTGGCTAGGAGGATCAGGAAAGGTTTTCCAAATGAGATAGCACCCAAGTTGACCTAAAAGGTTTGTCAAGAATCTCTCCTTTGTTCAATTTCTTATTGTATTCTGTTTGTAGTTCTTCTATGCAGTGTACATCTATGTGCGTGTATGTACACATGTATGTATATATACACATAAATATACATATATACACACATATATGTATTAGTATTATAGACATTTAGGGTCATGTCTCATATCCCCTAGACTGTAGGATCCTTGGGCCCAGAAACCATGTCTTTTACTTTTACATCCCTAGCTGTAGTCATTTCATAGATGTTTTTTGAAATGATTCTTTTAAAAATTTATTAAGCATCTACTATGATCAAGATCCTGTACTATAGGCTGGGCATTCATCAACAGGAGTTTCCTAAGCCACTAAAGTAGGGAAGGATAAGAAAGGGCATCTCACAGTAACAGGCATATGAGTTGAGCATTGAAGGAAACCAGAAATTCTTGGAGGTAGAGGGGAAAAGGGAGTTCATTACAAATAGCTAATCCAAAGGCAGGAAGGTGGGAGATGAAATAAGGAATTTAGGAAAAAGTAAATTAACTGGACCACAGGTTAGGAAAATTAATGTGCTGTGAACCTGAAAAAGAAGAGTGGCATCAGGCTATTACTCAGGTTAATGCCAAGTTGAATAGTTTGGTTTTTTTTTATCCTTGAGGCAAGAGGGAATCATTGAAGGTTCTTAAATGAAATGGTAAGATTTGTGCTTTAAAACCATTATTTTATTAACTGTTGAGATTGATTAGAGAAGGTAGAGATAAACTTCTAAGAAATAAATAAATTATCCTTCTGCTTAATTCTTGAGTTTCCTCTCAAAAGATTTAGGATTCTTTCTTGTAAGATACTCAGGATAGGAATTTATATTCCCTTTAAATCTCTATTTTGAAAGGCATGCTTGAAAATAAAGAATGTACCTATCTATCATGTAAATGCTAACATTTTACCAAGTAAGCAGAAGACTTTGACTAATAAAAGCATCAAGCATCCTAGTATTTGTTACTGTAATATAATTGATTTTGTGATGGATAGCAAAAGAAATCAAAATGTCTATTTCCATTGCGGAATTACCCTATATTAAAATAGCCTTTCCAATTTTGTTGACATGTTCCACTCAATCTTGTTAAAGAAAGAGTAGGAACCTTTAATTTTCTTGATACTTTTTTATATTTTAAAAAATTATGCTATATCTCCCAATTCATTTTTATTTCAGCACCCCATTATGATACAGACCTAACAATTTCTAAGTTGAGAAACTGCAAAAAAATATGTCTTATTTAACTCTTGGGTTAGCAGCTGAGATGGAAAATTAGCTTACCGAAAATGACCACTTTTCTATCTAATGAAGTCTGACTGACATTCACCATGAAACACATAAAGCTTTGTCTAAACATACACAAATTGAACTGAAAACTGAGGCAAGGATCTCAATCGCTCAAGTCCCCCCATCTCTACCCCCACTACTCCCAAAACACAGGCCTGAATTGCCCAAGTGACTCAGTTCTTCACTTTGTTTTATCTTGTGTGGACCCATTTATAGATAATGAACCATCTCATTATAAAACTTCTGCAAATTCCCTATGAATTATGATGGGAAATGACATTATGTTCCCTGCTAGGAAACAGAAGCAGAGGGTGGTGTGTCCTAGATTTTCAAATGATAATTTATGACTATGTTGTTTTGGCATGAGGAGCAGCAAACACTATTAGATGACCTAAGTCAAGGGAGTAATGAAAATTCTTCAAATGAGCACAAGAATTTAGGACAAATTCCTGTTCTGCATCAGCAAGCAGAAAACAAAGACAATAAGAAATCCCAACATGGTTGAAGAAGAGTGTTTTTCCTTTCACGTGTGCCAAAATTAGTGAAGAGAGTTGGTTATAGGGAGCCCTGCCTGCCTGAACTTAAAACCAACCTTGCTTTCGACAAATGCACTGGGAAGCAGAAAAGAGGAAGATGGGGGTGGGAATGGGGATGGGGACTCATGTAAAATAATGGCCTTTGCATTTTTTTAAGGTCACTTAAACATAGACTTGTCTGCTATGTCAAGTGCCAGATGTACAAGATAAACTGCTCAAGGATTGCTTAATTTAAACACTAAATGTTTCCCAAGCCTTCAAGCTTGTGGAAGGGAGAGAATATATTGTACTCGTTCTAGTTTCCATCCCCTTTTTTAGATTCTTTGCCCCCTTATGAACATGCCTTCCCCACATTCTTCTCCTTTAAACAGACCTGATAAGTTTAACTATGTTAGTGCAGCAAGAAGAAAAATGAAATCTTTCATTGGAAAAGAGCATTCGGTCCCGCTTTTAAAATTTATCAGCCCCTGGAATTTGAGGGTCATGAGTTTTAAAGGCTAGATTAAAGTTCTAAGGGACTCATTCAGCTCTCAGATATGTAGATTAATCAGGCAATTTGCTGAATTGATGAACATAAATGTCATAAGATAGACTCATTTTCTTAGCACATGTACTTTAGATTTTAATACTCCCTACACTTAAACATGGCAAAAGGGCACCTGGCCTATTTAAACGGCATAGGTCTGGTTTTCTTCGTTTTCTATTATGGCTTTTAGGATGTAAAACATAGGCTTACCTTAACTTTTTTACCAAGACGATCCTTCCATTTCTCAGCTATTGAACCTTCCACCAAGAGCAACCTACATTTTTCAAAGAAGCAATATGTAACAACATAGGTATATATAAATATATAGATATATTTGTATTTGTTCTTATGTATGCATCTTTAAATATATATGTGTTTATATCTGTATACACATATTTTTATATTCTGCATAAATATATAAGCATATTGTAATCAATAAAAATAATAATGGAGTAATGGTAAAGATAGCCTTAATTCCATATTCCATGATTCTCCTGGAACATTATAGAGAGAAATCTAATATTGAGTTCTTCAAGCAAAGCCAGAATGGCTGCAATTTGGGGGTTGGGGAGAGGGGACAGGAAGCAAAATGTAGTATTTTAGGTAATAGGCAACAAATACCTAGAGCGTTCTTCATCTTCATAGCCCATGATGAGATATTCCTCATTAACACTGAGTGGAGGGCATAAGCAACCTGAATTTGTGTAAAGATTAATTGTATCCCTTGGGATGTTCACTAAAGAAGATTTCAGAATCTCCTTTACTTCCACTACTGCAGTAACATCATGGCACTTAGTCTTTACTTCCTTCACTTTTGCCCGAATAACTGAGGAGAAAAAAAGAGGAATAAAGTTGAAATCATAATAATGCAATACACATTCAAATCAGGGTCCCTTATGTGCTGATTTCTGTGCATTTGAATTCTCTTCCAGCCAAGGTCCAATGAGCCATACTAAAGTCAATGAGAAGAGATACAGACAGATAAATCAGAAAACACTTGGACTAAACATCAAAGTCATTTAAAAAAAAAACAGGGCATGTGGGTTGTGGTGCATCCCTGGAATCCTTGCTGCTGGTGGGGCTGAGGCTGGAGGATCTCTTGAGCTTGAGAGTTCGAATTACAGTGGGCTAAGCAATTAAATGTCCACACTTGGTTTGGCATTAATATGGTCTGCTCTTCCCTGCCACAGCAGCAAACCCACCTGGCCTGGAACACAGCTCAGGTCAAAGTTCCCATGCCAATCTGAGTGGAAACAGCTCATTAGTAATCTTTGTACTTCCAGCATGG
>CM053622.1:620521533-620540311 GCA_028646595.1 Phalanger gymnotis | reverse complement strand
TGGGATAGACCTTACCCAGAGACCATCCAGGCTGTCCTGGGCTGGAGCCCTGCTTCCCTGTGCTATTTTGTGGGTTCTGCAGTTCTGGAACTGGTTCAGAGCCATTTTTTATAGGTTTTTGGAGGGACTTGGCGGGGAGCTCATGCTAGTCCATGCTTTCCAGCCGCCATCTTGGCTCCACCCCCCTGGAGCAGGATTTTCTAATACCCAATAGTTCCTTCTCTAGAGTCCCCATGTGACTCCTCACTCCAGGGTTCTTGTCTTAGCTCTTTACCTCGCTCCAGCCCTATTTATTCTTTCCCCTCTCTTCCCCTTCCCACATCTCCCAATCCTATCCCATTTCTAGATTCCTTCCCTGGGGTTATCAGAATTCACATCAAAGAAAACTGGCCATATAACAGCACATTAGTAAGAAGCTCCAGTGAGAAAATACCACAACATTACTCATACACATACACACACACACACACACACACACTGCCCAAATACTTGCTGGTTGGCAGTTATACCCATGGCCCTACATGGGAGCCCCAAGAAGCATTTCCTCTTACTGCCTGGAAGGTAGGGAAGGTCAGGGAGGCCCCTGCTTCCATTGAAGTGGAGAGAGGAATAGATGTGTGTCTTAAATTGTTCATCTGGATGCATTTTCCCAGAAAACACTGATATATACAGTCATTCATTCATACAGTTCCATTAGCGTGGTGTTATCCTTTCAGGTAGATTATAGATTTAAAACCAAACAAGGAATCTGGTGTAGGGGAAAAGTGAAAGTCAGGAGACATAATCACAGAATTTCAGAGTTGAAAGTGATATCAATATCCATCTACTCCAACCCATTCCAGAAAATAAAGGACTAAACAAATGTCATTCAGCCTCTACCTAAAAGACCTCCTCCAGAAGCAGCCTATTTCATGTATGGATAGTTATTATGGTGTGTTCCCTTACATCAAGCCTAAATGCGCCTCCCTTTAACTGCCGACTGTAGTTCCTTGTTCTTCCTCTTAGGGCCAAAGAAAACAAGGGTAATACCTTTTCCACCCGACAACCCTTAAAATACTTGACTACCATTACCAAGTCCCACCATGTTTTCTCTCCTGCAGGCTAAACACCCTCAGCTAATCGTCCTCCTCTGGATGCTCATTAGCTTATTAATGACCTTACCAATATTCTGGGCCTAGAACTAAGAGCTGTACTTTGGGTGTGTTCTAACCAGGGGAGACATAGGTTGGAATCCTGGCTTCAACATTGGCAAGCTGTTTGAGCATAGGCAAGCCATTTAGTTTATTTAAGCCTTCTTATTTCCTCATTTTTAATATGGGAATGATAATTTCACTTCCTACCTCCCAGTGTTGTTCTAAGGAAAGTTATTTCTAAGCTATTTTCTCCCTCAAAAGGCTATTGTTAGTTCACTTTGAAGACTTTCTCCTTTCACTAGAAAGCCCTAGATTAAATCTCATTTAGATGGTAGGAGGTAGCAATTCACATTAACATATGATTGTCCTTCCTACTATTCCTCCCCTTTTTTGGCCCGGCCCAGGTATTTGCTTATTTGACTAAGTAAATTTCTGAGCTGGATATATTTTTAGTCTTTTCTAAAATCATAAAGCTCAGTTTGTGTATGTAATTATGTTCTGAGGGATGAGAGAGCGCCATTTCTAGTCCCCACCCCGTTCCTCAAACTCTGGGGACCAAAAGAAAATTGGACAGAGTAGTAAACTCCTTTGAGACTTCCTTGAGGCATCCTGGATGATCTCATTGGCCAGGTCTACCTGCTTTTCCAGCAGGATGTTCTCAAGTCCCAGATATTCCAGGAACCCCTACACAAGTACCAGATGCTAATGACCCAATGTACTGGAAAGCTGGGACAAGATAGATAAGAGGGGTCCTGAGACCATTTTGACTTAAAGTGACTCAAGGCCTATTTTAAGATAATAATGGGGCAGTACAGGCCCCTAACTTTAAATTAACAGAAGAAATAAAACCAAGAAGTAGCTCTTTCCAACCTTTCCTTCCAGCAAGGGCAGAGATTTGGGCCCATGAATTCTTCTTTTCCTCCCTCATTAGAGCATCCCCATTCCAGCAACCTAACCCCAGAAACACTGGGCATGGCTACAGAAACAGCAATAATGGAGGCACTTGCAAGACTTTATATCTAATAGCCAGGAAGCACAATAACCATTAGCATAATAATAAGACATTTCAATAGCTTGAGGCAGCTAGGGGACATAGTAGGGATCTAGAGTCAGAAGATCTGAATTCAAATGTGACCTCGGACTTTCACCAGCTGTGTCACCCTGGGCACGCCCCTCAACATATTTGCTTCAGTTTCCTCATTTCTAAAATGGGGATTCTAATAGCACCCACCTCAGGATTGTTATGAGTATGAATGAGATATATTTTAAGCTCTTAGCACAGTACCTGGCACATAGTAAGCACCATAGAAATGTTAGCTATAATTATAATTTAATAAATCATTTTATTATTAAATAATTATTTAGTAGTGGATTTATAGAGTGCTTTCTGAACAACAGAGAAGTAGAGAGTGTATTGTCTTTATTCAGAGGAAACTGAAAAGATAAATAATCCGCTGAATTTCGACATGTCAAAACTGAGATTCAAGCCCAGAATTTTTACCTCTAAATCCAAGGTTCTTTCCATTATTCCACACTAAATTCCATAATTCATTCCAGTCCATATGTGTCACATTAACTTTGTTATAAGTTTTATTTAGTTTCAACACAAAACTGTCTATAGCCTTAGACTTTCTCTATCATACAACATGGTCATCCACACAAAACTTAAGAATATTGAAGAGAACAGTATTGGCCACCACATATGGAAGCTCATCTGCTGTCCTGGCAAAAGAGCCCCTAAAGAAAACACTGTTATGATATCATAGGATTAGGTTCAATGGACACACTTAAGCAACAGTTTTCTTGCCTGTGCTGAGGATGCAGGAGAAATGTTTTTTTATGAGCACCTTTTGAAGTAGAACTTTGAATACTTTTTAGTTCATATAAAGTTCATATATAGATTTCTATTTAGGTGTAATGATTTTTTTTTGCAGTTTCATAGACATTTGCCCCCTTTAATGATGCTACAACTATTTCTTATTTTTTTCCTTTAAAAGCTCTTTATAAGACCTGGCATTTATATAGCTCTTTAAAGTTTACAAACCCCTTTATATATGTTATCTTCTTGGATCCTCCTAATAACCCTCTGGGATAAGTGCTGCTAGATTGTTCCTAGTTTACAGATGAGGAATCTGATGTTGAAAGAAGTTAAATGACTTGCCCAAGGTCATGTGGCTGGTAAGCGTCTGAAGCAGGACTCAAGCTCTGGTATTCCTGACACTAAGTCCAGTGCGCTAACCATTATACTACATAGTTGTCTCTTTTTTGGTATTATACTGAAAAAAAAATGAAAAAAAAGATAGTTTTCAGTTTTGAAGAATTATATTAAATCACCTTAGGAACCAAAAAAGATGTATTCTGGTTGAAGATAGTTAATTATCTAATACTGGGTAAAGTTCAAAATTTAACTAAACCTCAGATAACACAGTGAACACCATGTGGTCTCACTGAACTCAAAGTCACTATTTGCATCTACTCACTGGTGAAAGAATTAGTAGATTCTACTAGCTCCCCATTACCTTTAGGGTCAAATATAAAACTCCCCTATTAGGTACTTAAATTCCTTAATCATTGACCCCAGTAGACCTCTGCAGCCTTTCATAAGTGGTACAGTCTCCCTGAACTGAGCTTTCTGCTGCTTCTCACATACACCATTCCATCTCCTATTTTTATGTCTTTACACAAACTGACCTTCATGCCTAGAATTTACTTCCTCGTCACCTTGGCCTCTTAGAATCCAAAGTTTCCTTCAAATCTCAGCTCAGGCACCATGTTCTATGTGAAATCTCTCCTGACCTCCCTAGCCCTGAGCAGGCAGTGCCTTCGCCCCACAAGAAAAATGACCTTGTCTTTATTTTTGTATATGTTTACATACAAGCACATTTTCTCTGTCCAATAGAATGTAAGCTCTTTGTGGACAGCGAATGTTTAATTTCTATCTCTGTATCTCCAGTGCAGTAGTACAATGTTTAGCATATGGTAGGTCTAAGTCAATGCTTCTTGATTGATTAATCTTTGGTGGAGGGAGGGGGGCAGAATGGGAGACATTTTGCGACAAGATCCAGAGAAGGCACTAGTAATAAAAGGAGCTGTAACAACAGCTACAATTTGTGTGTGCGTACGTGTGTGTGTGTGTGGATGTGAGCATGGGTAGCTTTAAGGTTTGCAAAGTGCTTTACAACTCTCTCCTTTTATCTTCTACAACAATCATGGAAGGTAGGTGCTATTATTATTTCCATTTTGTAGATGAAGAAATCAAGTCAGACTGAGGTTAAGTGACTTGCCCAGGATCACGCAGTTAGTACGTGTCTAAGACTGGATTTGAACTTGGGTCTTCCTGACTCTGGGTCTAGCATTCTATCCACTGCCCCATCTACCTGAATCTGATGTGATAACTATCACCCTCTCTTCACTGATTCAGCTCTAACGCTGGAACAAACAACAGATGGACAGATATGAAGTTCTTGATAAGTCTGCTAGTACATGTCAACAGTTGTCAGCATGTGTAGGTACTAGGGGGAAAAGTTCTGGCAACAACGATTCCCATTCCCTACAGATGTTTAAACACAAAACATTCCTAAATCCAACAACTATTTAGTGAGTAATGGTTGAAAAAAACCTTTCCAAATGCAAAAAAAAGTTTCAATGCTGCAATAAGCCTCAACATGTTTTATAGACAATGTTTCAAACATTATTTAATACATTGGAGACTAAGCCATTGTATCTTTTATAGAAGAGTCTCCTTGCCCAGATCTCATAGCTAAGAAGCAGGCAGATGTTCAATTGTTAGCAATCACAGACATTATTAAAATAGAAAACAAAGCACAGTCACCCTAGAAAGCATCTCACAGCACCTCAAGGCTTCTAGAGAAAAGGACCCTTGAGAAAGTTCCATTCCAATAAAACCATGAAGACATGTTTTTCTACTTCAACACAGAAAGAGGGAAAGGAAGTACAGCAGAGAGAAGGCAGAGAGGAAGGAAGCCAGGGCAGCCAAAAGAAAAGTGTTTTATGTTCCTTTGGAGGCAAATAAAATGCACAAGCTTTTGTTAACCAGTAGATATTATTTTTCTAACCACCATAAATTCAACTTCTATTCATACATTTGCAAGAAACATGTTAAAATGTGGAAACCCCACAGGGGATAACACTCTTACTAAAAATTCCAAGTTCTAGAAGAGGCATCTGTTAGTGACAGGCAGCTGTTCCAAATAAAGCAAAAGCAGTTTCATTGTCTCAACAGTATTTGGTCATGATTGATGCTGAGCGCTATTTTCTCAAAAAGGACACTCAGGACTGATATCCTCCATATGCTTTAAAAACACATCTAATTGATTTGTATGGATGAAGGATCTCGAAGACCACAATTAACTGTGTGTAACATCTAAGCTAACTGTATTCTGCAGAAGACATTCCCTCATAGCACTCTTTTCTGTATGCCCTTTGGAAAAAATGTGAGGTTGTCTTCTGCTGAGTGTCTTCTTTCACAGATGATTTATTTCAGCTTAAAGACCTTGTATATTTTAAAAAGAAAAAATATTTTTATTTATGAATGAAGACAATGCTCCCAAAGAAATGATTAAGGGTTTCTTTGAATTACAAAAATATCCTCCAGCACATATATATAGATACAGACTTGTGCTTTTTTGTCTATTTAAAAATAATGTAGAAAAGGTAGTACCTGGGGGTTTGCAATTCTTTAGGAATTTGTGAATGTTTGGAGTATAAAAAGCTTGCTGAATAAATACTCTGGCTTTCCCTAAATAGTTCTGACACCCATGCAAGTAACTTTATAATCTTTATTTTTAAAATTATTTTTAAAAATTCAATTTTATTTTATTTTCAATTTCAGATTCTTTCCCTCTCCTACTCACTTAGAAGGCAAGAAAAAGAAAGCCCGTTACAAATATGTAATGCAAAACAAATTTCCTAATTAGATATATCAAGAAGGAAGGAAAGAAGGAGGAAGGAAGGAAGGAAGGAAGGAAGGAAAGAAGGAAGGAAAAAAGGATGGAAGGAAGTAAGGAAAGGGAAGATACTTCAATTTGCAGTCAGTCCCTCATTTCTCTATCTGGAGATGGATAAAGTGTTATGCCATGAGTTCTTTGGAACTGAGGTTGGTCATTGTGTTGATGTGAATTACTAAATCTCTCAAAGTTGATTATCTTTATGATATTGCTGTTATTTTATAAATTGTTCTCCTTACTTAGCTTTAGATGAGTTCATAGAAGTATTCCCAGGTTTTTCTGAAACCATCCCTTCATCCTCTCTTTACAGTGCAGTAGCATTCCATCACATTCGTGTATCATAACTTGTTCAGCCATTCCCCAATTAATGGGGAACGAGTTTCCATTCTTTACCACCACAAAAAGGACTGGTATAAATATTTTTGCATATTTGGGTCGTTTTCCTCTTTCTCTGATCTCTTTGGGGTATAGATTTAATAGCAGTATTTCAGGGTCAAAGAGTATGCACAGTTTAATAACTTTTGGAGCATAAAATCCAAATTCCTTTCCAAAATGGTTGGACTAGTTCACAGCTCCACCAAGAGTGAATTAGTGTGCCTGTTTTCCCACACCTCCTCCAGCATTCATCATTTACCCTTTCTGTCATCTTAGCTAATCTGTTGGGTGTGAGGTGGTACCTCAGAATTGTTTGAATTTATACTTCTCTAATTATTAGTCATTCGAAGAATTTTTTGAGCAGCTAAGTGTCACAGTGAAAAGACTGTGGGGCCTAAAGTCAGGAAGACGCGAGTTCAATTCTGGCCTCAGACTAAACTTACTAGTTGTATAACCCTGGAAAAGTCACTTAAAACTGTTTGCCTCAGTTCCCTCATTTGTAAAATGATCTGGTTGGTTGGTTGTTGTCCTTCGTCCCAACATCAATATGTTAGAGTCAAGGTACAGTGTGTCCCACTGTGGCTGATCAAGACCAACAGAAGCTCAGAAGGTCCCATCACAATTTGTGCACAATAGTCTTTATGAGCACTCAGAATGAAGATGTCTCTAAATTTGTGCATCTCGTGTTTCTTTTGAGCTATTGCAATTCTGCTTTGCTCATAGAGCACAGCACCTTCTCTTATGAGGGCATACCATGCTGGGTAGCTCTGTGCCAGTGTCTCCCACGTTACACAATCAATTCCAAAGTTCTCAAGAGAGACATTGAGAGTATCTTTGTATCACTTTTTCTGATCACCATGTGAGCACTTGTCCTGTTTGAGTTCTCCATAAAAGGCTTTTTTTGCAAGTATATGTTTAGCATTCAAACAACATGGTCAGCCCATCAGAGTTAGCTAGCTACTGGCTTATGTGTTTTATTGTTTTTTTAATTCCAAGTTTTATTTATAAATTTGATTACTCTTTTACTTTCAATTTTGTTAATCTTTAATTTTCAAGATTTTTATTTTGGTGTTTAATTGGGGGGTTTTAATTTGTTGGTTTTCTAGGTTTTTTTTTAGTTGCAGGCCCAATTTGTTGAACATATAAGTAACTTGCATAGGATAGGTTAGACTACATGTGGATACAGCAATATTTTCTGGATGAAAACTTTTTTTTTAGGAATTAAGACATGGTAAAAATACTTAGACTACAGAGAAATACTATTGCAATGTTTCTACATGTATTTTATGAGTTATTTACATACATAAGGAGCAACATGAAGAATAGACAGAGGGGCAACCTTGGAATCAAGACGACCTAAGTTCAAATCCTACCTTTGATATGTACTAGCTTTGTGACCATGCGAAAGTCACTTAAGCACTCTATAAGCTGTTTACCTGATCAGAATGGAGTTGCATGGCAGCATAACATAGTCATGTAAATTTTCTGTAAATGCCCCACAGTTGTGAACAAACCCTTGGTCTATGTTCAAGAAAAGCTCGGGAGGAAAATTTATAAGTCATAACATACTCTTATAACCTTTCTTTTTATTGTAGTTTTTTAACTGTCCTAGCAAGAGAATTTTATCTGTAGTGCTTTTAATTTTTTCACATAATACAGATTATTATTATTTTATGCTAATAGTAAGAGCTATCATTTGTATTTCTCTTTAAGGTTTGCAGATTTATAAATATGTTCTTATTTGATCCTCACAACAACCTGAGGGGGTAGGTTTTATTATTATCTTTATTTTACAAATGAGAAAACTGAGGCAGATGAAGGTTAAGTGTCTTGCCCAGGGTCACACAGATTACAAAATCTCAAAATTCAAGGAAACTTCAGATGCCATCTAGGGCAACCTGTAGCTGAATAAGAATACCTTATAAAATATAGTATATAAATGGTTATCTAGCTTTTGCTTGAAGACCCCTAGTGAGGAGGAACCCACTACTTCCCAAGGCAATCCATTCAGCTTTTGGATAAACAATTGTTAGAAATTGTTTTCTTACACTGGGCTAAAAATCTGCTTTCTCTGCAGCTTCAACCATTATTCCTAGTACTTCCTTCAGTTTAAGCCCTGTTCTATAATGGCATATCAAACATTGAAGACAGCTATCATATTTATCCTAGGTTTCCTCTTTTCTAGGCTAATATCTTCCAATACCTTCAGCCAGTCCTCATACTAAATAATCTAGAACTCCTTTACCACCTTAAATATCCTCTTCTTGACTCTCTATAATTTATCAATATCCTTCTCAAAATGTGGCATCAAACTCAACTCAGGATATGATTTGAGCAGGGCACAAGAGAGTGAAACTAAGACATCTCCCTTTCTGTACACTATTCCAGAAATTATTAGTGTTTCTGGCTGATAAATGGTACTACTGATTCATACAAAGCTTGCAGTCTATTAAAACCCCAGATCTTTTCTAGATGAACTAGTAAATGGTCAGGCCAAATCCGTCTTTTACTTGTGGAATTGTTTGTTTGTTTAACTCAAGCATAAGACTATTTTTATCCCTATTAAATTCCATCTCTTTAAATCTGGTCTCATATTCTAATCTGTTGAGCTCTTTTTGGACCTCGACTCATTTACACAACATGCTGCCTATCTCTCCCAGCATTGTATCATCTGTAAATCTGATAAGCATGACATATATGTCTTTACCCAAGTCATTGATAAAAAATGTTAAACATTATGGTGACCAGAACACATACCTTTCCACAAAAGTCTTTTGAGCTTATCCCGATCTTTCTTTAGACTATTCAAGGTCCCTGAACATTTTCCATTTCATTTACAGACAGAAGATGGAGAAAAGAGTAGTCATTTATATGCTGACTAAAATTACAGAATCTTAGAGACCTCAAAGGCTATTTAGACCAACCTGCACCTAAACAGGAATTCTCTCAGCACAAACCCTCAGCTTGAACCTCTCCAATAATTGGGAGGCCACTATCTCTTAAGACAGCTATGGTAGCAACAGTATCCTAACCCTCCCTCCTCTCACACATGTAGGTTAGGCTACTTTTCCTTTTAAAAAGTATCAAGATATTCCTGAAACCTTTGTTGGCTCAGGGAAGCAGGGACTGAGAATGGATAAGATCACTTCCTCATCCCTTGGGTACAAAGCAGTCATGAGAAGTTAGAGGGGCTCTCAGATGCTTGGCTGGTGGATGGATCCAAGCATTTGAAATGAAAGGCATTTAGCCAAATCAGTTCAAAGGATTCTTAGTGTCTATCTTTGTTGAATATCCTTCTCCTGCTAAGTAAATCTCTTTTGGCTAACTGTTGGATGACCTACAAGTGTCTCCTTTTGTTGCAGTTCCTAACCTGAAACACCATGGGACAGTTCTGAGTCAGACCCAGCCCGGAAGGGATGCCTGTTCTACTTTGGGGCAGTTCTCATTGTTAGGAAATTTTCCCTTATGTTTTGCTGAAATCAATCTTCTGCAAATTCCATGCATTGTTCCTAGTTGTGTCCTCTGGAGCAGAGCACATTAAGTCTAATATGTCTTTTCTACACAATAATCCTCCAAATTCGAAATAGCAATACTAAGAGAACATGGTCACCAGCCCCATCTCGCCATTTTGGTCATCATAATTGGTTTTTCTTCAACTTATCAATATTCTTCTGAAATGTTTTGTGCATGACTAAACACAATACCACAGATGTAGGCTGAGGAAGGAAGAGATCAGCAGGACTCAGTTCCCTCATTCTGAGTGCTATGCCTTGCTTAGTGAGGGAAGAGATTCTCTCATTGCTTTGCTACTCAAGTCAGATTGAGTCTGCAGGACATTGAAACTCCCCCCTCATTTACACACAAACTGTTGTCTAGTCATATTTCTACTCTATATTTGTCCAGCTGATCTTTTAATTTCTTCTATTTTTCTATTAAATTTCTTCTAGTTTGATTAGGCTCATTGTTCTAACACAGGGGTGGGAAACTAGCGGCCTTGAAGCCATTTGTGGCCTTCTAGATCTTGTGGCCTTTTGCCTGAATCCAAATTTTACTTGGATTTACAAAATGTAAATTGGATTTAGGAAAAAGGCTGCACTTAAGGATATAGAAGGCCATGGGTTCCCCACCCCTGTTCTAACCTATCAAAATCTTTTTGGATGCTGACTGTTGTCCAGTATGGTAGCATCCTCCATCACCTCCAGTTTTGTGTCATCTGCAGATTTGATAAGCATGGCATCTTTGCCTTTATCCAAGTCATTGATAGAACTTTTAAGTGGTCTATGGCTCCAATTCTCCCTTAACTATCACTGTCTCAGACCTGAAAAGGCTCTTTCCACAAGTGTAGGCAACTCTGCCTTTGGAAGCTAGAGCTTGTATTATCTAAATTCGTACCAAAATCTTATATGTTTTTTAAACATACTTTTCCAGTGACACTGCAGGTTTTCCCAACTTAGTTTTTTACTCAGGCAGCCAGTTGCCTAATGAAACCATATTGCCTTTCAAGAACAGAATACTTTTGAACTTATTTCAGCAGAAAAAAAATGTGTCTAAATGGAAAAAAGCGATTCCGCCAACACCTTTCATTTGACCTTTGATTCCATGTTTTCAATCATCCATGACACATTTTTGCTTTTGTATTTTGCATTCACCTCAAAAATACCATGATCCGAACAAAACTTATCTTCTCCAGAAACAAAAAGTAACTTCCCTGTTTCTGTCAAATACACATCCATTTTCCTATTTTCATGGTCTTATATCCTTTTATAACCTTTTAACCCCTTCCTCTCCTATCCAATCAGTTATCAAGTCCTGATGAGTCATCTGTTTGGTACATTTCCAATTGCTCCTTTGTCTTCTTCTGTTACCACTTAGGGGTCCTCATCATGCTATGTCTGTATTTAATTACAGTGCTCCCTCTAACTAGTCTACCTGCCTCCAAAATCTTCTTCCACCCAATCCATCCAGCAGAACACTAACATTATTAATTAATTTCAACAAATTAAGTGTTTGCTATCTATAAGGCACTGGGCTAAATTTTGGGAGAAATGGCACTGTTCCTTCCCTAAAAGAGGGTAGGGTACATACTAAAATATTATTTTGATCATACTTTATCTCCGCTCAAAAATCCATGATGGTTCTATATTTTTTCTGTTGCAGTAAATTAAAATTCTTCCTTCTCACATTTGAGGAGGCTCTCTCTAATTTTATCACCCCCTTGCTTCTCTTCTTCAACTAGAATGGTCTAACCATTATCATCATACAAACATGTCTTTATGTCTGTGCTCATGGTATTAACGTACCTGGAAATATTTTCCCTTTTATGCATTTCCCCAAATCTTATCGTTCCCTTATACCTCAGCTCATGCTATTTCCTCCAAGCCCTCTCCTACCATCACAATCCACAATGATCTCTCCATTCCCTAAGTTCTACAGTACCTATCATCCATACATTGCTTGACATTTAATCGCTACACATTTAGCCCTCTTTTTTCTAGTCCAAATGTGATTTCATAAGTATGGGGAGCTCCGAGTTTCAAATTTCCATCTACTGATTCGTCAATGTAAATCAGATCTTCTGAAACTTACAGTCATGAGCAGTTCTCTGGGGGCACTGAGAGGTTAGGGTGTCCATGTTCACACAGCCAGCATGTACAGTAAAGGGGACTTGAAACCAAGTATTGTAAGATTTATGATATTCTATAACAGAGATGTCAAAATCTTGCCACAGAACTTCTGATTGCTGCAGGAACTAGATTAAAATGTAATTGAGAAATACTTAACAAAACAAAAATACAATACAACATAGATAGTGCTAACCTGCCATTTCTATTTGAGTTTGATACCACTACCCTACAGTATTCTGTGGGTGACTTGGAATAAATGGTTTTGACATGGTTTCATTTTGTGCCAGCAATGGTCATGTGCGCACATCTTTACTGACATTTAGTAGAGCCAGAACATCTGATTTTGGCTAGATGAAACTGGATTGAGCTGAATTCCCACCTTTAATTAGTTCTCCACCATTTGAATTCTGGATTTCTGGTCATACACATGTTTCTTTTGTTGTGTTTTTAATTCTATGGTTGTAAAGAATGGATTCTATTCAAAGGAACGTGCAAAAGTTGTAGCTCTCCATTATTCAAAGGGCATACTTCATTATCTGAGATATTGTAATGGCTGGCTATTGGTGTGAGCAAGTCAAGCATTTTAAGGATCATTCAAGCCTACAATGACAGAGGAAAGTGCAGTTGAAAACAAAAAAACAAGATGCCAAGAACTGGCAAACGATTGCTGAAAAACAACCTAATTAGTCCCTAGAAAACAAGCAAGACCTTCAAAGGGACTTGGCAACTAGAGGAATTATTATTGTTTGCTCTACATGTGGCATAAGCTTCTTGAATTTGGAAGAACAGGAAGACGACTAGTTTTTTTTTTTTTTAAAGCCAACAGGTGTTAACTATTGCTATGAAGAAGCAAAGTTTATCTTAGGCAAAACAGAACAAAGACTAGAATACTGTGAATTGGGAAAAACTAATACTGATGAGATAGCTGGAGGTATTCAATTGGAGTTTGTTAAGTAGATATTTATTTAGTTTTCAAAGAAACTTGTGAGTTTGTTTTTGTATTTATAAAATTTGTACCTGGAAAAAGTTCCTCAAATTAAAAAAAAAAATTTGGTGTGTTTTTGTTTATTCCTCTTACTTTTCCTAATGTTCAACTGAAAAAGGTAACATCTCCCCCTTTCTTTGGCAGTTGTTCAGCGATAAGTAGCTTTTATAGAACTGTATTATAAGTTTCAGTGTACACTTTTTTAAGTGTTCAAATAAAATGACACATTTTTCAAAAATTTTAAAAAGAAAAACAATAGATCATAGCAGATACACATTTATCTGGGAAATGGGGACAGTGTTGTATAGGGGTAAAATCACAGAACAAGACCTAATCAAAGTTAGACTTAGAAAAAATGAGTTTTTCATGAAAAGTTAATTTAATATCCATCATGATAAAGTACAGTCTCATGATGAAGAATATGTCCATATCTTGTGAATTCAATTTCAATTCATGAAAATAAAAGAATTCGGGAGGGGAAAGAGGATATTTTGAATATTAGAAGTTTTTAGGATACATGAACTTTTTAAGGTTTATTATATAAGTCAATTATTATTTATTTTATCTATCCCAGTTAATTCTTACCCTACCACAATTATTTCATACATGTATATCTAAAGTAAAAAGTATTATATATCCAAATCCTAATATTAAAGCTTTTGTTACAGGTTTCCTCTGTTCTAAATGGTTTCACTTTATTCCCACCCTCTAAGGCCAGAGATGTCTCTTTATCTCTGAAATAGCTAGAAAGATCTCCTCTTAGTCTGGTGTTTCTATAGCTACCAGAGCTCCCTCAGGACTCTGTGGGCATATCTATGCGGTGGGAAATGACAGTATCTCTTGACTGCAAGATGATATTAATGCTTGTCTAAATCTTCTGAGCAAAGAGAGATAGAGGTATCCAAAATTAGTGAGGAAAACATTCCTCTGCACTCCAATCTCAAAAGCTATTTCTCTTTTCTTTACATTCCAAACACAGCAAAATCACCTGTGTCTTCAGAGTCAAAGATCTAGGCGTAGGTTTACAAAGTAAGGGCTGGGGCCTGACCCCACGGCCTGTATAATCAGCCAATCAGAGGACAAGAAGATGAGTTGCAAACCATGTCCCCACGATACCCAATTATGGAGCGTGTCTCTAACACAAGTGAGACAACTTTATTCTCTATTATTCTCCCAACCCCTTCACTATGAAAGCTCCCAATCTCCCTGCTACTCAAGCAGGGGGCGCGTCCCTCACAGCAGTTATGACCTAACTATTAATGAGCAGTCACAGTAGCAGCTACACAAGTGCCATTGGGAAAACTTCTTCATTGCCATCCTCAGCCTATCTTAGCCCCGACCCCCATCCCTAACCATCACTTTGTGATTGCAGGTGATGCTCTGTGCTCCTGGGCTAGATGAGTAGGACCCTGCCCTTTCCTTTTTGTTTTGGATGAAACAGGGTGAGATGCCCAGGGCAAGTAGGTATGATCAGATTGCAAATTTGCATCTCAGGCCTTATTATATTATATTTCCTTTCCCTCTTCTGAGCTTCCTTATTACTGCTGGGAGGACTGCCTTTTTCCAGTCATCCATATTCACAACCTCAGGGTCATCTTTGACTCTTCATTCAATGAGTTGCCAAATCTTGTCATTTCTCCCACCACAATCTCTCTCAAATCTAACCCCTCTATTCATACAGGAACTACTCTAAGTTCAGGGCCTCATCACCTTTTGCTCAGATTATTGCAATGGCTTCCTAATTATTCTCCCTGCCTCATGTCTCCCCTCTCCAATTCAATCCCCATACAGCTATCACGGTGATTTTCTTAAAACAGGAGTCTGATCTTTATACTCTCCTACTCAATAAACTCCAATGGCTCCCTGTTAACTCTAGAATAAAATTATTTCATTTCATTTCATTTTTCATTTCTAATTTTTGTATATTTTGTAGTATACATAATTATTAGTATAGTAGTACATTATATAATTTTTAAATAAGTAAATCTTCATAAAATTGAAGAGGATGCTCAAAAATATTTTTTCTGATAGGGGTATACAATCAAAAAAGACTAAGTCTTCAGGGCCAACATGATATAGTACCATCGGAGGATGTGAGTTAAAATCTTGGCTCTGCTGTTGTGGAAAATTAATGTTGTACTGTATTAGTTACTGTGATCCATCCTCTTTCTCATTTTGATTACCCCAAGAATGTGAAGAGTTCCCCTGGAAGAATGGGCAGATGAGAACAATTTGTTCCAATGGCCCTAAAGGCAGGTGAAGCAGGCTGCTGTGGACTTCAATGACCCAGGAAGAAAGAGTCAGGCTGATGACTTTGTGCAACTCTGCCTCACTTAAATCCAGTTCACATGCAAGTGAAGACATCACCTGGATGTCACTGGTCCTCTTCGAAATTGAAGGAAGGTCAAACAAGTTCTGCGCCCCACCTCCAACGATGAAGCAAGAGGGAGGAACATGATTGGCTCACCAGTTGGAAAAATTGAAACTCTGCATGGGAGCCTCATCCCCTCAATTGTGAGTCGAGAATTTAGAAAACCTTACTAGATGAATCACATTCTAGGTGGAAATAAGTGGATACAGATCTATAAATAGGATTCAGTGGAGCTCGATCGACTGTGGCTTCTTACGACAATTTTCTAAGTACCAAATCTTAATACTTCCACGGTTCCTTGTGAGCAGCAGAGCTGTGTTGACTACACAATCATATCAATCAATTTTTTGGTCGTATCCGATTCTGCTGGACTCATCTAGATTTAGCCATAGCCCACTGCAACAGAGGGGCCAGAAGGCATACCACACGGTCATCCAGATCTTGATATAGCAAGATTGCAAAGACGGCAGCAATAGCTATTCAAACCAGAATTCCCCGCCCGCATAAAACTTTTTTTTTAACCTAGAGAAATCTCAAGAAAAACCTCTAGAAAAAAGAAAACAGAATTACTTTTCTAGCAAAAGCGAGCCACTGTCATTCAGTTAAACAAGAATTTATCAAACATCTACTTTGTGTAAGGCACTGTTCTGGATGCTAGGACTATAAAGAGAAAAGGAAAAAAAAAATAATTCCTGTCCTCAAGGAGCATACACTTTACTGGGAGCATATAACAAGTAAATAGATAAGTATAAAAGTGATAATTTGAGAAAGGGGACAAGAGTAGCAGCAATAAAAACCTACATACAAGCTTGAAGATAAATCTTTCACTAATCCCCCCCCATAAGGATAAGTGCTTTTTATTCAAGCTAGAAAAAGTAAAGAAACATAATTTAGAAGTGCTTTAAACTATATAACTCATTTTCCCAGCATTTAATTCAAGAGTTTATTAAATAGGATTTTTTAAGTTTTCTGAAATTACAAACTGGGGAAAAGTTTAAAACTGAAATTTGTTTCATGTTCAGAGACATATGGAAAAAGGAACAAACCTGACAGGAAAGTCTCAAGTATTATATTAAGACCTAGAAATGCAAGGATAATATTTGCTCAATTTAGTTATAAAAGCAAACCTCCGGTGATTTGATTCATAGTAATGTGTAACTTTCGACAAGAAATTCTGAGATTGAGAGGACTAATATTACATTAATAAGAAAAGGAAATTTAGTATATTCCCTTGGGATTTATGTCTTTGGCAAAGTAACAGCAAGTCTTTCGAAAGTATTCTGTTCATTTAGAATGTACAATATCCTAAGATAGACTGTGTAAGTTTGATAGCTTTCTTTCATGATTAAATGATTCAGTCACCCTCCAAAAGTGTTGTTTAACAAAAAGGTAGAGCAAACTCCAAAAAATCAGGACATCTTCTACCCAATGTTAAATATCCAAATGAAAACTGAAAAAGATTCATTCCAATATCTATAAGTGTTGTCTATATCACACCCCACAAAACACCAATGAATGCAGTCTGGCTAAATTTCTTTTTTTCATCCCAATGTTTGACATCATGGTGATCCAGCTATATCTTGTACTTGGGTTCTTAGAACTATATCGTATACGTATATTTGATTTTTAAAAAATTTTAATGCAGACATAATTTTTGTCTGAAGTGGCAGGATATCTAGAGGGGTGGGGGGGTCTTATCACTATCCTCCCCAGAAACTTTTAGTCACTTCCTCTTTCTGATAAAGACAACTTCTTAACTTAGCATTCAGTTTTCCATGATCTAGATGCAACCTGCCTTTCTTGCCATATACCCCAGTACTTCCTTCCACAAAGCCTTTATTTCAGCCAAAATGGTGCATATGCCATATTAATATTATTTGTGCTGTGCCTTCCTGATTCTGTATTTCTGCATAAGAAGCTTACGAGTTAAAGGTTTAATGATATGGCACATAGGTAAAAAAGTAAAATAAAAGGTATTTTAAAGACTATAAGTGATATAAATATAGGACTATATGAATTTAAAGAAGGAAATAATCATTTATTGGTCAAGGTGGGGAAAATCAGTGAAACCGTCATGGAAGGGTAAGGGAAAGGAATAAACACTTATTAAACACCTGTAAGCTCTTTACACATATTTGATCCTCACAACAATCCTGGAAGGTGGGTGCTACTATTATCCTCATTTTCCAGTTGAGAAAACTGAGCCATGCAGAGGATAAGTGACTTTCCCAGGGTCACAAAGCCGGCAAGTGTCCAAGGCTGAATTTCAACTTGGATCTGGAATAAATGGCATTTGAGCTCAACATTGAATTTTAATGTAGATATGGAGAAGATCACATGGGCAAAAAGAGAGAGTCAGGAAGGCATAGCACAAATAACATTCATGCAATGGCACATGCATCATTTTGGCTGAAATATAAGATTTGTAGAAAGGGATCCTGAGGGGACATGGCTAGAAAAGCAGGTTGCATCTAGATCGTGGAAGATCAAATGCTAGGTTAAGAAGTTGTCTTTATGGGAAAGAGGAAGTGACTAAGGGTTACTGAGCAGGATGATGATAAGATATATTAACTTGGCGATTAACATTAACAACCTACTCAATGTAGTAGCCAAGGGAGAGGTTAGAGAATAGGAAACCAGTTAAGAAACTTTACCACAATAGTGATAAGGGAAGAATGAAAGGACAGAAGTTAAGCAATGTTCACATTTAGTGAAAGGAATAAGGTTAAGAGGATTCAGCAAAGAAAACAGGACTGGATGGAGAGGTAGGAAAAGAACCAGGACAGTACAGTGTCACAAAGCCAAAGACCAAGAGTAAATAGAAGACAAGTCTAGGTGTCATTTGCCACAGAGGTTAGAAGGAAAATGAGGACTGAAATTATTTAACTCCTTGGATCACAACCATATCTGTTGTTTAATCGATTAGTCATGCCTGACTCTTTGTGACACCATTTGGGGTTTTCTTGGCAGAGATACTAGAGTAGTTGCCATTTCCTTCTCCAGTTCATTTTACAGGTGAGGAAACTGAGGCAAACAGGGTTAAGTGACTTGTCCGGGGTCACACAGCTAGTAAGTGTCTGAGGTCAGATTTGAACTCAGGTTCTCCTGGCTCCAGGGTAGGCATTCTATCCACTGTGCCACCTAGCTGCCCTTTTACAACCATAATCTTGATGTTAACTGTATTTATTATTTTTCATGAAATTGTTCTTTTTTCAAAGGAGTATGAGTTTACCTAAATAAATCTGGAGGAGATGGTCACCAAGCACTTGCACAAAAGACAGGATCAATACTTTCCCTATGAAGAAATAGTCTTGTCAGTCAGT
>CM053622.1:620502377-620521033 GCA_028646595.1 Phalanger gymnotis | reverse complement strand
AAATCATGAGGGACTTACTAAAGTTGAACAGTTTTGTTTACATTCCTACATGGAAAGATTGTGTGTATAATTCATGAGACCTCAGTATTAGGGTAGCTGAAGAGAATATACATACACACACACACACACATATATATATATACATATACATATACATATATGTACATATACATATATATATATATAGACGGAGTGCACAGGGCGAGTTGAATATGAAGGGATGGTATCTAAAAAAATAAAATCAAATTAAGGGATGAGAGAGGGATATATTGAGAGAGGGAGAAAGGGAGACATAGAATGGGGTAAATTATCTTGCATAAAAGTGGCAAGAGAAAGCAGTTCTGTTGGGAGGGAAGAGGGGGCAGGTGAGGGGGGTGAGTGAATCTTGCTCTCATCAGATTTGATCTGAGAAGGGAATACCATACTCACTCAATTGGGTATCTTACCCCACAGGAAAGAAGGAGGAAGGAGATAAAAAAGGGGGGATGATAGAAGGGAGGGCATATAGGGGAAGGAGGTAATCAAAAGCAAACACTTTTGAAAAGGGACAGGGTCAAGGGAGAAAATTGGGTAAAGTGGGATAGAATGGGAAGGAGCAAAATATAGTTAGTCTTTCACAACATGAGTATTGTAGAAGGGTTTTGCATAATGATACACATGTGGCCTATGTTGAATTGCTTGCCTTCTTAGGGAGGGTGGGTGGGAAAAGGGGAGAGAATCTGGAGCTCAAAGTTTTAAAAGCAGATGTTAAAAAAAAGTTTTTTGCATGAACTAGGAAATAAGTTATACAGGCAATGGGGCATAAAAATCTATCTTGCCCTACAAGAACGTAAGGGAAAAGGGGATGGTGGGGAGTGGGGTGAAAGAAGGGAGGGCTGACTGGGGAATATATGCCATCCTGGAGTGGGGGAGAGGGTAGAAATGGGGGGAAAAATTTGTAATTCAAGCTCTTGTGAAAATTAATGCTGAAAACTAAAAATATTAAATAAAAAAAACTTTGCCCACAATCACAATGCAAAGTAGATAGCACAAGTATTATTATTGTCCCATTTTTGCAGATATGGAAATTTATTTCAGTGACAGGTTTCAAACCCCAGTCTCTTCACCTTAAGCTTGGTGCCCATTCCCTTACACCACACTGCCATGCAATAGGAAGAAAAAAAATTTCAGAAAGGTGTTAATGATGGAGGGATAGAGACTGAACATGGGATTTCATTGGTATAGGGAACTTGCAAGTGAGGATTCCTGTTACCAGTGAAGGTCAGCACCTTCTCTGCAGCTTACACTCTGAGAGAACCTCCTGGAACACTGACTAGTGACAAAGCAACTTTGCCAAGGGTCATATAACCAGTATGCCAGAGGCATGACTTGACTATGCCAAGCCACCTCTCAAAGATAATAAAAGATGGTGAACCATGCAGGAATCACAGAAACTTTTTTGAGGGGTACTTCAGTAGCCGAAGCTTGCTAAGTACTGCCACCAAAGAGCAATATTATGATTTCCTTCTTTTTCCCCTGTTTACCTAAGGCTAGGTGAACCAATATGCACAGAAACTAGGAAAAGTTAACAAAATGAGGGTAAAAGATGGTCCATAATTTTTCTAAAGACAGTGTTCTGATCATCATTATCTGTAGTTAGCTAGTTATATATTGAGGGCAAGGGCACAAGAGGAAAAATTGGATCTTTTTTTAAAGTAACAGAGAAGGCAACAAATAGGTACATTTAGAAATGAAGAGTTCATCTGAAATGAGACAGCAAAGTTTTTTTTTAATGGCTCTAAAGTACTGAGTTTACTTTTAAAATTGATGACTGATAAAATTAGAAGTCTAGGCTAGATGGTAGGAGGGGGGTTTAGTTAGATTAAATAGACCAGAATGAATTTGTTTCATTAGGATATTAGATCTTATGGAGGGCACAATTGGAATGAAATGTAATGGGCAAACAATGATTGGTTCCATTCTGTATAGAGCTGCAATAAAGTTTTATGGGCAAGTGTGGGCAGGGCAAGATAGAAGCAAACGGCGAGTTAAAGGGATTAGGCCATCAGGAGGGCTGCTTGGACAGTGGAGGTAAAGGTTGAATGAAGAAGGAAGGGTAAAAGTACTACATGAAGAGTAAGATTAAGAATAGGATTATTCTTAGTAAGGGCAAAATAATAAAAGACTTTATAAAGCTCTTTGCAAATTTTTAAATGCAATTTAAATATCAGCTATTATCCAAAAACTCTTTTCCAGTTGACTTTAAAAGATGCATTTTTTTTTAAAAAAAAGAAAGATTTAGTGATGAGACAGGAAAAAAGTAGAAATTCACCAATAGTGCACAGTAGTTTTTTATAACTGTTTCCAGCATGGACTGAAGAACTATTTATCTCAGTGAAGCTAGAGAGGGAATTTAAGGTAAAGACAGTTGCCCAAATTAGAATTTGGCCAGTACACTGCAGTTACAATCTATGCATTGTAGCAAGGTTACATAAAAAGTGGCTGCAAGAGGAAAAGAGCCCAGTTTTCTGTTTTAGCCAAACATCACAACAGAAAGTCAAAAAGAAGGTGCTTTCTCTCAAAATGAGATATGTGAGGGTCTATATTTTAGCCTTGTGTAGGGAACTTTCTCTACCAACCCAGATCACAACTCATTTCTTACTTAATAGCTGGGTCCTAGGGAATTACTTGAGGAACATAGAGATGTGCCAACACTGCATAAGCCAGTAAGCATCAGAGGTACATTGGAACCTAGGACCTCCTAATTTCAAACTATAATGCTATCTAGAACTCGATGCTGCCTAAAAGGCCAGAAAATGAGTAAGTGAAGTTATCCAGAAAACTGGGAAGAAGGCTTTGTTGTGGAAGATTAAGGACTAAAGAAATGCTAAGAGAAATACAGGCTAGTCAAAGGAGAAGTTTGCTGGTGTAGGTAAAGCGTCATTCCTTTGAGTTAATGAGAGGTAGAAAGAGAGGGGTTACTTAACTGTCCATTAGATATCTAATATGAAAGGAATGGATGGAGTATTAAGGGAATGAGAGATTATGTTTCGGAGGGCAAGGAGCATCAGTTTGGAAGGGTAGTGAGTCAAGATTAGGAGGGATTCTTTCTGGGTGCAGAAATGATTAAGGGTGTGAATATCATTCTGAAATAGGAGATTAGATCAAAAGGAGAAAGGTAAAGTGACACGAGGTGAAGGCAAGGAACCAGGACTAGAAGTGGAAAAGGGAAAGGGTTATTTAGGAGGGGTAGGGACAGATCCAACACTCACCAGCCCCATCCGCAGTGACTATGGCCTCAGGAGAGATGCAGACACCCCTATCATAGACGGGCAGTTCTTCACAGGCCAAGCTCTCTGGCCACGAGTGGCGGTATTTGATGAGGACGGGCTCACACCCCTGCCGAGCTCTCTCACACACAGACTTGCAAGGCTTGATGGGCTCGTGCTGGAAGTCAATAGTACAGATAGGCGCATACATGGCACAGAGGAAGAAGAGCAGGTCTGGGCTGCATCGGGTACCCAGCAGGCCTTCAAATTGTTCGATGGCCAAGATAGCATTCGCTTGGGTGCTGTGGTGCAGGTGGTTGGGCATCTTAGTCATGTTCCAGGGTAGGGACTTGCACAGGGGGATACGCACAGGTTCACAGGCAGCACTCTGGGCTCCGGGCACCTGGCTAAGGAAGATGCCTGCCATGGCAAACGGAAGCAGCAGCAACATCTCTCCAGAGCTGTAGTCAACCATAATCCCGGTAGAATGGGATAGAGAGACTATAAAGCTAAAGGAGGCGCAGAAACCCTTTGCCTCTTCTTTCCGCCTTTCTCAATGATCACTGAGTTTCTTCCCTCGGAGCAGTCTTCCAGCCTTTCTCGGATCAGATTCCGCTACTAACGTCCTACCGGCTTCTCACAAAAGTCACTGCTGGGGCGGCTGCTGCTGCTGCTCTCAGTTCTCACCAGCATCTATTCATTTCCCTTCTCTCAGGCAGACACATCAGACTTCCCAGATAAATCAGATGAGAGGAAAACAAGAGGAAAAAACAAACACAAAAGTGGAATTCAGCTGTTTGTGGTGGGAGATGCAGGTCCGCTGTATCCCAGAAAGCAGCTAAAAGAAGCATGAAATTATCCAAAGAGGGAAAAGAGGAGGAAAGGGGGGAAAGTAAGAAGGTGGGGGAGGGGAGAAGTGGGGGGGGGGAAGGGGAGAAAAGAAAAGTGGAGAGAAAATGCCTTATTCACAAAGATGATCGGGGGAAAAAATTGAGTAAGAGTTTGCAAGTCTTGAAGTTTAGTGGCTGAGTGAGAGGGCGCGCAGGCACTGAATTTCTGAGTAGTGTGGTGGCTGCTGGAGGTAGAGGACCAGCTTTGAAATGAGGTCTGTGCTTCCAGCCCAGCTCCTTTTCACGTTCGCACCTCATGGCCAAAGAGGGAGCTCCTCCTCCTGCCGGAGTCCCAGCCCTCCCCAGCCTTCTCCTCTTCTCAGAAAAGAGGGGGAGGGAAGAGAAGGTGATGGGGGACGTTAGTGAGAGGGGGATGCAGATGGGGATGGGGGAAGGGAAATTAAAGAGCTCGGCAGATGCGATGACCTGAGGCAGCGTTGACTCAGTTCCTAGAAGACACCCTTCAGCCCCTTGGTCTTGCTCAGTCCTTTGGCAAGCTGCAGCCCCACACTCTCTCACTGTAATCACTGTTTCTGTAGTGATAAACTTGTGGCAAAAAAAAAAAAAAGACGAAAGAAAGACAGCTACTGGAGACTCATCTTAAAAGTCGAAGGTAGCAGACAACTTTAGGTAGCGATGGTGGGACGGTGTGGCCGTTTGAACTGTAAAGCTAGCAGTCTGGAGCATCATTTTAAATGAGCGATTGGGATGGGGGGCGGTTACTCTGCAAGATAGAGCAGCAATAAAATCCTACCCATAAAGATATTACCCAGAACACAAGGAGCAGCTTTCCCAGTGATTTCAATTTGCAATATGTAATTATAACTTCTCTTTACCTTCCAAGCACCAGTGAAAGAAACCAGACAGTTTCACCAAAACACTTGGGAATTTTGCTTAATTCTTTCTGATTTTACTCTTTCAAATAACATGGCTGTTATTATCAAATGCTTCTGCCTACCTCCTTCCCCTAGCCCTTTAAAGAAATCTATGGGAAAATTGCACCATGCTGGGAAAAAAAAAAAAAGCCCTTCCCTCCACTAACCTCCCCCCACCCTCCACCCACATGAATTCAATCTAGAGGAGAAAATAGAAAGCAGATCTCCTCACAGTCTGCTTCTTCCCACTAATGTAACCTCCCTCTCCTCCACCCCCACTCCCCTTCCCTTTTCAGGGCACATTGTAATGAAGTGACCTGCGGAGGCACCCGCACCATCATCTTTCAATGGGAAAATCACTGAGCGAGAGAAGTTTAAAATCATCAGAAAAACACAGACCTCATTGAGAAGGGAAGAAAACAAAGCCCAAAACAAAACAGGAAGTCACCTTTGCTCCCCATCATTGAAATATTTCTTTGTTTTCATCCAGCTATTTCTCACAGTTGATGCTATCCAGGGAAAATACGCCCCTCTTTTGAGCAAACAGTGGGATATCTGTTTCAGTGCCCCTGGTTTGACTTGGAGACAGTAGTTGTAAAAATGTAAGCGATAAATAGGGTTTGTGGAATTTGATTTCCAAAATGACCTTTGAAAAACTTTACAACCAGTATGATTTGTCCAAGAAAAGTTTGTTCAGTTTAGAACAAAGAACACTAGATGGAATCCATGTACTGAGTATACTCAGTCTTGTATCTATACAATTATTCATTAGTCTTTTAAGAACAAAACTCATCCTGAATTAGAAGAGAGGAAGTTATTTGTGGTAGACAGAAAAGGGATTATGCTTTTCATCTTTTGGATAATCTCTGTGACTGGGACTCTCAGCAGTCCAGATTCAAGAAGCATTTTGTATAGAAGAGTGTTTAATGTTTCCTGCAATTGTTAATCTTTCAGTCATTATAAGAAATGAGACAACTTTTTTTTATAGTTCCACTACTGTTTATAATAAAGATCACCATTCTGTTTGCTTTCCCAGAGCACGATTTACTTCTTTCATCTCTATGTTTGCATATGCTGCCCCCTTTGTCTGACAGAGCCCTCTGTGTATCTCTTCTCCCTCAATCCATTTCCTTTTTCTCCTTCAAAATCCAGTTCAAAATTCACCTCTTCCAGGAAGTCTTCCAAGATGACCCCATATGACTATTCACTGTTCTAGTCAACAGACCATTCCTTCACCCAGTTGGTAATCCACTTATTTGCCCTTTTTCATATATTTCTTCATAGAAGTGTTCTTCAGTTACTTCTTCTATGTAAATCTGTCTTCCTAACCGTATTTCAAAGCAATATATTTTGGGTGTAGTGGATAAAGTCTTGGGTCTGAAGATGGGACATATCTGAGTTCCAATTTGATTCCTGCCAGGTACTAGCTATGTGACCCTGAGTAAGTCATCTTACTTCACTTAGTCTAGGTTTCCTCATCTGTAAGATGAAGATTACATCTTTAGTACTTACTTGATCAATGCTGTAGTAAGGTAGCAAGGGAGATAATATATGGAAAGTGTTTTGTAAGCCACATATTAAATGTCAGTTATTTTTATTGTATGTATCTTGAAGGAGGAAGATCTAGAGTGTATTTCTTTTTAACCTCTCCCCTCCTGCCCACCACACACAGTAGGACTAAATAAAGGTCTCTATTTTATAGGTGATTTTTTTAAGTTTGAAAGAGAAGTAACTGCACAGAAGACAGAAACGAATTCCATGAAGAACAGGATCGAAAATATACTAGAGCATCATTAACAACACGAATGACAAGATCACGACATAGTCAGTCCTCTTTAATGGAAGAGATGGAAGCAGTACTTGCATTTGAGTAGAAAATAAATAGTTAATCTAACCACACTTTTGGAAAGGTAAGGGAGCAGAGTCTGAGAAATCAGGCACTGGGTGAGGAAATTGGTTGTGAGTAGTTTGTTTCTCTTGAAACTGAATTCAACCTACAGAACACTAATCTTTGTGTTACTGGAGACACCTGTGCTGAGAGGCCAGCTAGCTGGCTGCTGCATGCATTTCTCCACCTCTGTTAAGTTAAAGAGAACACAGCTTGCCAGCATGCACACCAGGTGCGAGAGAGTTGAATTTTTCAGTGGCTATATCTGAGGAGAAATGAAATAGCTTGTCTTCTAAACCTCACTCTTCTAAGATGTGTAGCAACTTTTAAGGTATTTTTTTTTCCTTCAGTGGATTCAGTATATTTCAGAAAGCTGTCAAATTGATAGACTAACGTTTTTCAGTATGTGCGTGTATGTATATGTCCTCCCCATGGGAAAGACTCGTCCGAATAAATTTCCCAGCATAATCTCACCAGCATTGTTCAACTCTGTTTTCAGTAGAACTCTGCTTAGGAGTGAGAAGGCATCTGGAATAGCTTTTGTGGTCTGGATTTCAGACCCCCACAGCTTAAGACATCATCCCCAGCTGAACAGCGCCCTCTAGCATGCAATTGAAGCAATGGTTCCACACACTGAACGCCTTAGTTAAGAGTGAAGTAAATCCTAGACCAGTTAATGCCAGTATCATTTTAAGCCCATGTGCAGCACAGTGATGGCTAGCCTTTTATTTCAATGAACAGCAAAAATTCCTATAGCAACATTAGTTTTTCAAAAATCTGATACCCCTATGAAATATCTGTTACAAAATACAAAAATTGAGCAACTGAATAAAATTGATCTACCCATCCATTTTCTCAGAAGAAATAGTTAAGTAATTCAAATCAATATTCTTTTACTCTACTTGCCTGCATGAAATGACAACTCCTTAGGTTTGTGACAATTTGTAAGATTATTTTCTTCTTTTATTATCAAAAATATTCATTTCACAGAGACTTCCACTTGGTAGAAAGGAGCTAGGAGATAACAGGTATGGAATTATTTGTGTGTATATTAGTTGAAGCTAAACAATGGCTAAACTGTTTTCCCCCTTCCCAGGTATAAATTCAAAAGCACAAGGGGTCCTGAATTAGAAAATCCTGCTCTCCCTAAAAGTTCTCTGCTTCTGACTTCATAGGATATAATTAGGATATAATACTCTGAAACAATACTCTTCTAGTCCTTCATAAAATTCTGATTTTCCAAGAAGTCTGTCCTCTGTGACCTCCAAGCAATTCAGCATCAGTAGACATACTATTCTGGGGTATCAGCAAGAAACCCTGAACTTATTTTAGACTAGTCAAAATTCCCAGTACCATTATGATAAATGACCATGGTCTCCCCATCTCTCCCAGGCTAGAAGTGCAGGGACTACTTAGGAACCCTGATTCCTCTTTGATCAGATTTGGAAATGATCTACTCCATTTCCAACCTGGGCTGATTCTCCCCTTCCGAGGCCACCCTCTGGTGGCCTGTAGCTTCTGCTGAACTTTGTTCTGACACTTGATTAGCCTAGCCCACTGAAGCACAGAATTCTTGAGGTCAAGAAATTCACCGGCATTGACCTCCCCTCAGCAGGGAATACAGGCATGCACCACTGACAATAATTTAGAATTATTAAACAATAATAATGAAAGCTAACATCTGGATAGAACTTTGTTTACTAGTCCCTTTATATTATCTTGTTTGATCATCACAACGATGCTGTGATGGAGATGCCATTATCATCTCCTTTTTACAGATGAGAAAAGTAAGGATGAGATAGATTAAGTGACTTGTCCAGGGTCACATAATAAGTAAATTGAGGCAGGATTGCAACTGAGCCATTCCTCATTCCAAGTGCAACATTCCAGCCATTACACCACACAGTCTCTATCTGGGAGTCAGTTTTAACATCCAAAGATCAGGTAAAGCCAGATACATATGATGAGGAATCGTAAAGTAAATGCATACATATTTTATCTTAGATTTGATGTTACTCCTGAGATTTAAAAATGGAAACTGAAGGTTTTAGGGAAATAGCAATATAAAGTTCATTGGAATAAGAGACAGAAAATCGAGTTCTTCTCCCAGCTCTTCTACTGCCTATATATGTGATATAGGGAAATGGTTCTGCCAGTTCTTTGACTACGAGGAATCTGAATTGGGGAGACTCTCCCCATGAGTCATCTCTCTAAAAATGTTAAAGCCAGGTAAGAATACACCTTGCAACCAAGAGGCCTTCAATGAACGCAAGATATGTTGTATGGTACATGGATATAGAGATGGATAGAAAACAGTTTGATCCACAGAGAAAAAAAAACATTTGTCTGAATTCATCTATCACAGTAATCTTATAATGTTAAATAGTGGTCTCTGCGATAAATCAAAGGGCAGTGCACATGTACTGCTAACCAAGGTACCAATCTCAACTGTTGCTTGTTCAGCTTCCATGCTTCTCATGACCATAGACTCCGTTGAAAATGACCATTTCCTCATTAAACACGTGTTTCTCAGGATAGTTAATGCCCTGTCTGACAAGACACACGATTGGAGGGGTGAGAGTTGGAGAATAAGGAGGATGTCAGGGTCGTGTGAAAATATCTCCAGTTCACTGATTGATTTAAGGTCTAAGAACTATTCGCACTGTCTCACTTTGACCTTTAATTATATAGAATATAATACTAAAAGCTAACTCACATTTACATAATTCATTTATTGTCCCCTAGGCTGTGCATCTGAATCTCTACCAGGAGTGAGGAACCTGCAGCCTAGAGACCAGATATGGTCTCAAGGTCACGTGTCTTCTAAGTCCTTGGGTACGACCTTTTGACTGAGTCCAAGTTTTACGGAACGAATTCTTTTATTAAGGGAAATTGTTCTATGAAATTCGGATTCAGTCAAAGGGTTGCACTGAGGACCTAGAGGGCCACATTTGGCCTTGGGGCTGCAGCGTTCTTCACCCCTGCATCTAGACTTTGCCACCAAGACTCAACTGCCTTTTCTCACCCTGGAACTTCTCTCAGCTCCTGGGGCCTTCTCATCCTGGAACATCTATCTGCCTCTGTAGCCTTCTTACTCTGTACATCCCTCCTCCAAACCTGCCTCCCTTCCCTCATTGCTGAATTTCTTCCAGAACCTCTATTTTGAGGATAGGCTTAAGCCAGCCAGGTTTTATTCCCCTCTTGACTGGATTTCTGACTCTACAAACTTTGCCAGAATTCTCTTCTCCACCAAAGAATGCCTCCAACTTCCCCCTTCCCTTTTCAGTTCCTTTTATGTATTGTTTTTCTCCTTTAGAATGTAAACTCCCTGAAGGCAGGTACTATTTTTCTTCCCCCTCCCCACTTAGCACAGTGCCAAAACACTTAATCTTTACTTGTGGCCTTATAGAAGGCTTTCATCATAGCAAACCTTTAGATAGTAGTAAGAATTTATTATCTCTCATTTAATAGATTAGAAAATGCACTCACAAAGATTAAATGACTAGTCCTATATACGCTTCAACTAACCTTTTCCCTTGGAACCAGATTGTGAAAGGTTTTAAACGCCAAACAGAGGAAATTGGTTTTTAATCCTAGAAACAAAAAGGAGCCACTGAGGATTCTTAACCACCATCATAAAAAGGTAAGACTTATGCTTTAAGAAAATTATTTTTGCAAATATGTGGAGGATGGATTAGAGAGAGAAGAAACTGGAGGCTGGAAGTATAACTAGGGGGCTATTATAACAGTCTAGGTGAGAAATGGTTGAATTAGCATGGCCTTGGGGATAGGTTAACACAGATCCAGTCTTTTAAGCACTTACAATGTATGGCACCAATGTGGGAGCAAAAGTAGAGGACTTATAAAATAAAAGTTTCATAAATATAAAAGTAGATTTCATGTTAACACTGTATACACATTAAGCATAGGAGACTTACTTTGAATTTGGTAACTATGGGAGCTGGATATGTCCCAAGGACACTTAGGGAGCTACTTACTCTATCCTCTGAAAGTTTTAGCAACATAAATACTTTCCAGACTGGGTCAATGGTCTGCAAGCGGAGATGCACATTACAATGTTTGGGCTGAGTGGAGACTATGGTATTTCATAAGATTTAGCACCCTGACCCAGCTTCTCCTTAAGTGATATTTTTTGTGATATGCTAGTCAAACTCAAAATGCAGAATTCTAGTTATGGTTTTGTGGCTGGATCCTATTTTATTGGGGGTCCTAAAATTGGATTCTGTTCTAGATTGGCGGACAGCCTGGAGAACAGAAAATTGCAGGTGGTGTAATTCTGGTGAGCATTCTCAGGAATTTTCTTGTTAGTGCGGCAAGGAGCAAAGGGGTCTTTGATGCTCCCAGTATCTTTCCAGAGCCTAGTCATCCCTTGTCCAGTATATCTACCCACCCAGGGCTTCCTTTTAATTCTATGGCATTCCCTAAAGGACATCACTGCAATAATTGTCTTGTTAAATCTCAAGACATCGCAGAAAAGTAGGAGAGGATGGGGGAGATGTAATGGAGCACAGTAAAATGAGCCATGGAATTTAGGAAGACCCACCATGCCACTGCCCAGCCATCCAATCTACCTGCACTCTTGCCTCCCCTCACTGTGATTCTGGACTTCAGATCTGTGAGCATTCACCTTATCTTGCCTGAACCTGGTCCCACCTTGCCACTTCCCAGCTACCTCCATGACATACTGCCACACTGGTAGTTCCCAAACCCCTTTCCAAGTCTAGCTCTGAAAATAGTAATCAAATTAATATTATTGTTCTATGAAGAACGTGCCAGTTAATAGCCCTGTGACTCCAATCACTACTTCCTCTGACTTCCCTATTGAAATCCTCCTTGGCCACCACTGTGTATTGTCTTCCCTTATTAGAATGTAAGCTCCTTAAAGTCAAGGACTGTCTTGCTTGCTTGTATTTGTATCTCCAATACTTAACTTGGTAGTTGGCATACAGTAAGCACCTAATAAATGCTTTTTTTCATTCATTTAAAACATTTTCTCTGACAACAACTGTGTTACCACGGGCGAATTATTCTACTTCTTAGAGTCTCAGTATCTTCGTCTACAAAATGAGAATAGTATTTTCATCACCAACATTGTAGAACTGTTACTAGGAAAGAGCTTTGTTAACCTTAAAGCACTATAAAGATTTGAGTTCTTATTCCCATTTGTGCTCATTAATTCCTCAAATAAAAAATGAGTGGCTACCATTGTCAAAGCACAGTGGAAAGTGAGGCAAATGACTAATGTGTTTTGAGATTCTTGAATTAAATGTGTTTTCTATGCTATATAGCCAAAAGAAGAGATCAAACATCAAATTAAAGAAGAGGAGAAAAGTAAATATAAACCAGCACACTGATCAAATGCTTAAGATACAAAAATATGTGGTCACCTGAGAAATATAATATCAAATAAAAATGGATTTTAAAAAAACCCCAAAATACTTCATAAACAGAATCTGGAGGCATATTGTTCCCTTAATCGTGTGATTAACTGTGATAGCTGCACATATACAATGAGTCTACCATACACATTGATAGAAATTCCATTTTTTGTGTCTGGTTGATCCTTTTTCTAAGGAAAATCTCACTCTGTCTCAGCAAGTTTGGCATGTGCATACTTGTTAGAGTAGTTTAAGAATTGTATGGTTCTCAATTTGGTTCCTCTCAAATATTTCAGAACAAACTTTGGACTATTGCTGACTTGACCACATTCTTTTGGGGAAGACAGCCTCTCAAGCAAAATGTATAGCAGACGTATGGCTCCAGCAAACTCCCCACCTAACCTCTCGCCATATGTGATATTTTTAACAGTAGGCAGCAACCACTGCATTGTTGAGGTGGCACTGAGTGACAGAGAATTGCCTAAGGCCCACACATGCCTAGTAATTATGGTCTTCAAAACACTTCCTTTTTTTGGCCTAGAAGAAGAAATATAATTTTCTGCAAAGGCATGTCCATGAATGATGTGGGAGGAGAAACCAAAGTAAAATTGAAATATGGGTCTATAATTTAGAGACATGAAACATCAAATATGTCACCTGCAACCCAAATAAGCATTTCAAATATACTCATTTAGGCTTTATTGGCATGAAACCCAATTCAATAAATATATACCTCCCTGAAAGTGTAAGCCAGGAGAATGTAAACAATTTTTCAAAAGTAGCCAGAATGCACTGACAAAAATATGAAATGCTTATCATCATGTATCCCACCACCACCCCACCCTAACCCAAAAATATTTCAAGTCATTCTTGGAAACTCTAGGATTTTAGGAACACTTCTAGAAATTTATAGCTGGAAGTGGCCTTCTGAGGCATTCTTGTTAATCTCTTTTGATAGATGTAGGTTTCACCTAAGATGTTCTTGACAGATGAATGAAGCTCTTGACAAAGCTTTTAAGACTTTGGCAGCCTGCACTGTATCACCTGGAAGTTTCTTCTTGTTGTGTAGCCGAAACCCCTCCTATTTTTAGCTGAGGCATATTTTTTTCATATTCTTTCCTCACTTATGTTGTCAAATTGTTGTCTGTCATCATTAATATAGGGAAATCACTTCTATTCACCAGAACAGAGGTAAGAAATGACCAGTTACTTTTCTCTTCTTCAGGTGAATACTGCTAATTCTTTTCACCTTTCCTTCATAGATCCTCCTTGCAACTTTAAAAGGTTTTGTCTAAACTCTCTTCAGTTTTGTTTTCATACAGAATAGTGTGAGATTAGGTTGGAAAAGTAGTTTAGAGCTACACTAAATTGAATACCAAAATCAGATGTATCAGAGTATACATTTACTGATGGTATTTGAGTGACACGATGAGAGCAAAGTATTCAAAGGATTACTTGGCTACTAGTGTGGAACATGAGTTGGAGGGTGAATAGATTAGAAACAAAGAGACCAGTTAGGAGGCTATTATTAATAAAATAGATTAGAATAGGTGAGGACCTGAATAAGTGATGTTGTTGTTGTTCTGACCCTTCATGACCCCATCTGGGTTTTCTTGGCAAAGATGCTAAAGTGGTTTAGCATTTCCTTCTCTAGCTCATTTTACAGATGAGGAAATTGAGACAAACAAGGTTAAGTGACTTGCCAGGGTCACACAGCTAGTAAGTGTCTGGGACTGGATTTGAACTTAGGTCTTCCTAACTCCAGGCCCTGTGCTCTAACTACTGTACCATCTAGCTTCTCCTAAATTTTAGGTGCTTGTACTATCTAGCATTATATACCAAGCAAGGAAGTATTACCACATTCTTTGCTTGGCACTGGTGGTCCTGTTGATAGTGAAAGAGAAGAAACAAAAGGATCTTTCAGGCATTTAGTAGAACAGAAGAGTTAGAGATAATCTTGTAATGCGTGGAATGCTGCATAGGACTTTTTCCATTTAATTTCTTATTTTTTTCAGCATTGAATTTTTCCTTCTTCCATTTTACTATATGACAACGATTTAACAATATTCAAATCACTTTAATGAAACACTGCATACTACAGGTAAGATGAAGCGTTTCATGATTATATCCCACAAAAAAAGACAAGACCATCTATAGTTGTGAGTAATAGGCTGTATGGCTATAGTAAGCCATAATTTGATTGGCAAAAGAGCTGAGAAAAGACAGTTCATAGAAACTCCTACTATTGGAATTTCAATTGTAAACTGAAATAAAAATTTGAATTTGGCTCAAAACTTGAGCAAAATAAAATGCTTTATAAAATGGACTACTTCAAATTAAAAGGCTTTGGATGTGTAATTTATTAATTTCCTCAGGTTATGTGTACATTTAATAGCTATTACAGAATACTTCGATTGACTTAAATTAAATTAATGAAAAAACTCCACCACGGAACCTATTCAGGTCCTCACCACGGAACAGAATTTCCACTAAATTTACATAGACTCAAACTAACCATTCTGTGTACTCTTGCCTTATCTTTGCAATCACCTGTCTGCTTCTTCCTACATACCAAAGTGCATTGAAATTCATTAAAAATTGTAGAATGTGTGATATTTTAAAAATCTGTATAAGTGATCATTTTGTGTCAAGACAGCAAACTGAACCACGTAACAACAACCACAACAATAATAAATACACCTCAAAATATATCTTGATACACTTCAGGAATATCTCACATTTTATTGTAATTATTGAACTCTTTCCTTATTTTTCATGGAACAGACATAGACAAATGTGAACTAGCATTCATTCCATAATTAAAGGGGCAAGTATTGAACCGACACTGGGAGATTTTGCAAAATCCTCAAATCACTGAGAAAAAGTTACATTTTGCACCATGAAAAAAACATTTCTTTTTTTAGTGAGAAGATCCATATTTATATTTGATGTTCCTAAAAGATCAATCTGGAAATGGCCTCTTTATTTCTCTTGCGCCGCCCCCCCTCCCCCACAGCAGAGCCACAGAAGATGGGGAGAGAACTACTGTTCTGTTTCTGAAGCTCACTTATTCATGGCATAGTGGATAGAGTACTAAGCTTGGAATCAAGAAGACCTGAGTTCAAATCTAGTCTCAGACATTTATCAGCTGTGTGATCCTGGGCAAATCACTTAACCTCCATTTGCCTCAGTTTCCTCATCAGTAAACCAGGAATAAGGTTATTGTGAGGATCAAATAAGGTGATAATTGTAAACACCTTGCCTGCCACATGGAAGGCGCTATATAAATGTTAGCTCTAATTATTGTTTTATACACCCCATAAGATAATTTGTGAGAAAGAACATTGCTACCACAAAGCACTATATAGATCTCAGCTATCATTATGATTGATTTTGTTTTAATGACTTTTCTTCTTTCTTCTTCCTGAGAGCTGTATAGTAGCCCTGTAGGCTGGGAAAATAGGGTTTATGTTTACTTTTTTTTTATTAGAATAACATGAGGCAACATGATGGTGGGGAAAGAATTCTGGATTTGGAATTGCAGGTCATTTAACCTCTTTGGGCCTTAGTTTTCTTATCTGTAAAGCAAAGAGGTTGGACCAAACAACTTCAAAGTTCCTTCCAGCTTTAGCTGTATGATCCTATCACAATCAGAATACCTAAAGAAATTAAAATAAATCCTAAAGTTCAATTTGTACTTTCCATCAAAATGGAGACATTATGAAACCAAACAAATATTAACCACTTTTGATTATCAAATCAAAACAATGAAATATTTACATTCACCTAGCCCACCCTTTACCCCATTCCCTCTTTCTTCTTATAAAGTCATGGTGCAAAAAATAAATGGACCTGTGATTCCCTCAGTAAAAGGAAATTCCTCATGAGGATACTTCTTCTATAAATAAAAATTAGCACTGACTCTTCAGTTTAGAAGCTTAAAGAGTTACTTGGGGCATTGAGAAGTTATATGACTTCTGGAAGGTCCCCTAGCCAGGAACCGACAGAGGAAAAATACGAACTTAGGTCTTCCTGATTCTAAGGCCATCCCTCTAACCAATAGTCTTCACTGTCTCTTATATGTTATAATATTGTACAATATTTGTACAAAATTCTAAATGTTGTATCATTATAAATCATAAAGACAAAGAACTTTATGGTTCAAATGTACTATGGATCAGTTAATCAAAATAAAGTTTTCCAGGTTGGTGAATCCATATATTTGATCTCAGTGAAGACTTTGCTTTGGATTTGGTTAAATTATAATCTGATTCATTCATTCAACAAACAATTTAAGTGCTCACTATGTACCAAAAACACTGTGCTAGGTGCTGGAGGAGATACACAGATAAATAAGACAAACTGTCCTTGAGGAACTTATAATCCAAAGCTTTCTCTTACAGAGAACAAAATGTAGGAATATAGGTAGCTAGTCCTTGAAGACTTACAGACTTTCCAAAGCATATGAAAATAAAGGCCAGTTTTTAACATGATAAAAAGTATATACTTAAAACCAAAAGCTAGCATGAATTGCAAGAGGGAAATTTTGGAAATTTACCCTTTAAACAAAGGAATAAAGCAAGAATGACATTATAATGACATTATAAGATTGACTAGATTGCTGGTTCTTGAAAGAAGGGCAATACACCCCAAAGCCTCCAGCATAGTGCTTGTTGTGTTCCATAGATACTTTTTTTTGAATAGATGATTGTTATCTAGACAAATGAAAAGTGGTCCTTTAAGACTGGGTCACAGGAACAAGTTTTGTGGTATGGAGTATAATAAATAATTTAATTTTGATGTTGAACTGAATGAATCTTTCTTTTTCGGAAGTTCTGCATGTCCTCTTAAATTTTGTTTTGTTTTCTGGTGAATATACTTGAAGGAATACTGAATTTGGAGTCAGAGGATTTGGGTTCAAATACCTGACTCTGCTGTGCCTAGATAGATAGACAGACAGATAGATAGATAGATAGATAGATAGATAGATAGATAGATAGATAGGTAGATAGATATACACATATATACATATATATGCATGTATATATATATACATATATATATACACATATGCCCTTTGACAGGTCGTTGGGTATCAATTTCCTCATTTGCAAAATGAAGAAGTTAGATTAGATGACCTTGGAGGTTTCTTCCAGCTCCAATCAGTGCTTGATCTAGGATCCTGCCTTTAAGCAGATCAGAATGTAAACCAGTCTAGATTACGAAACTGTACTACATTTCCTTAAAATTTTCCTTAAGTCCATTCTGTTGAAAGGAAATGAAAGATCTTTTTTTTTTAACTCTACATAATTTCTGGTAGTTTTCAGCAGCAACAATTCTAAACATCTATAAGCTCAGTAAGAACAGCTGGAAGGTGTGAACTGTTTAATTAAAACCTGTTTGCTATTTTTTAGGAGTATTTAACCACTTTCACACTTCTTTCTTGTTTTTTATCAAGCCTTCTGTAGAAACTTCTTAAGAGCAGAGCCCCTGGAGGAAGGGGCAGGGGACAGAAGGAAGAGGAGACTTTAGAAAGAGGAGGGGGAGAATTATATACTCGCTTGAAGCAGCTGCTTGGGTGCTGTATAGTAATATAGACCCTCAACAACAGCATATAAGAACACCCACCTCAATGTAGTATTAAAATATCTAGGAAAATAACACTTGAAGCTATGCCAGTTGATATAATATATATTTCAAAGGCTTCTAGTGTATATCGCACCTCCTTTCTTAGAGCAATTTTTCAAGTGTTCTCTGTCAAGTGAATTCTTCCCTGGATCTCTCTACACACTGTACTTTGAATTTCTTCTTGTTTTCTCTTCAGTATTCAAGTATTTTCAATGTAAAAAGTCTCCTTTAAAGTAGAGAATTCATAATGTTATAAAGTAGTTGATTTAGTGGGCTACAAAGAAAGAGGTGGGCAGCTAGGTGGTGGCAGTGGATAGAGTTCTGGGCATAGAGCCAGAAAGACCCATCTTCCTGAATTCAAATCTAGCCTGACATACTTATTAGTTGTGTGACCCTAGTCAAGACATTTAACCCTGTTTGCCTCAATTTCCTCTTATGTAAAATGAGTTGGAAAAGGAAATGGCAAAACACTCCAATATCTTTGCCAAGAAAACCTCAAATGTCATGAAGAGTCAGACACAACGGAAAACGACTGATATACATATTTAAATAAACTATAGCATATCTGTATAAGGGAATGCTATTAGAACATGAGAAATAGCAAATAGGAAAGATTCAAAGCAATATGGAAAGATATATAAAGGGATACAAAATGAAGAATGAAAAACAAAAAGGAAGGAGGGAAGGAAGGAAGGAAGGAAGGAAGGAAGGAAGGAAGGAAGGAAGGA
>CM053622.1:620491558-620502277 GCA_028646595.1 Phalanger gymnotis | reverse complement strand
TTCTTATCCAAACCTATGACTTCACCGGTGTTGCCTATAGGCAATTGCTCTTCATTTATATAGTCTGAAAGAGTTGCCAGGGTTACTGAGAGGTTACCCCAGGTAACACAACCAGTGTGTTTCAGACAAGAAATGAACCAGTGTGGTCCTGACTCTGACGTCCTGCCTTCTATCCACTGAGCCCTAAAAAAAAGATTTTAAGAATCACAAAAATAATGATGGTGTAGGTGATAAAGGCAGTATACACATAGGATCATATATTTAGAACTGGAAAGGACCTCAGAGATCATCAAAGTCTAAATCTTTAGACAAGGAAATGGGCCCAACAGGTGAAGTGATTTATTCAAGATTACACAGGTAGCAAATGGCAGTCAGGATTCGAGCATCTTTTGGATTAGATTTAATAATAAGTAAATGCCAGAAATTTGGTCACATGTATAGCTACTTATAATCTCTTGGTTTTTGTTTTGCCATGGTTCATTTTTCTTATTTATGTATTAACATAAATATATAACATAATAAAGCATGGATATTGATATATTTCATATATTAAATATAATGTATTTAAATATATGTGTATATGGTTAAGGAGAATATGTGCGTATATATTTGTTTGTGTATATGTATATATGCACCAATACAATACAAATACAAGTTAACTCAAATGGATCTGGTTCTCACTGATTTTGTAGTTCCTTCCAAGGAGACAGATCACAACCAATTCACACCTGCCCATCTTGTGCAACTCTTATCCATGTCCTCCCCAAAGTTCCCTACAGGACATCTATATAATGTGTTAAAGGTTTTCCTGGCCTTCTTATAGATATCACAAAAATATCAATGGTTTGTCTCCACCTTGCTCTTGCCATGTGAGAAGACCATTTTCTCTGTCTGTCATACAATTCTTTAATGACATCCTTTTCTCTCGTTCTTTGAAGCTCTTCATTAGTTGTATAGTAACCTGTGCACATTAATCATGTGCCTTTCCATTGCTCTCCGTGTGATGTTAATCTTTAGATCTTTGGAGGCAGTAGTTCCAGGTCTTGCTACAATATAACAGTATTGGTAAAATGTATTGAAAAGATGGGCTTTTGCTTTCATGGGAAGTTTGGGCTTAGTTTCCAAAAGACAATCCAACCTACTCTTCTCTTTTTTTTCAACTTCGGAGCCAGCTCATTGTTCATCAGTGATGTCCGTCCGAGATAACCATAATAATAAACAAATCCTATAGGGCATACATTCAGATGCATATCAAAATTTAGACAATAATTCTCCATACCCTTGGTCCTTCCTACGAGGATGGATAGGCCAAATTTCTTTCAATGATGACAAATTTCTTTCATGAGGCTCTGTATTGTTTTGGGCCTTGATTCAATCAGCACAATGTCATCCCAAAGCCAAAGTATATGGAGGACGTCACCATTGACAGAAAATCCTTGGCCTGCACTCTGTGTTCTATCTCTTCCGTCACAGCGGTGAATCCTTTGGGGGGACCTTTTTGTGCCTTGTCTGATATTTAATATCTAGGTCATTGAACAGGGTCATTTCTATTGTTCCAAGGTACCAGTCAGGGGAACTAGTATCCTTGAAGACTTCCTACCCTGACCATGTTCCCTCTGGCTTTGAAATGGAATTTTTCCCCTGTTGCCTTGCAGTATGTGTCTTGCAGTTGGTAGGAATCCAGCATCTTTCTTTCTGTTCTACAGTAATGCCTCCTATCCTTTTAACAGAAGAAAGTTGCAGTTACAATAGCTGCTACTTTCCACCTGAGATAGCTGCTTTTTAGAAAGAGGTGATAAATTGCTCTGGGATCCTTTAGGGTGAATAAGATATTATGTAAATACCAGGTGTTACTCGTTTTGAAACAGTAATAAAAATTGGGGTCAGGCTAACTCAAGCATGTGGTTGGTTTGTCAAACAGCCTCAAACTGTGTTTTAAATATCTTGCTTAACAAAATCGAGATGCATTTTGCTACAAGCATTTTTCCTCTTAATTTTCAGGCTAATGTGCTTTTAAAAATTCATATGTTTCCGACTGATTTATACTTTGCTCAATTCTTTTTTTCTGCTTTTACAGAGTTTTTCTGACATCTTAGAAGTTGAGTTCCTTTTTTACAGGTCTCTTAAAAAGACTATTTTTTCTTCTTCCAGTAACAAGAAGTTGCCTTGTAGTAGCCCTAACAAGCTTGAGTTTGGTTTAAAACTCCAAACCTCAGAGATTTCTGTGTAGTGTGGCAAAATAAAACCCTGCCAATCTTAACTGAAATAATAATTTAATGAAATGATGGCTAAGTGAAAGTCTGGCAGCGTGCTCAGAGAAGGAAACATGACTGGCAAGTCAGCAAACCAGGAGTCTATTTGTGGTCCTCTCTTGGACTACTCTTAGATTCCTAAGTTAGCCAAGTACTGAATGGTGCTATGCTAAGTCAGGCACAAAAATACTTTTCATTTCCCTGTCTCACATGGGAGGCATTGGTATTAAATCGATGGTTCTTTAGAGAGAGAAAAAAAAGCGACCACCTAAAAAGTTATCGTGGTGCTGCAGCAATAACGTTACTGCATTAATGTACTTTCAATATGAAAGGTCACCAAAGGTGACATAGACCTCATTTATACTATATAGGCAAAGCTAACCAAGTATCTTTTCTATCTCAAACTAAATTTTAAACATCATATCTAAACATGGGCATTCGTAGACTATCCTGAAAGAACAGCTAGCTCTCTGTTATACTACTCCTCTAGAGCTCAGGCTCTTAACAGAGTTTGTGTTACACAGTGCGTAGTTTTTTCTTTTAATGTTTTGATAATTATATTTCAACAACATTATTTTCCTTTGTAATCCTATGTATCTTATTTCATGCATTTAAAAACATTATTTGACAGTGGGTGCATAGACTTCTTCAGACAAGTAAAGGTATCCATGACACAAAAATCTTGCTAGAGATACTCATGATTTTTAAACAAATTGTAAGACCCTAAGCCACATACTATGTCTAAATATGATAAGTATGATAAAAATTATTATGCAGCATTTGCTTATAACTTAGCTTTTAAATTGTTTGGAAAAGAAGAAATGTCAGAGAGTAGAAAGAGCACTGGCTTCCAGGTCAGAGGACCAGCTAAGGTGACATAGTGGATAGACTGGACTGGACTTAAGAAGCCCCAGGAAGAATAGGTCCCTCCAATCTTCCCTTTCCAGCCCAGGCCCCAAAGCTGTCCTTCAGGGAGGTAATGTTTGGGGAATGAGACCTGGCAATATTACACACCCCACAATACCCCCTACCCTCCACCCTTCAGCAGCCTGGCTACAGCTAGTGAAAATCAGAAAAAGAAATTTCTCATCACTAAAGTTCTTGGCATTGTCACATGCTTCAGCAGCAGAAGCAGTATCAGTGGAAAGAACATTAAAGAAGATGCGTTACCATCTGCTTTGCCACTGCCTCCAAGGAACCGAGGGCAGTTACATGTGATGATGCTCCAATTTCCAGTACGTGTTGTCTCCACCCCTCTGAACATGAGCTCCATGAGAGCAGGAACTGTCCTGCTATTTTATTTGCACAGTCCTTTGCACAAGGTCAGCACTTAATATTAAGACATTTTATTCATTCATCATTTGCTCAGAACTTGAATTCAAATTCTACCTCTAGACGCTTACTTAGTTGTGTGAATTTGGGCAAGTCACAGGTTCTTCTGTCTGCCTTAGTTTCTTTACCTGTGAAATAAGGATGACAATAGTACCTACCTCCCAGCATTGGGGGACAAAATTATCTTCTTACAAAGCTTAAGTTGCTATGTAAATGTTATCTGCTATTATTATTTCAGGAGAAGCTAGGCGGTGCAGTGGATAGAGCGCTAGGCCTGAAGTCAAGAAGACCTGAGTTCAAATTTAGCCTCATACACTTACTAGCTGTGTCACCCTGGGCATGTCACTTTACCATCTGCTTTAAGTTTCTCCCTGTAAAATGAACAGGAGAAGGAAATGGCAAAACCATTCCAATGTCTTTGCCAAGAAGACTCCAAATAGGTTCATGAAGAATAGGACACGACTGAACAAGATGAACAACATTACTTCAGGACACATTGCACTGTAGTCAAATCATACCTCTATCGTTTCTTACCTTAATGACCTTCAACAAATCACCTGATTTCTCCATTCCTCAATTTTATCATCTATGTAAGGAGAGGATTGCCTTAGATGGTCTCTGAAGTTCCTTCTAGATCTGTGATCCCTGGTTGTGTTGTATCCCTTCCCACACCCATGCTTTCTCTAGTATAAAAAACACAGGAGGTTTTAACTGAGATGTTCTCCTAATTAGAAGACTAGGGCCCCAGGGCAGAATGAGAACACCATGTCAATTGGTTTTGCTTTATTCCTTTGAATTTGTTCCCAGGGAGGATTCAATGACAGCGATGGGGGTTGTAAATTCTTTCCCCGCATTTTGGAATTCTGGCATAGAATTATTCAAATTAATACTAACATTGATATGGAAAAGAGTATGTCTGTCAACAACCAAATACGTTCTTCTCTGGACACTCCTCTTCTGCAAGTGCTGCCTCTCTTAGAATTGTAAGTTGTTTGTGGGTAGGACTTGTCTCACTTTAATATTTATGTTCCCAGTGTTTGGCACCATAGTGCTTCTAAATTCATTCATTCATTATATTGGGAAATGACTCTGATGTTTTTTTAAAAAGGGCATTCTTAAAAGTTTAGAAATAAGGAAATAGAATTTGGGTAAAACTTCAGAAGGAAACAATTCTTTATCTCATTATATTATACCATTATACATTTTTATGCTATGTAAAATCTATTCAAATAATAACAATATATAGAACCATAATAACTACTATGTTAGTTTCCTCAGAGAACTAAGAAAATTGTTTTGGCCTCCATTACCACCTTGATTTTCCAGCTGGGATGATTTCCTCAGTTTAATAACTAGGAAAAAAATGTGTTAAATTTCACTAGGGAATATCACCTTGCAGATCAATTTTCCTGATATAATAACCATTCTCTTTGAGAACACATATGAAAATAGAAAGCTTTAAGGAAATAAATATGAAATGTGTCCTTTTCAGAAATGCAATTCAACTTGACATATGACAGAACTAACATACATACACATATGTACAGGTTATATATTATATATATCGGGATATATGTAAATCCATACATATAATCATTTATATATACATAAACATACACACACACATATACCCCACCCACTCCCAGGACCTACAAAAAGTCAGTTTCACAAACTCGAGATCTTTTCCATTTTAAAGAATTAGACATAAGGGTTGGAGTACCTGCAATAGAAGTTTCTGTACATGGGCAGAAAGGATGTTGAGCAGACTTATTTCCTCCTATTCTTTACTTAATGCTTATTTGTATTTGTTTGGAAGACTAGGATTTGTTTTGTTTTTTCAAGTTTGTATTCTATAAGAGATAATAAGAAAAGGCCTGTTGGCATCATAAATACAGGCTTGGCTTTGGTTCAAAAGACCTGGCCTCAAATTTTGCTTCTAATACATGCTAGATGTGTGGCCCTGGGCAAGTCTGTTGTAGGCTCCACTGTCAAGCCAATGCCCTCTTAAGTTCAGGTTTGATATTGGGACAAAATGTGGCAGCCATGAGTCACTGAACATTTGAACACAAGAGGTTTACTTTGCCCTTGCAGAGAAAGGATATGCAACAAGGGTACCGTGGTACTTAGCTTCCCTGGACGTGGCCCCTAGTCTCCTAGAAATGTGTCTGTTCATCAGTCCTTAGGTAGTCACCAGGGTATATTGACTCACATGGTCTCAGGCACCCAACAAGTCTGAGAGGCCCCAAGTCCACCTGTCTTGGGCTCTTTAATTGGCCCTCCGGCAGGAAGTTGAATCAGAGAAGCTAAGGCCAATGAAGCTGGGAAGGGGCGCGGCAGGTCAGAGAATGATTAGGGATAAGTCACAAAACCTTCCATCAGGACCGCTGCTGGGGAAGCGGAGGCACAAAGAAAGTGGGGGTGGGCAGGGGCGAGGGGTGAGGAGTGAGGGGCGAGGGGCGGGGAAAGCTGTGTCAGGGCAGGGCAACTCCATCAGGAAACTAGTTGGGAGAGAGACAGAGACAGAGGGACAGACTGAGACAGAGAGAAAAAGAATGGGTCGCAGACAGAGAGAGCTAAGAGAATGCAGAAATATTCCTCTGGATAGTTAAAAGATAGTAATTAATAGGGAGATGTTACCTCAAAGCCCAGCCTTAATGAAGAGAAAGTGAAGCAGATTGGGAGGAAAAAGTTATTTGTGCAATAACCAATGTTTTTTTAAAAATATTTTTCTTTCTTTTTCCAGTTTTTCAAATCTCCTCTCCAACATTTTCTCTTCAAAGTGTAACACAAAACCCATAAGAACCAACGTATCAAGTTCTGTTTTACCTATAGGAATATCAATAAACACAACCTTTTGACTCTTCTATATTGAATGACTGCATCCCATTCGTTTCCATAATATTTGTTAGGTTACATGTTACCTACAGAGCAGACTCTAGCTATTATTAAGAAGCAGGCATGGTGCTATAAATAATTCTCAAAACATGTTGTTATTCAGCAGGGCCCTTTTTTACTGCTGTTTGTATTACTTACAATTTAATTTTCTTATGTTTCCTCCTAAAAGTTAAAATGCTTCTACATGACTATTACTAAACCCATAAAACCACTGATTTACAGAGTCATAAAAAAGGGATTTATGATACATTTCCTGTTCTAGCTTGGGTCTTGTTATAACTCCCACAGGTAGAGAAAATACAGGAGACTCTTAACTTGCTTAATAATCACTCATGCTTGAATCTGGCCAACTTAGGAGTGAATGGGAAAAGGTTTTTACAAAACGGTTCAGGCTTGAAAAATTGTCATGCTTTTTTCATTAGACTGTTTGTGTTTAACTATCTTGTGCCCTACAGTTGTTTGAGCGTCTTAAGTTGATTTTATTAAAGGTGATATTCAATCACTTAGTCTTTTCATTTCTTTTTAGGTTTCTCTTTGGAAGAGAAAATAAACCATCCTATTCATTTAAAAAATTATTTTTACATCATAACTTCCCCCATTATCTTTCTCCCTCACTCTTATCCTCCCAGAAATCCATCCTTTATAACAAATAATATTTCTTGAAATCAAAAAAGAAAAATAAGAGAAAAAAATCAGCATAACTGATCAATACATTGAAAAAGTCTGAAAATATGTGTAATGTACTACACTTGTAGACTTCTCACCTCTGCAAAGGGGTGCAATGAGGATATCTTCAAATATTTTTCCTCTAGAACCATGCTTATTCTTTATAATTTTGTACCATTTACTTTTGGCTTTTGGGGGTGTTCTTTCCATTTACATTCTCATAGTTATATATGTTGTTTTCTTGGCCCTGCTTACCTCACTCTGTATCAGATTATGTAAATCGTTCCATGCTTTTCTATATTTATCACATGCATCATTTCTTACAACATAGGAACATTCCATTACATGCATATGCCACAATTTGTTTAGCCATTCCCCAATCAAAGAACATCTACTTTACTTCCAATTCTTTGCTATCACAAAAAGTGCTGCTATAAATATTTTAGTGCATACAGGGTCTTTCTTTTTATTAATGACCTCCATGGTTTATAAGCCTAATAGTGGAATCTTTGAGTTAAAGGTTGTGGACATTTTAGTCATTTTATTTTCATAATTCCAAGTTGATTTCCAGAATGGTTAGACTGGTATACAGCCCTACTAACAATGTACTAGTGTGCCTATTTTGCAACAAGTCCTTCCAATATTGACCAGTCTCATCTGTCATCTTTGCCAATTTACAGAATGTAAGACAAATCTTAAGGGCTATTTTGATTTGTCTTTCCCTTATTATTAGTGACTTGGAACATTCTTTCATACAATTTTTAATAGTTTGTAATTCTTTTGAGCAGTTTGTTCATCTCCTTTGACCACTTATCTATTGGGTAATGGCTTTTGGTAAACGTATATACACACATACATATATATGTTTATGTATGTTGAATATGTACGTATATGTGTATATGTATGTATATATATATGAAATTATTAAGTGCCCACTGTGTGCTAGGCACCATACTAAATGCTGCAGATACAAAAAGAGGTAAAAGACAGCCCCTGCTCTCAAGGAATTTATGGTCTAATTGGGGAGACAACATGCAAACAAATATATACAAAGTGAGCTATGTAGAGAAAAAATAAAATATAATTAACAGAAGGAAGGCACTAGAATTAAGAGGGGTTAGGGCAGTATACTTGTAGAAAGTGGGATTTTAGTTGGGACTTAAAAGAAGCCAGGGCGATCAGTAGTAGGAGCAGAGGAGAGAAAGCATTCCAGGGAGAGGGCACAGTCTGAGAGAATGACCTTAGCTAAGAGGTAGAGAGTCTTGTTCACGGGACAGCCAGAAGGCCAGTGTCACTGAATTAAAGAGTATGTGGCAGAGAGTAAAGTGTAAGAGGAAATATTCTAGATTTTTTTTCATTTTTCCAAATGAATTGTATTTTATGAAATTCTGTAAAGTATCTCTTAACAATTTAATTGGTATAGTATTAAAAAAGTAAATTAATTTAGAGAGTATTTTTTTTATTACATGTTTCGGCCCACAGCCATGATCATCGAATATTCCTTCAGTTTTGTAAGGTGTTCTTTGTTTCTTTAAGAAGCATTTTACAACTGAATCTATAAGTCTTTTGAGTGCTTTAAGAGTCTAATCTCCAGATTTTTTATGTATAGCTATTTGGGATGGGATTTCCCTTTCTATTACTGCCTCTTGTATTTTATTTATAGATTATTATTATATAGAAATCCTGTTGATTTTTGAGCATTTATTTTGTAGCTTGCAATTTGCTGACACTAATAATTGTCTGAATTAGCATTTTTTCTGACTTTGTAGGATTTTCTAAGTAAGACATCATGCTATCAGCAGATAGGGATCATTTGATCTCTTCTTTACCTATCTTTACACTTTTTTTTACTTATCTTGTTTTATTGTTATTGCTAGCATTCCCAGAACTTTAACCAAATAATAATAGCGAAGGTGGGCATCCTTGCTTTACTCCTATTTTATTTGGAAAGGTTATAGTGTATCCCAATTATACACGATACTTGCTTTTACTTTTAGATAGATAATTTTACGATATTTTTTTAAAAAAGGTCCCACTATGCCTATACTTTGTAGGATTTTTAGTATAAATAAATGCTGTGCTATGTCAAAGCTTGTAGACAGATGGTAAGTCTCTTCCACTCTCCTAGTCACTATCAGAGTGAAATAAGGCTGAGTGCTTGTTCCCATGCTTTTTAGAATGATGTTTTTAGTAATATCAGATGCTTTCAATGAGGATGAACATGACATCAAAGTCAGTTACCACACTGACAGTAAATTATTTAAGTTGAAAAGGCTGTAAGCCAAGATTAAAGTAGAGAGAGGTGCATGACTTTTTGTTTGCAGATGATTATGCACTCAATGCAGCCTCTGAAGCTGAGATGCAACAAAGCTGTTTGTGCTAATTCTGGCCTAACAATTAATATCGAGAGAACACAGGTGTTCCAACAGACAGTACCACACCATCCATACAGGAAACCATTGGTTACAGCAAATTGAGAAGTTTGAATACTGTGGATAAATTCAATTACCTTGGCAGTCTGTTTTCCAGGAATGTACACGTTGATAATGAGGCTGATGCACACATTGCCAGAACTATCTCAGTGTTTGAGAGACTCCAAAGGAAAGTGTGGTAAAGAAGAGGTATTAGACTGACAACCAAACTGAAGATCTACAGAGTTATTGTGCCAAACTCATTGTCGTATGCCTGGGAAACTAGGACAGTATACCAGATCCAGGAAATTGAATCATTTCCATTTGAATTATCTTGTGAAGATTTGAAAGAAAACCTGGCAGGATGAGGTACCAGACACTGAGGTCCTTTCTCGAGCTGAACTGCCAAGCACTCAAACTCTATTGCACAGGGTGCATCCCTGATGGACTGGCCACATTGTTCAAATGCCAAACAGAGGTGTGCCTAAAAAACTATTTTATAGAGAACTCACGCAAAAAAAAGGGCACTCACATAGTTGTCAAAAGAAGAGATACAAGTACATTTCTCTCTCTGAAGAACTTTGGAATTGATTACATGACTTTGGCTAAGGACCACCCAGCATGGCGTGACCTCATAAGAGAAGGTGCTGTGCTCTATGAGCAAAGCAGAATTGTGGTAGCTCAAAAGAAACACAAGATGTGCAAATTTAGAGACATTTTTATTCCAAATGTTCATATGGACTGTTTGTGCCCAACCTGTGGTAGAGCATTGCAAGCTTGTATTGATCTGATCAGCCACAATCGGACACACTATAATTTGACTCTAACATAGTGATGTCATTTTTGTCCCCTTCAAGAATGAGTGACAACAAGCAACTGTAGTAGGAAGGCCGAATTTATGATCTCAAATATAATCATGTATATGTTTGAATGGTCCGAAATCGCAAGGTATGAGAGATTCTCTAAGGAAAAAACAACAAGAAATTTATTTAGGCCCCACCACAGCAAAAACTTGAACCAACCTCCCCATTCCAACATCTTGACAAAAAGACTCCAGGCCCAGAAAGCCTATTTCACAAGGGCAACTAGGAGGCCAAAGAAAAGCAAGAGAGTATTTAGCCAAATCATGTTCACTGGCCTCACGTTCCTGCTCGCACTCGGGT
>CM053622.1:620460935-620491058 GCA_028646595.1 Phalanger gymnotis | reverse complement strand
GCGTTCTCAAGCCCCACCTCAATGACCAGAGACCATTGGTTCCCGAGCTGGCCCCTCCTAAGTCACCAATCCACACCCACACAGGTTTCACACCTGACAGGGCCCTGGGCCTGGGGCTTAGCACTTAACAGCTGAAAGTACTTCCACTCAAAAGAAACAAAAGCCATGCTAATGAGACAATTTTGCTTAACAACACAGCAACCAACTGTATCAAAGACTTTTTTCAGCTTCTATTGAAATAATTGTGTAATTTTGGATGTTTTTATTTTTAATTCAATTATGTTGACTACTTTCCTAATGTTGAACCATTCTTGAATTCCTGACATAAATCCAGCTTGGTCATAATAGTTGGTTTTTTGTTTGTTTGTTTTTTAATGAATCATAGAAGTCTATTTGACAGAATTTTATTTTTCAAATTTTAATCAATATTCATTAAGTTTATTCATCTATGGTTTTCTTTTTGTTTTTATCTTTACCTGGTTAGATATTAGGACTATATTTATCTAAAAAAAGGAACGTAGTAGAGTCTTATTCAACTTTTGAAAATGATTTGTGCAGTATTGGTACTAATTGCTCTTTAAAAGTTTAATAGAAATCTCTTGTGAATCCATCAGGACCAGGAATTTTTTTTCTTTGGTAATTCCTTTATAACTACTTTTACATTCTTTTCTGAGATTGGATCATTTAATATTTTTATTTGGTCTTCAGTTGGTTTGGATATTTTATATTTAGGAAGTGTTTCATTTGTGTTCCCAGTTTTGTTAGCAAATAAGTGTGCATGATAGGTTTTGATAATTCTTTTTAATTCTGATTTTGTTGTGATATCACCTTGTTTGCTATTTTGTTACCCTCTTTTAATTAGATTGTCTAAAGATTTATTGATTTTACTAGTATTTTCAAAGTACAAGTTTTAAATTTTATTTCAATTTATTTAATATTTTATTTATAATTTTATTTAATATTTAAATTTATTTAATTTCATTTATCATTTCTACAATCTTTTCTGCTTCCAGTTTTTCTATTCTTCCACTAATTTTTAGTATCTCCCATTTTGTGCTTATTTTAGGTTCGTGTATATATTGGCTTTCTAATTTTTTAAAATGCATATTCAATTTATCGGCCCTTTCTTTTTCTGTTTTGTTAACATATCTTTGTTGAAATATATATTTTTTTTCTCCCTTAGGACTGCTTTGGTTGTATTTTGTGTCATCTTTCACATAATTATCAATTGTTTCTATGATTTATTCTTTATTTTGGATTTTACTGTTAAGTCTCCATTTGGGTTTGTATCTCTTGTTTGTGCTGAGTTGATTATTCTTTTGCTGTGTTAGGGTCAATAAAGTATGTGTTTATTATTTCTATGTTTTTACATTTGTTTGCAATATCTCTGTGTCCTAAATATGATCAATTTTTTGTAAAAAGCCGCAGAGAAATATAGTCTTTTGCAGTCCTGCTTAGAAGATGCTGGGTTTTTTTTTAAATTTTTGTTTTAATTGGTTTTAATTCTAATTTCTTCAGCAATTTGATTGTATATTTTCCCTTTTAACTGTCTTCCTGCTTGAATTATCCAAAATTATGAGAAACTGAAATCTTCAGACCCTATTGGATTATTTTCTAAGTGTTATTGTAATTTGATTAATTTTTCCTTTGTGAATTTAGCTACTAAGACATTTGGAGCACATAAACTTAATATTTATATTGGTTTGTTGTCTAAGGTTCTTCTCAGCATAACCTGGATTTCTGGTTTATCCTTTTTTATGCTATTAAGTTTCGCTGTGCTTTGTCTGATAGCATAATTGAACCTTTTGCTTTTTTGTATTCACCTGATGCATAGTAAATTTTGTTCCAGCCCCTCATTTTTATTTTGTGTACGTCTTTGTTTTTAAAATATTTCTTGTAAGCAACATTTGGTAGAGTTTTGTTTTCTTGTTTTTCACTCCAGTCTTTCACTCTTTTTCATTTTATTGGATTGTTTAATCCATTCATATTTAAAGTTATGAGAATTAGATTTGTATTTTCTCCCCCTTCTAATTAGCATTTCCCTCCCTCCCCCCACCCTGCCAGTACTTTGTCTCTTAAATTAATCTGCTTTAAGGCAATTCAGCTCTTTCCTTCTCACCCTCAACGCCCCCCCGGCCCCCCCCCCTTTGTTACTCCTTTCTCTGGTTTTGGAATTTTATTCAACTTATTAGCTCCTTTTCCTTTCTTCCTTTTATCTAGTAATTTTAATTATTCCCTCAAAGCCATCTCAGCCTCCTTCCACACTGGGCAATTCATGTTTCATAAGTCGGAGTCTCTGCCACCTCCACATGCTTTCCCCACAGTCTTAGTGGAGTATCACGCTGCACAAAATACATGACCTGCTACAATTCTTTTTTTGCCTCAGCTCTTTTGCTGAACTCTGTTGCAGCACAGGATCTCTTCTACACTGCTAATCCAGCCAGGACAAACTTTTGTCATTTGGTTTTCAACAGCACTAGGGGTGGAGGAAGGATAGTGAGCTGGTTTCTGTCACAAGCTTGTATAATCCTACTGAAGGTGGGCAGAGGGGGATGGAGTACTAACTGGGTACGTTAGGGGTAAGAAATGAGCCATCTCTGCTGTTTATCAGATTGTTACCTCATCAGAATTCTTGGTGTCCTTGGTTGTGGAAGAAGCTGTCATTACTTTATCTTTCGTGCAAATTCCTATTTTGGAGAAGTTTACAAGGTCATGAGGATCAGAGAAAATGCCCTAGTCTTTTGTCTTGGGAGTCATGTGACACAGAAGCCCACCCTGTTCACTTTTACCTCTGATCTTGAATTGTTGACATTTAAATTAGATTATGAAGAGTCTGTCTTTATGTTCTTTCATAGTTATGTATGTCCTGGTTCTCAAAGCAAACAAAAAACTGTAATTATGAGAGGCTTTTTTCTAAGCATGCTCAATTTCCAATTGCAAATGTATTTGTCTCCCTTTTAGAAGGTGAATATGCTATTCACATTTTCTAAAATCTTGGTCTTGCTTCTCTTCCACATATAGAATTCTATTTCAAAGAGGAAAAACAGAGTAGAAAAGGTCAAGTCAAAAAACACTTATTAAGCACTTACTATGTATCAGGCACTGTGCTAAAAGTAGGGATATAAATAGAAGTTAAAAAGAAAGGCTCTGACCTGAGAAACCTATATTTTAATGAGGATTGGGTGGAGGGAGATGAGGTAACATCAGCATTTAGCACAGTACCTGGCACATACCAAATGCTTAATAAATGTTTATTGACTGACTGGATGAAACCAGTGAATTTCACACATAACTAATCAAATACTCAAATGGATCCATTGTCTCATCAATTTGGATTCCCTCCAAATATTGGCAGACCTTGCCTGTCCTGGACAACTCTTATCCTTGTCTTCCCAATAATTTATCACAGAAAGTCATAAACTTTAGCAATGTGCCAAAGGCCTTTCTCAGTTTCTCTTGACATTAACACAATGTACCTGCACTCAAAGCCCATTTTCATGGGAATCTCCTCATTGGAGGAGACTGATAATTCAATGCTCCATGCCTAAATGAGAGTGGGGGAGGGGGCAGAGATTGGGAAAGAAGAAAGATTCTGGCCTTCTGGCTTCCAGCTTCAAGAAGGAAAGTATGGCTTCAGACTCTCTTCATGTCCCTAAAGGGAAAGAAAGACCTTGGGAAGAAATTGGCATGCCCATCCTGCCTATGTACTCTCATCTATGACTTCCTTAGCCATGCTAGTATAGCTGCTTTAGACGAACATCCAAACTGTTAAGTGTCACACTTGGTCACCCAAAGGGCCTGCTGTCTGGTAATGGAATAACCAGATAGCTCCTCTCTCTAGTTGCAACAAAGTCCTGACCTTTCATTCTGTAACAGAGAGGCAGAAGGCTCAATGAATAACAACTTAAGAGATGGCCTGGGTTCAGAACATGTGGGCTCCAGGGCCACATTTCAGCCAAGTCTCTCCAGTTGGATTCTGGTTATGTTAGCACATAATTTGCTTAAACACTTCTTTGAGATCCTAGAAAGGGGTAATTGGGAATTCTGAGAAAGGAAGTCACTTAGCAAGTGTTTAAACATTTGTTGAAGGAATGACTGGCAAGAAGACAAGCTCTTATGATTGCTATTTAAGGAAGGCTTTATGAAAGCAATGTAATCAAGAAATTTTTCAAGAATGAACAATGTCTAGAAAAATGTAGCACAGCAATGTTATTTTAGACTACGGAAAAATGGGTTTGCCCTGGTAAATGATGATAATAACCTAATGAAAGGACCATAGATAGAAAAGAATACTAAATGCATAAGGAGTCGCAGTTAGTAAGGGATAGCTGCAGGATTGGGTTATCCCAAAGATAGTTTTATGTTCTCTGTACTTTTCCAAAGAGGAGAAGACTATAACAACTGATCACCCTTTAAAACTCTGGCCTGATTTGCCAGAGCTGTCCAAACTTGAAAGATCCAGAGAAAAATGTGTGTGGGTAGGCAAATATTTCACTTACTTACAAAATGGAATTAAAGCACATAGACTATTTTTAAATAATATACAAATCTGAAGTATTGGATGCTCTCAGGCCACATCCAGTCCCCTCATTGTATAGAAAAGGAGTTGAGGCAGTGAGTAGTTAAGTGACTTTGTCAGGATTACACAGCTAGTTAATCTCTGAAGCAGAATTCAAATTTATGTATTCTTGACTCTAAATCCAACTCTATCTACTATGCATATAGTGCTTATAGTTTATAAAATATTTTCTTTCCAATAACCCTTTAAGGTAGACAAAGCAAATTTTATTATTCTCATTTTATGGATGAGGAAATAAAGGTTAAGAGAGGTTAACTAAGTTACCCACCACTATACAGCTAGAAAGTAATCAGGATTCAAACCTATGACTTCAAGTTCCAAGGCCAGGGCCCTTTTTTGTTCTACCTCATAGTGTTTTCAATCACTTTCATAGACATGCTTTCATTTGATCCTAATAAGTTGTTAATTTTTGTTGTTCCGTCATTTTAGTTGTGCCTGATTCTTTGTGACCCCATGTGGGGTATTTTTGGCAAAGATAATGATTAGCAATTTGCCATTTCCCTCTCCAGATCATTTTATAGATGAGGAACTGACGCAAATAGGGTTAAGTGACTTGCCCAGGGTCATACAGCTGGTAAGTGTCTGAGGTCAGATTTGAACTTAGGAAGATGGGTCTTCCAGACTTCAAGCCTAGCGTTCTATCTACTGTGCTACTAGCTGCCCCATGTTAGTAATTACCTGTGTGATTTGGGGCCCTTTACCTCTCTGGGCCTTAGTTTCCACATCTGTAAAATGAAAGGTCTGGACTGAGTTACTTCTGGGGTTTTTTCCTGCTATGCATTTATGATCCTATGAACACTACTCCATGTATAGATAGGACACATAATATCATCCTATTTTACAGATAAAGAAAATAGGGCACAGAAAGTCAAGACTTAACCCAGGTTATTAATAGAGCTAACACTTCTAGAGATCCAGTCTCTAGACTATCAGTCCAGTAAGCTCCCCACTACATCATATTTTTAGTCGCTTTTTGGGAGTTACTTCAAGACAAATGTCTTACAGTCATTATTTAGGAATTCACTGCAATCTTTCCAGTAGTGATAGAAGAAAGAATGAAAGTAAGCTTTTTGGAAGACAGGATCTGCTTATGTTCAAAATGTTATCATAAGAGACAGCGGAAAGAACTCTGGGTTGAGTCAAGAGAAGTGGGCTTTAGCGACGGTTTGGCTGTTGCACTGTGTAACCTTGGACAAGTCTCTTTGTATCTCTTGACCTTAAGCAGCACTTTGTAAAAGGAGATTTTTATTTTAGTTGTTTCATGTCTGACTCTTCTTGACCCCATTTGGGGTTTTCTTGCCAAAGATACCAGTGTGGTTTGCCATTTCCTTCTCTAGCTTATTATACAGATGAGGAAATTGAGGCAAACAGGGTTAAGTAACTTACCCACAGTCACACAGATACTAAGTGTGTGAGGCCAGATTTGAATTCCAGGCCCACTGTGCCACCTAGCTGTCCCAGATTAGACCAGATTATACATTTAGAGCTGAAAAGATCTTAGGTGTCAAAAAGCCAAATCCCCTCATTTTACAGATGAGAAAGCTGAGGGCCCAAGGTTAAGTGAATTTCCTAGGTGCACACAGATTGTAAGTATCTGAGACAGGATTTGAACCCAGGTCTTTCTGACTCCATCACTCTGAAAGAAGCCAAGTATTCCCTAAGAACACACAGTGCCCACAGAATCCTAAGAAGCTAAGGAAATAGGAAGTTGAAATAGAAATAGAGGCATGTGAGCCATTTTGAGTTACTAACTTACAGACTTGTCAGTTTTGCAGCTGAACTGTTCTGTCTGTTCTTCGTCTCTTGAAATGCAATAGTGAATCTAGGAGCGCTATGATTTTGAATGTCACCCAAAGCATAAGATGATTCAGGAATAAAACAGATGTTGCTGTGAAGTGCCTGAGAGCTTGTTCATCAGCTAAGTAAGGATGTAGCTGCCTACTCTGAAAGCTATTTTAACTTGGTTAGATAGGCAAAATCCCATCAGAATTAACTCTTTAGGCCTTCCAAGTAGTTTCTTTTTGGTGTGGAGTTTAGTTATAAATGAATATATGTAGGATAACTCAGATAATCTGCAACAAGGAAACATAATGAGTACATCCTGGAATCATATTTACACATCTATTATCAAGCCTAATTATTTAACTACTGATCTACTTTAACTACTAACCACTGCATCTTGTCTACAAAAAGTTAATTGATTAACTTTCTCAGGTATGAATTTCATAAATGAATCAATCGAGAAGATTGTATAGGGCAAGGTAAGCTTTACATTTCCAAGTATGCAGACCTAATTTTTTTTTTGGATGGGGGAAGGTAGGGCAATTGGGGTTAAGTGACTTGCCCAAGGTCACACAGCTACTAAGTGTGTCAAGTGTCTGAGGACGGACTTGAACTCAGGTCTTCCTGACTCCAGGGCCAGTGCTCTTCTCACTGCACGCCTAGCTGCCCCCAGACCTAATCTTAATAATAATTTCATCTGATGGCAATTATAATTGTTTAGTCTTCACAACAGAATTGTGATGAATGAATACTGCATGTTAATGTAAAATAGAATGTCCCGGAGGACAAGGACTAGATTGTTTCTTAATCTTTGTATCCCCATTGCCTAGTACCTTGTGCTTAACAAATGTCTGTCGAGTTAAGAAATGTTTCCTGTACATTATATAATTTCTCTTAGGCTTCCTGGGTCAGCATAAGATCCAGCAACGAGGCACAATCAGAGTGGTGCCCTGCCCCCATTAGTCGTTATCATGCCAGGGTAATCTTTCACTTAAATAAATATGCCATTTTGACCTGAAAGAAGAAAGGCAGAAGGGGAAAAAAAACCACAAAGAAATAAGAGGAAGAGGTGGATAAAAGTGTACAGGAGAAGACTATTTATACCTTCTGGGAAAGGTTATACCTAGTCCGAAGTCAGAGAGGATTAAAGTGAGAAAAAGAAGATATGGCTACCCTTTGTTTGCCCCAGAATAAATGCAGCTTTTAGGATGAATACATGAGTTTACTAAATCAATCTGTAAAAAGTAATTTAAATCTATTTAAAACTGAAAAACAAAAGAAGTTAGTTGTATGCAACTTGCCTAGGAAAATCCTTGTCCCTTATGTCTGTTTTGTCCACACGCTTCAAATCTGACTAGTACTCAGCCATCTATATTTAAAGGATCCAGGTGAGGATGGAATGGATAGAATACTGGCCCTAAGATGATAGAGTCATCATCACAGTTAGAATCCTAGATTTAGAGCTGGAAGAGACCTTAAAATCCATCTAATCCAGCCCCTTCATTTTATAGATTAGGAAGCTGAGGCCCAGGGACATTAAATGACTTGTCCATGGTCACAGGGAGTAATAAGTAACTGTCAGAATTTGAATTCAGGTCTTTAGATTCCACAAGCCAGAAAACTGCTCTCTTTATCACCCTAGTTAAGAAGAACTCCCACCCACGACATGTACTAGCTGAGTGTGCAACTATAGGTAAATTCACTTAACCGCTTAATACTTCAGGCAACTCTCTAAAACTAAAAATTACAGGTGACTGGCTGATACTCATTTGTGGAGTTGTCGACAGATAAAATCACAGGTCCCAATCGTCCCCTACCCCAAATCTTCTATTCACTCCATTCCTATCTCCTTTAAGAAGACTGGCAAAGTGAACCGTGATCTTAGGTTTTTACCAGGTTCAGAAAAAGAGCTACGAGGTGCCCTCTACTAAATGGCATTTGTTAACTTTTCTTGCCCTGGTCCCCAGCTTTCAAAAAAAGATCAACTTTTTTTTCTTTCAGTGACAAAGCTGTGTAATACTTTTAGCCCTGAGAGCCATACCCTTCTCATCTTCAAAGCAGGTTGTGAGCCAGAGCTAAATAAGCTTACTCTCCTTCCCTCCCTCCTTTCTTCTTTCTCCTCCCTTCTTCATCCTTCCCCTCCTCCTGCCACTGTCTTCTATCCTCAGGCCCAAAGCAATTTCTTCAAGCTTCCTTCTGAGTAATTAAAAACAAGGTTAATCTAGTGAAATAAAATAAAACTCCTAGACTAGACTTCAGATTAGGTGCTTTTGACCTTTCTTTTTTTGTTTTGCCATTGTCTGACTTTAATTGAATTCTAGACACAAACAACATTCACAAATTGTGTGCTTAATGTTATAAAAAGATTGGAAGTCCAATGTGATGACTGGAAAAAGACCAAAAGAAGAAGCCCAGACTTGGCTGATTATTTTTATTTTCTTCTTTTCAAAATGTTTTATGCAAAGCTCAATACTGAACATCAATACAACGAGCAAAACTTACTTAGCAACTTTTCTTGTTGTTTGGTCGTTTCAATCTGGTTCAATTCTTTGTGACCCCTTTTAGGGTTTTCTTGGCAAAGATACTAGGGCAGTTTGCCATTTCCTTCTCCAGCTCATTTTACAGATGAAGAACTGAGGCAAATAGAGTTAGGAGACTTGCCCAGGGTCACACAGCTAAGAAGCGTCTGAGGCCAGATTTGAACTCCTGAAGAAGAGTTTTCCTGATTTCAAGTACAGTGCTCCATTTACTGTACTACCTAGCTGCCCTTGGTAACTATTTACATTTAAATTAATTCATTTTCACACATAAAGCATAACAATTTTTCAGTTATTCCCTGTCAATTCTCCTTATAGGGTGGCTACTTTTCCAGAAAGAAACAAAAAATTTCATTCAAATGGTACCCGTTTTTAGAACAACAATTTCCAGGGGAACAAGTTGATTTTCAAGATTTGTCAGTGTGCAGCTGAAAGCTATTCCTGTTTTATAGAGGAGTGTGACCTTCTTTTCAGAGCAGATGCCCAAGTGTCCTTTGACTTGGATTCGGGTGTGCTTGCCCCATTCCCAGAACAAGAATAGTGTGTGGAACCCATTACAAAGTTGCTCAGCTGCTTCCTACAAATCATCCAAGGCTGTGGTGACCTCCTACCACAGGAGCCTTTTCCAGGGTTTTGCTGTGTCTTGCAAGCCTCATAAGCCTGACTATTCCTTAACTGTGTGATCAGCTGCCAAAAGGGACGACCTTGTGAAGTCTTTAAGAATAGCAGATTGGTGACACGGATGAGGACCTAATAGTCAAGGCCTATAAATCCTCATGCTTTTTCGACATGAGAAGATCATCAGACCAGCTGGAACATGGCAACAATGCCTGTTCAGAGATAGAATTACAGTGAGTTAGATGCCTCAGGGCTTCATACTGCCTTGTGAAGTTCTTGCTCATAATTAAGAGTGGGACATCAGAATCAATAGGTCACTCACTCCTATTTCTATGCAGCGTCCTGGGGAATGACTTTTTAATTCTTTTGCTGCCCTTTGTCGCTTTAATAAAATGATTTTAATTTTAACTCTTTTACCACCCCTTATCACTTTAATAAATGATTTTTAAAAATATTTTGTTTTTCTGGATAAAGAAATGATTTTCATACAACATAAGTCTTCTGTATATTGTCCATGTTCCTACATTTGACAATGATAATACTAGCTAGCATTTAAGGTTTACAAAAGGCTTCATGTGTGCTGTCATTTGGTACATTCATTTACCAAATTTGAAAATTCGGTGTCTCTCCTCCTTCCCTGTCCTTTTCCCAAAAAGCCTAAATCTTGAACAAATTAGGAATATGAGGAAAAGTCCTAACAAGCATTGCTCTATGCTCTATACGAGTGACTGGTTATCTCCCAGCCTGCTTCACCTTATGATTTGAGGCAGTGTGGTAGCGTGAAATGAACAGTAGGTTTGAAGGCAAAGGACCTGAGTCTGAATCTCTGCTCTGTCATTACCTGTGTAACCTTGGGCAAACGGCTTCGCCTCTATGGCTCTTGGTGTTAGACTAGACGACCTCTCTAAGATCCCTCCCTGCTCTCCACTTGTTATCCTGTGATCTACGATCCCCTGGCCTAGCCCCATCTCAGCAGTCGCCACTGCTTTTGATCCTTTTCAAAGAGGACCAAAGACATCACAGGTGAGGTCTTGACTTGCCCACGAATGGGACTTAAGTGAGGCAGAGCTGCACAAAGCCATTGGCCGCACTCTCTCTTCCAGAGTCATCCAAGTCCAGTGGCAGGACGAAAGTCAAGACAACCGTTGATGGCCTGAGATGCAGCGGATGGCCTCAATGTTTCTGGTGTCTGACTAAGCGTTAAGCACTCCACAGCACCTGCTTTTGGTGGCCTTCATGGCTGTTTTCATCCACTCACCCCACCAGGGAAAGTCTTCACATATTTGAGGTAGGCACCCTGTCAAATCACCAACAAGTTTGAGGCCTGTCAGTTACCCTTAACCTGGTTTGGCCCATCTTCTGAAATGGTTTGCTGGAGTGTGACCACTGGGCATGTTACACCTTCTTGGAGCCACAGGTAACTTGAGTGTGAGGTAGACACCAAAGGTGAATGAACAGCCTTGAAAAGGGCTTGGCAAGCCCTCACACCGGAGGTGCTAGTCCTCCCTGAACACCCCATACACCTCATCTCAGCAGTGTTGATTACCCCACCTTGGAGGGAATAAGAGAAATAAACTCATCATATAGGCTATAGAAGAATATAAAACACTCTTTTTTAGTTCAGCTGAAAATATTGAGAAATAAATATTTCTCTAGAATAAAGTACTTTACAGAATTACCTGAAGGAAGTAAAATGTATCAGTACTTAATCAAATTTCTTATGAAATAATGCCCTCCGATAATAACCTTTTCCTTTTTTCTCCTAGGCCTAACCCCCTTCCTTTGGGAAAGATCAAGAAGAAAAGAGATTATGGGTGATAACCAGATTTGGAAAGAAAATGCCTCATATCCAGCTAAAATCACTGCCCTTCCCTTTTCCCTGATAAGATTAAGATATTGATCATATGGATTAAGTAGTTTTTTAGGAAAATAATTTTCCAGGTGTATACCCAAAACATTAAGTGAGTCTTTATTTGATGAAGCAAAATGTGAATCCTGGTCTCTGTAAGTATATATTTTTTCATACTGTAACATTTTCCTATGTTCACAAATCCCATAAATGGAACTTCAAAATATCATGAGACACAGCTGTCTGAGGGCATAAGACAACTCTATCAGTTTAGACATTTTTCAAGCAGAACAATGTTTCTATTTAGAATAATGAGAAATTAATAAAAATTATTTTGGCAGGCTTGGGCCTAAAATGCAGAGTATAGTGTTAACATTTTTTCCTCAGGAGTATATAGCTCTCACCAACCCACTCCCTGCTCCCAAGGCCATGACCTTTCTACTATCATTGGCATAGGTAGGGGTGCAATGGATAGAATGCCAGGCCTAAAATCAGGAACACTCATCTTCCTGAGTTCAAATCTGGCCTCAGACACTTACTAGTTGTGTGACCTTGGGCAAGTCACTTAATCCTGTTTGCTTCAATTTCCTCATCTATAAAACAAGCTGGAGAAGGAAATGGCAAACCACTCCAGTATCTTTGTCAAGAAAACTCCAAATGGGATCACAAAGAATCGGACATGACTGAAATGACTGAACAACAATAACATGATGGAAAAGGGGCTAGATTAGGACTCAGGAAATCTGAAATCTTAGTCCATGTTCCTGGAGCTTAGAAGCCTAAAATACGGGTCTTTCATGTGTTGGCCATTCCCTCTCCTACTTCCCTGACTGCAAGAGCCAGAGGAAAGGTAGACATAATCCTTGCTTCCCACTGATACAATCCTCCACCACTACTACTCAATCACTATTATTATTTAGAGCTCCACACCACCTTCTTGTGCTACCTTCTCTCTACCTCACTACTGATAACTATCAAACTCCAGATGGTTTTATCAACCTTTTCCAACTTTTTCAATGAGCTTAATATCTGGATCATACTCCACCTAATCCCCTGTGATTTAATCCTGGAGACTCCAATTTTCCCCCTCTAACAACCTGACCTCTCATATCCTCTCAAATGGCTCAACTCTGTTCGGTATTTCTATTTTACATTATCTATACAAGTAACATGACCACACCTTAGATTTTAACATGTCTGAGAACTGTATAATCTTCAAGATTCCAAACTTTGAAATCCCATTTTCTGAAGACAACCTTCTAGACTTTTAAAAGTATGCTATATTACTTTATAAGTATATTATACTATATTTTCTGTCTCTTAACCTAAAACAATTCTTTGGCCTTTATTGTCACCTTTGGTCCTCTGGCCCATTCTTCTAGAATCTCAGTCTGCCCCCCCATTCTAGGTTCACCCAGGTTTTACCCCACAATTTGCCACTTTTATGTCTTAGTATATTCTAACTTAGAACTTCTCATCTCACTGACCTGCCATTCATGACCTCTAAATTCTCACCCTTGAGCAATTCCCACTTTGATTTCGCTGCATCTGCTGCAGTACTATTGAAGCTCACTGGAGAAAAAGTAATGAAATCCGGCAGATTCTAACTACTATAAGCTCCCTGTACGTACACACAGATGATGAAGAAGTTTGAGGCCCTTTTTCTCAAAAAGACTGAACTTCTCTCCTCCATTTTAAAGCCTTTTTCAACAGCACCACTCCTTCTTTTACCTTTCCTCCTGTCAGATGAAATATTCTTACTACTCACTAAGGTAAATACTCCTGCCTTCATGCCCGATACCATTGCCTTCCTGGCCTCCTCCAGGACTTTTCTTCAGCAATCACCCCTCAGAAAGACAAAATCTCAGAGTCAGAAGGGGTCTCAAGGGACCCTCTGGCCAAACCTCTACTTCAACAACAACAAAGCCCACTAAAAGGTAACATGCAGATGGTCATCCAGCTTTTGCTTGAAGACTTCCAGTGAAAAGGAACACAATCTTTTGAAGTCTCCTGTTCCACCTTTGAATAGGGCAAATTGTTCAGAAGTTTTTCCTTATAAAAACTCTACATTCATCTCTCTGCTGCTTCTAGCACTGCTTCTTAGTTCTACCATCTGAGTAAAACAAGTAATGCAAAGCTAATCACCTTTAGTGTGACAACTTTTAAAAACACAAAAATAGGTATTATGGCCTACTCAAGTAATATCGTCGCCAAGCTAAACACCTCCGGTTTCTTCAATGTATGTTCATACTGAATGATCTTAAAGGTCCTTCACCATCCTATTTGCCCTCTTCTTGGTGTCCTCTAGCTTATCAGCATCCTGCGTACAATGTGGCACCCACAGCTGAACACAACCACCATAGGTGTAGTCAGAGCAGAGCAGACTATCAGCTCCCTAGTCCAAAACTCTCTCTTCTCTCTCTCTCTCTCTCTCTCTCTCTCTCTCTCTCAACCTCTCTCTCTCTCTCTCTTGCTAGAATTGTTTCTGTGTTTTTGGAATTCCATTCACTAGGTTTCTCATCATCCTTCCTTGATTGACTTCCCCTGTAGAATTTTAATCTTTCAATTAAAAAAAAAACACTTATTAAAAACCTACTGCCCTAGAAGCTAGGGATATAATGATAAATCCAAAGCAAACCCTGACTTCAAGGAGTTCACATTCTCCTTTTAAGATACAATATATTCATAGATAAGTTAGTACAAAGTAATTTCAAGAGAGAGAGAGACATACAGAGATAGGTAGAGAAAAAAATCACTGTGGGAAATCAGGAAAGAACCTCATCTGGGAGGTAGAAACTGAGCTGAGACATAAAGAAAGATAGGGCTTCTAAGAGGAACAGATGAGAAGGGCATTCATCTCAGATAAGTGGGACACAGCCTGTGCAAAAGCAAGGAGGCAGAAAATGACAAATCAAGTTTGGAGAATAGCTAGTAGGCCTGTTTGGCTGGAACAAAGAATACAAGGCTAGGAAGTCACATGTAATAAATCTGGAAAGATAGATGGGATTTGTATAGTAGAAAAGCTTAAATCAGGGCTGTCCAAAGTGCAGCCCACCGGCCACATGCGGCCCACAGTGCAATTTTATGTGGCCCGCCTGTTTACTACGGGTGTGGAAATTGACATGAATGCTTTAACTAACTAAAGTATTTGTGTTGATTTTTGTGCTTGTGGTGGACACAGGTGGGCTGCATGGGGGTGCACGGCTCATGTTTTGGACAGCCCTGGCTTAAATGACAAGTTGAGAAGTCTTTATATTATCTTAGAGTCATTGAAGGTGTCCTGCCAACAACAACACGTACTAGCTGTGTGACCTTGGGTAAGTCACTTAACATCTATAAGTCTCATTTTTCTCAACTGTAAAATGAGCACCTCCCTCACAGGGTGGTTGTGAAGATAAATGAGATAATATTTGTAAAATGCTGTGTAAACACACTATATAAAGAGCTATTATGATTAATTCTTAGAATGGAGTGACATAGTTCAGACTCTTGAACAAGAATATCTATTTGGCAGCTGTGTGGAAGATAGGTTAGAGAGAAGAGACTGGAAGCAGGGAGACCAACTGTCTCTCACAATAGTCCAGGCAAGAGGTAATGAGGGCCTGAACTAGAAAGAGAATTGTTCCTGTGAGTGAATTAATGGGATGGCTATGAGAAATGCTATAGGAAGAAAGTTGACAAGACTCAACATTTGACTGGAGGTGAGAGAAAAAAGAGTCAAGCACGACTCCAACCTTATAAACCTGAGCGACTAAACACACTCAGATCTCCAAATTCCTAAAAAACAAAAACAACCTCCCCTTGATCCTCTATCCCTTTTATTTCCTCTTGCATCTCTCTTCTTTCACTTCTAAATTTCTTAAAAGGGTTGCCTACATCCAATAACTCCATTTTTTTCACAATTTTTTCCTCAATCCCTTACAAGCCAGTTTCCATACCCTTCCAAGCCACTGAAACTGCTCTTCTTAAAGCCACTAATGACATTTAGCAATCGCCAAATTCAATGGCATCCTTTAAATTATCCTCTCTGCAATAGTTTTCTACATACTGTTGACCATTTTTTTCCCACTGGCTACTCTCTCCTCCCCCTGTTCCAGTCATACCACGTGCTCCTGGTTCTCCTGTGTCTACGATAATGCCTGTTTCTTTGACTAGCCTTTCATTCTCTTTAACTTTCACTTAATGTGGGTGGGCCCTAGGAGCTTGTTCCTAGATGATTTTTCTTCTCCATTTATATTCCTTTCTATGGTAATCTGACATGGCTTCAACTACTTGAAGACAGGGACTGTCTTTTGTCTCTTTTTTGTTTCCCCAGTCTTAGCACAGTACTTGGAATATAGTAAGTGCTTAACAAATATTTATTGACTGTCTAGCATGTGGATGGTGCCCAAATCTACATCAGTATTTTTATTTCTCTTATCTATATTATCACCTGCCCATCTGGCCAGCCATCTCACCATCACCTAAAACTCATTATGTTCCAATTTAAACTTGTTTGCCTAAAAGACTATTTTACAGAGAACTCACACAAGGCAAGCGCTCACATGGAGGTCAGAAGAAGAGAAACAAGGACACTCTCAAGTTCTTTCTGAAGAACTTTGGAATGGATTATGAGTCTAGAGAGACCCTGGTACAGCATGGCATGCCCTCATCAATGAAGGTACTATGCTCTGTGAACAAAGCAGAATCAAAGCTCAAAAGAAATATGAGGTGCACAAATGTAGACATCTCCACTCGAAACATTCATATGGAGTATTAGTGCCTGGCCTTCCAAGCTCGTATTGGCCTGGTCAGCCACGGTCAGACATACTTCACCTTGACCCTGATGTGGTAATGTCATTTTGGTCCTTTCTGAGCACGAAGGACAACAACTAACCAATCTCTTTCATCGTTTGTGGCTAAAAATCTTGAGAAGGCAGTCTACAAGAGGTTGCCTATTCTTTCTCTCCTCTTACTCTCTCAACTTTTTGCAATTCAACTTCCAAGCTCATCATTCAGTTGAAACTGCTCTCTCTAAAGTCATCATTGATGTCTTTCTTCATTGCCAAATCCAGTGGCCTCTTCTCAATCCTTGTTCTCCTTGACCTCTCTGTAGTCTTTGACACTGTTGACCACCCTGTCCTCCTTGCTATTTTTTTCTCACTAGATTTCTGGAATACCACTTTCTTTTGGTTATCTTCCTACCTATTTGACCACTCCTCAGTCTTCTCTGCTGGATCTTCAACCAGATTGTGCCCTCTAACCATAGGTGTCCCCCAAGGTTCTGTCCTGGACCCTTTTCTCTTCTTCTTCTGTTCTACTTAGTAATCTCATCAACCCCCATGGACTTAATTACCATTTCTATGCTAACAATTCTCAAATCTAGCTATCCTCTCTGACCTCTAGTTTCACATCTCCAACTACCTTTCAGATATCTCAAACTGGGTGTCTAGAAGACACTTAAACTCTACATGTCCAAAACTGATCTCATTTTCTTCCTTCCTAAATTTTCTCCCCTTTCACACTACCGTATTATTGTCAGGGGTACCACAATCCTCCCAATTACCCAACTCACAACCCAAGTGTCATCCTCAACTCCTTACTATCTCTCACCCTTCCTTATCCAATCTGTTGCCAAGACCTATCAATTTCCCATTTGCAACATCTCTTAAATATGGCCTTTTCTCTCCTGTGATACTGTCACCACCTTAGTGCTGACCCTCATCTCATACATAGACTACTGCAATAGTCTGCTGGTTGGTTTGCCTGGCACAAAACTCCCCCCACTCCAATCCATCCTCTAATCCTTTATTCAGCTGTCAAAGCTTTTTTTTTTCCCCTTAAAGCACAGGTCTGACTCTCTCTTTCTCTCTCTCTCTCTCTTAAATTTCATGTGATCAGCAGGATCAAATATAAAATACTTGTTCAACCTAGCACCTCACACCCCATCTTTCTAGTCTTCACATATCTTATATTCCCTACATTACACTTCCCTACATATCCACTGATCTGGTGACACTGGCCTCTTTGCTTTTCCTTAAACAAGATACTCCATCTCCTAACTCTGAGCATTTCCACTGACTACTCGCCATGTTTGGAATGCTCTCCCTTCTCCTCTCTGCCTTCTGTCTTCTGGGCTTCCTTCACACCCCAGTTAAAATCCCACCTTCCACAGAAGGCCTTACCCAATTGTTCTTAATTCCTGTACCTTTCCTCTGTCAGTTACTTCCTATTTATCCTATCTATATATACAGCTTGTTTGTACATATTTATTTGAGTTGTCTTTCCCGTTAGATTATGGGCTGCTGGAGGGCAGAGATTGTCTTTTGCCTTTTTTTTTTTATCCCCAGCACTTAGCACAGTGACAAGCACATAGTAGATGCTTAATAAATGCTTATTTCCTGACTAATGCTACCTATGTTTCAGGTCTTTGTCATCCTGCCTTTAATATTTCCCTGGGCTAATCCATCTTTTGCAGAGTTGTCAAAATACTTTTCCCAATTCAGTTTTGACCATATTGCTGGATGAATCACAATTTGAATGAAGAGACCTCAGCAGCCATTTATTCCAATGCATATGTGGAAGGAAGGCATCCTCACTATAATATGATCATCCAGACTCTACTTGAACACCCTGCTCAGAAATCTTAAATGATTCCCTATTGGCTCCAACCTATCTTTCTACCCTTACACTACCCCTCTGCACATTCTGCATTCTGAACAAATTGGCTTATGCCTTTCTGGATCTTTTTCTTCCTTTTCCTGACTCTGGATTTTCACAAGCCATATACTATGCCTGGAATACACGCCTTTTGCATATCTGCTAGTTGAAATTCTTGTCCTTCAAGGTCCAGCTCAAGTATGGTCTCTTCTATGAATACTCATCCTTTGCCTGCTCCCGCCCCCAACCAGAAGTGCTTGTTCCTTCCTCAAATTTGTCATAGTATTTTATCTAGAAACACAGAGTTTGCCCCAATCATATTCTACCTCCTCTAATGCTTATTTATGTATATGTCTCAGTCCTTGCCCTTAGATTTAGAGCTCTGATGGCACTATGTAATTTTTCATTGTTGTCTTCGCAACATCTAATGCAGTGCCTTGCACATAACTGTGTCTAATACATGTTTGTTGATCTTTTAAAATAACTTCAGCTGAGGCCAGCCTCTTGCAGATTTTTTATACAACCCTTATAAACATTCCAAAGTGACAGGGTCAAATTCTCCCCTCCCTTTCTACTCCCTTGAGGGGCTTAACGGCTGGGTCTTAGCTCAGACTGCCCACATGGCCCTATATCGAGTTTGGCTGGAGCCAAGAATGTGACACCCAGGCCACAAACTAGAGCCAGGACGTGGCCACCAACATGCCATTCTTGCCTCACTCGGTCTCAATAAGATATTGTCAACCTTCTCCCCACATTGTCAGCTACAGATACTAGGACTGGCTACATTTCTTCTGGTTCTGGCCAGAATAGCTCTGTACTCTGTATGACCATTGTTCACGTGCCCCCTCAACTTCTGAGAGTGAGGATGAGAGGCACCCACAACAACTTGCTGGTAAAATGAGGGAGTGAGCTTCATTTACATCTAAGATTCCTTCTGGCTCTAAATCTATAATCTTATTATCTTTACCAGTGATAGCATTTTTTTAAAAAAATACAAACTAAGTACCTTTCTGTATTGATTAAATTAATTCAAATTAAATAAATTGATTAAATTAATTAAATCATATGAGTTTGGTGCAAATGAATTATGTTGATGTTATATTTTTCTACTTTGAAGACTGGAAAGTGAGTTGCCAAGCATAGCTAAATTGGACATCTGTGGTCACTATTCTCACCATTCAGTCAGCACTACTCTTAGTTAACCCTGATGAACTTTGAGACATCTCATTCCATTTAAATATCAATTCATTCAATTATACAATTATTATTCAATTCTACAAATATCCTTAGTATTCTGATAGAGGTGTTCTGCTTTTGATTCTTATCATTGAACTTAGAATGGCAAACGTTTCCAAATTTCCAAATGTTTTTACCAGACATGATCATTTCAATCAAATCCTTCATTTGAGAATATAACCCAATTCCCAGAAATCCTTTGTCTAGAGGCTTTTATATCTAGTGGTACCAATGTAGGAACTAGATTGTTCATCTATTATTCTTCATTCTCACCGAACAAATGGCTCACCTTGTTTTCAAATCTTTCATTTCCTGGATGCCCTTTACTCCTCTTTTCGTGAATAAGCCATGATTTCTAACATACTTAAGCTGACTTATACGTCCACTGTATCTCCACTATCACTTCAGATTCTGATTATTTGAAGACTATAATATTCTATAATTCATAGCAATATAACATCAATGGAAGAACAGTGGTGTTAAAAAGATTTTGTATTTTGTATTAGGGAAAAACCTAGGACTGTTGAAAGAGCTGTGTAATTTCCTAAATACAATCCAACTCACTGTTATCTTTCTATTTAGTTCTGGGCACAGTCTAGCTGCAGTACCTGTCTTTAATAGATGTTTTGATGTTCTGACTCAATGAGCCACTCATCTAACTGCATGTCATACTCTAGAAAACAAGTGTGCTTTTTTTTTTTTTCCCTTGTGTAGATTATTAGCTCAAACTCCTTTAACTGGCTGTGGATCTCATTAAGGAGGTTGTATAGCACACTGCTGCTTTATTCAGCCACCACAATGTGATCTTCAAATCTGATAGACCTCATCATCTACAGAGAATCTCTGTACCATTTGGACGCTGTGCTGGAAATCCTCCAAGACCATGTAACCATCCTACTCTTTGTTCTCTCACAAGTTTGAATCACTTATCTCTCCAAGACTATCTAACATTAGCAATGACCCATGCCAAACTTTGGCCTTAAGTAGAGCTTAGCAAAAAGTGGGCTGGATTTGAATTCAAAAGACCTAGGTTTGAATCCTGGCCCTGATGCTCACTACTTACGTTACCTTGGACAAGTAATTTAACCCTCTGGGCCTTAGTTTCATCTCTAAAATGAGGAAATGGATCAGATGATGCCTAAATTTCCTTCCAGCTCTTAATCTGTGATCTTAGCTATCCTATTACCTTTGGTAAGTTTACTGGCCTCTCACCCCCAAGGCTCCCATCCCACATAGCTCAAGACTAGACCACCACCCAAACTCCTGCTTAAGGGTGAAAATCATATTAACATCTGAATTGGGATCTTGGGACAGATCTATTCTTCCTGGGAGAGGTGAGTAAACCAAACCCTTCATAAACAGTTAGGTCCCAGACACCACACTTACACCATCCAGCAACTGAACCAGCTGCCTTCTATTAGCCCTAATACCTCCCAAATTAGTTCTTTCCTCCTGGCCAGGAAACAATAAACCAAATCAACACTCAATCTGGGGCCCCAGAAAAAGTCAATTCTATATGGTGTAGTAACAGTGTCGGGAGTGTTAAAAGTTTAGAATCAGAGTTTGTTTTTATTATAATGCCATATTACAGGACAAGGAGGCTCAAAGGAGGGATAGCACCTTTGCTCAGCTAGATATATCATGATAACACACACTAGAGAGAAGGAAGAGCTTCTCACATCCTATTTATATTTTCTCTGGTGAAGAAATTTCCTGGGGTGGAGGTCTGGGGCCCAGAACCGAGATTGCAGAGAAAATGCAGGGACTTGCCTGAGCTCTCCCAAATTCCCCTCCAAACAACTTTAAATAATACCTCAAAATGAATTCTGGAGCAGCAGAACCCACAAAAGGACAAAGTGAAACAATTTTCTAGCCAAAGATGACTTAGGATTGACAGAAAAAGCCTGTTGCACCTGGGTGAGAGTAAAACACAGTTCAGTACAGGCTGCACCAGCACAGCCTGAACTCCAGCAATCTAGTAGCAGACCTTGGGGGCAACTGAATTAGGGGCGACAGTGGTGGTTTCTGGAGCTCTGAACCCACAGATGATAAGGGGGTCAGAAAACTGGTCACAAAGAGATTACAGGGGTCCCTTTGCTAGCACTGGATGCAGGACTCTGTTGCATTGCTTAAACAAGGATCCAGGTTGCAGTTCCTAAGTTGCAATCCCAGGGTGAGGAGAAGCACTAACACACCAGAGTTTGTGGCCCCAGGAAGTTGGTACCCCTGGTCACAATTGCAGGGTGGAAAAGAGTGCTTGTGGTCACTCACAGACCAGAGCACAGGCCAGGAGAACAGTGACCACACCTCTCCTTAGATCATAACACCTTAAAAGAACTAAAAATTTACAGGCCCCCAGAACTAGCTCTGAGAGCAGCAGCAAGAAAGGCTTGAAGCTTGGGACAGTGACCCTTCCACTCCAAGGGTAGAGTTAAAAGTCAAGAAACAGGCTAGGAAAATAAGCAAACAACAAAAAAGAACCTCACTATAGAAAGTTACTATGATTACAGAGCTCAAAACACAACCTCAGAAATAAATAGCAAAGTAAAAACTGCTACATCCAAAACCTCAAAGAGAAATGAGGATTGATCTCAGGCCCAAAGGGAATTCCTGGAAGAATTCAAAAAGGCTCTTAAAATAAGAGAGGTGGAAGAAGAACTGAGAAAAGAAATGACAGTAACACAAAAAAAAATAATGAAAAAAGAATCAACAGCTTGGTAAAGGAGGCACAAAAAATATTAAAGAAAATAACAACTTAAAAAAATAGGATAAATGGTTAAAAAAAGGTACAAAAACCCATTGAAGAGAAGAACTCTTTAAAAAGCAGAGTTGGCCAAATGGAAAAAGAGATACAAAAATTCACTGAAGAAAATAATTCCTTAAAAATTAGAATTGAGCAAGTGGAAGCTAATGATTCCATGAGACAACAAGGAACAATAAAACAAAATTTTAAAAATGAAAAAATAGAAGAAAAAGTGAAATATCTCATTGGAAAAACAACTGATCTGGAAAACAGAACAAGAGAATTTAAAAATTTTTGGAATGCCTGAAAGTCATGATTTTAAAAAAAGAACCTAGACATCATATTTCAAGAAATTATTCAGAACTCCCTTGATATTTTAGAACCAGAGGGTAAAATAGAAATAAAAAGAATCCACCAATCACTTCTTGAAAGAGATCCCAAAATGAAAACTCCCAATAATATCATAAACAAACCCTAGAGCTTCCAGAAAATATTGCAAACTGCTAGAATTAATATTTTATTATTTCTTCAGCAGCCCTTTGTTGTATCTTAATGAAATCATCTATTGTTTCAATGATTCATTTTTTGACCTATCCATCTTTCAGAATTTTTAGACTTGAATTAACTTTTGATTATTTCTTCAGTGGCCCTTTATTGAATATAATTTTGATTTCATTGCAGTAAACAAAGGTGAAATACATAGCTGAGAATATTTATACTCCTTTCTATTCCTGTTAAATAATAGCCAGAGGTCTGTCATATCTAACTTTTCTAAAATTCTATTTAGGTCTCTTAACTTCTTGTTTATTTTTAGTTATATTTATCTAGGACTCAGAGAGGTACGCTGAGGTGCTCTACTAGTTTTACTATCCATTTCTTCTTGTAACTCATTTAACTCTTCCTCCTTTAGGCATTTAGATGATATACCATTCAGTGCATAGTTTTGTATTGATGTTAATTTTCTATGATACTCTTTAGAAAAATACATTTCCGTGTTTATGTCTTAAATCTATTTTTATTGTTGCCTTTTCTGGGATCAAGATTGCTACCCCTGCCTTTTTTTTTTCACTTCAGCTGAAGCATAAATGATTCGCTCCAGATCTTTATTTGAACTCTCTGTCAGTCTTTAGATTTCGAGTTTCTTTCAAGTGAATTTTGCTTTCTAATCCATTTTGCTATCCTCTTCTGTTTTATGAGTTCATCCCATTCACTTTCATGGTTATGATATTTACTTGGTATTTCTCTCCATTCTATTTGCTTATATTTTTCCTTCTATTTTTCTACTACTGCTTTGTAAAGAAGAGGATGGTGAGCAGAGTATGCCTGGCACCAGTATTCTAGGTTTGATGTAATTTGCTTTTGCTTCTCTGCCCCTCTTCTCTTTCCTTTGACCAGAGCTCAATCACAAGTTTTTATCCTTGTTTTCTTTCCCTTTAAACCCCTGTTTAGGACTAATCCCACCTTTAATCTACCCTTCCCCTATATACCTATTTCCCATTGTTTCCCTGTTGAATGGATTTCTGCATTCAGCTATACATGTGTTTTCTTTTCTCCTTTGACCAGTTCAGATGAAAGTGTGGTTCAAATGTTGCCCCTGCTACCCCTATCCCTTCCTCCATGTTTGTACAGTCTCCTATTTGCATGCCTTAATTATATGAGGTAATTTCCCCTACCTTTATTTCACTTTCAGGACTCAGTCTAGTGTGTTTTTTCTAGATTTTCACGGAGTAGTTGTGGGATAGTAGCTGAGCTCAGCAGTTGGTTGGAAAATGTTTAACAATTTGCTCTCTGAAAAAAAAAATATGCATGACAGATTTTAAGTTTAATCTGAATTAACATCTTCTCCATCACTTCCTTAAGTCCAAACAATAAATGAAACCCTAATTTGTAGCATTTGCTGACTTTTAAGGTAGAAATGCTCACACTGAAAATTTAATAATTGCCTATTTTGAGCCAGTTTGAACTAGCTCCCACACATACCCAGGCTGTACTATATTGCTTCCTCCTCCTCTGTCTTGGCTGGTCTCCTGAACATCTGGAGGACAATACAATGATTGCAAAGAGCTAGCATGGCTTCATCCAAAAAGGTCATGTCAGAGTAACCAGTAACCACATTTCCATTTTTGGACAAGGTTATTTAAATAGTTTTACCTTTTAAAAGCAAAATTAAGATAATAAGCATTTATTAAGCACTTACTACATGCCAGTATTTACTATGTGATCATTGAGGATAGGTAGCTAGGTGGCATAGTAGATAAGAATCATTAAGTTCCAAGTTCAAATCTAGCCTTAGACCCTAACTTAATGTTTGCCTCAGTTTCCTCATCTGTTCAATGAGGATAATATCACCTATCTCACAAGATTGTTGTGAGGATAAAATAGGATATTTGTAAAGCATTTTGCAAATGTTAAAAGTGTTATATAAATGCTAATGTTGCTGTTTTTGTAGAAATTCAAGCAAAAAAAGTTCCTCCTCTCAAGGGACTCGCAGTGTTAATGGGAGAGACAACATGCAAACAATTATGTAGTGCATGTGTGTGTGTATGCATACATACACGCACAGGACAAATTGGGTGTAGTCTCAGAGGGAAGACACTAAGAGGGTTAAGGAGGACTAGGAAAAGCTTCTTGTAGAGGTGGCAAATTAACTAAGATTTGAAAGAAGCCAGGGAAGCTAGGAGGTGGAGATGAGGGAGTTGAGTTCTAGGCATGAAGGACAGTCAGTGATAATGAATGCCAAGAGTTGGGAGATGTAGTGTCACATGAAAGGAATAAAAAAAGAGGCCAAGGTCACTCCAGCATACATAGGGAGGAGTAAAGTATAAGATGACTACAATGGAAGGAGGGGGCCTGGTTATGAATGGCTTTAAAGGTTAAACAGAGTATTTTATATATGATCCTGAAGGTAATAGGGAGATACTGGAGTTTATTGAATAGGGAGCAGACATGTCAGGTATGTGCTTCAGGAAGATCAATTTGACAGTTGAGTGGAGTATGGATTTGAATGAAGAGAGATTGAAGACAGGGAGACCAACAAGCAAATTATTGCATTCTCTAGGTATGAGGCCATGACTGATCCCTGAGTAGTGGTAGTATGAGGAGAGAAGGGGGAACGTATTAGAAATGTAATAAAGTTAGAATTGACAAGACTTAGCAACAGATTGGAAACAGGGGCAGGGGGGGGGGGGAACAGGGTGAGAGAGTGGAGTCAACAATGACACCCAAGTTAGGAGTGTGAGTGCCTGGGAGGATGCCCCTGACAATAATGGGGAAATTAGGAAGAGGAAGGAGTCTTGAGAAAAAAAGATAAGTTCAGTTTTGCACATATTGAATTTTATGTCTTCTGGACATCTAGTTCAAGATGCCTAACAGGCACCTGGAGATGTAAGAGAGGTTAGGTTTGGACAGATAGATCTGAGAACCATCTATGTAGAGATGATAATTGAAACTATGGGAGCTAACGAGACAACCAATAGTATAGAGGGCGAAGAGGGTCCAGGATAGAACTCAGGGGACCACTACGGTTAGTTAGCAAGTATGAAGCAGCTTTATGAAAATGAAATATGTATAGAATCATTTTACACATATATGCATATTTGTGTTTAATGGTAGCCATCTCTAGTGGAGGGAGAGTTACATGATAACTATTATAAATCTAAAAGGAACAGTAAGTTGTACATAATTTGCTTGTTATTTCATAAATTAAAAATAAAATAATTTTAAAAAGGAATTGACAATGCAGCTGAATTAATAGTCTTCATTTCTATACTTGTATATGGACATAGAAAGCCATTGAGGGGTAGCATGAAGGACCCCCCCCCCCGCCCCACCAAAAGACAGAATATAAACCAAGATGTCACCTAAAAAAGGATAATGCTAAATTTTCTTCAGGAGTACGGACATTTCTTGGAATTGGGAACATGGACAAATGTGCCAACTGCACTCAGTTGAGGACAGGCTAGAATACTATATCAGTCTAAAGTTTACAGACTTATATATACCATAAATTATAATTCTCTTTGGAGTTTCCATTGTGGGGTGTAGTAGGAAGGCCAAATTTATAATCTCAAATATAATCATGTATATGTTTGAATGGTTCGAAATGGCAAGGTATGAGAGATTCTCTAAATAGAACGCAACAAAACATTTATTTAGGCCCCACCGCAGCAGATCCGCGAACCAGCCTCCCCATTCCGACATCTTGACAAAAAGACTCCAGGCCCAGAAAGCCCGCCTCAGAAGAGTAACCAGGAGGCCACAGAAAAACAAGATAGTATTTAGCCAAATCATAATTACTGGCCTCAAGTCCTTGCTCGCACTCCTGGATCTACACACGGGTCAGCTCTGCTTCTGCAGCTTCCGGCTTCCGCTTCCACTGTAGTTGTCTCTTAGCTCGCCTCTCCTTGCAGCCGAGCCTCTGGGGTTCTCAAGCCCCGTCTCAACGACCAGAGACCATTGGTTCCCAGTTGGCCCCTCTTAAGTCATTAATCTACACTCACACAGGTTTCACACCTGATAGGGCTTTGGGCCTGGGGCTTAGCACTTAACAGCTGAAAGTACTTTCACTCAAAGTAAACAAAAGCCAAACTCCTGAAGTACTAAGGAACCCATTCTAAGGAGCCCATTTTGCCTTACCGACACATGGGGTCCCCTAAACAACAGAACTAAACACCCCCACCCCCCAGCCCAGCCCCTGGAACATTTCTTCAACTCCAGCAGAAATAGCTACTGCTTGCTTGCTCATGGTGAACAGAGCCCATGTACTGGCCTAGAGGGGCCTCTGATTTTGTTGCTTTTGGTGTTGCTGCATCATTCCCACAAGGTAATGTCAGAATTAGGTCTTGGCAGCAGCGGCACCCACAGTGCTCCTGCCGAACACACAAGGTTGCTGGCTGACATCTGAAGCCAGCAGCAATTCTTCTGGTTCACCTCTGACCCATGGGATCCTTAGCTTCACTCAAGACTCAGTTCAATTGCTGACCTTATTCATTGTTGTATGCCTGTGAAACCTGGACAGTCTACCACTGCCATGCCAGGAACTGAATTGCTTCCATTTGAACTGTCTTAGGAAGATTCTGAAGATCGCCTGGCAGGATAAGGTACCAGACACTGAGGTCCTTACTCAAACTAAACTGCCCAGCATTCAAACTCTGCTTCAGAGAACATGACTCCGATGAGCTGGCCATGTTGTTCAAATGCAAAATGTACACTTGCCAAAAAGACTCTTTTATGGAGAACTCACACAGGGCAAGTGTTCACATGGTGGTCAGAAGAAGCAATACAAGGACACTCTCAAGGTCTCTCTCAAGAATTTTAAATTGGTTGTGTGACATGGGATACACTAGCACGGGACCCCTAAGCATGGCATTCCCACATCAGAGAAGGTGCTATGTTCTATGAGCAAAGTGGAATTGAAACAGCTCAAAGGAAATGCAGGATGTGCAAATTTAGAATATCCATCCGAAATGTTCACATGGACTATTTGTGCCCAATGTGTGGTAGAGCATTCTGAGCTCATACTGGTCTCATCAGCCAGTCGGACACATTGAAACTTGATTCTAGCATAGTGATGTCGTTTTGGTTCTCTTCGAGAATGAAAGACAACCACCAACCAACGAACCAACCCATATGAGGCCTTTCCTGATCCTCCAGTTGTTAAGAGTCCTACATTAAAATTACTTTCTATTTAATTGTTACATTTTTCAAGAGTTCTTAGAAAAAAACAACACAGATAATGTTGATAAATCTCTGATCGAGATTATACGAGGCATAAAAAAAAAGTAGATGTATGCTTGCCAAAGGTGTTTGACACTGTCATTGAGGAAATCTGGCAAAGAATAAAGTTGAAGAAGGATAGGCTGTGGATGGTGAGATCCACCAGATGCTCATGTTTGTAACCAGCATGAAGTCACCTATATTGAGCCCTGGAACACTGCAGAGTCTCTTGGATTACACACATACATGCACGCACGTGAGTTTACTTAGTTTAATCTAACCATCCACACAGGAAAAACCAAGTGGATGAAGAATGCCTATTGCCCAGAGTATGTTTGACAACCTGTAGAACTTATTCACTTCAATGTGATACATTTTAGACAATTACCATAAATGGATAATAGTTTGAGCATAAAATTAAAGAGTGGGTCAGAAATTGTAGAGAAATACAAATCTCCTTTAATGATCCCCAAATTTCTGCAACAAAGATATGCCTCACCAGTAGCCTACCATTATTTCATGACTGTAATACTAGATGCCAAAGAATTAAAAAGGAGTATCATTTAGAGGGTAGTAGAGACAAATGGTGAAGTTAAGCACACTGCAGCTATTTACAAACAAGAAGATACAAAGAACCAGAGTAAAGGACATCATCAACAAAATGTATGATTGAGAAAAGAAAATGGGCTGGTCATGTGATGAGAGCAAAGGATAATCATCAGGTGATATCCTGTATAATCATAATGTCCTTGAGATGTCACAAGAAAGCAAAGAAGGCTCCCAGGTTGATGTATGGACCCCCTGCGGTAAATGTGTGGGAGGACATGGACAACAGTTACAGATATGGGCAGTGATCTACATTATTAGACGGATAGAGACAGATACATTTGAGTATTTTAATCTATTTTTTACTTATCTTTGTAGGTTCTATTTCCTTCTCCCACTCCCTAGAATATAAATTCCTTAAGGACAAAAACAGTTTCATTTAGCACCGTGTGTTAGCACATAAAAGGCCCTTAACAAACACCTGTTAAAGTGTTTGTTGAGGTGTTGAACTGTTTGATGGCTTGTTTCATATTGCAGAGTGTTGAACAAAGTTCCCTTTATGGTTGCATTAATTAATGAAATTTCCTATGATTTAAACACATGCATGGGAGACAATCTTTTGGATGAGATTTCTCCATGCTTTCAAAGTTGTATTTTTAGGATAAGCAAAGCTGAGTTTCTCTAACCACTCCCCCAACCTCCCCCAAAAGAGCAGCTAATAAATTTGGAACATGACCTGATAGTTTCATCCTTCAAAAGTAGAAGTGACAAGGGAAACTGCTATTCTGGACCTTATTCTCACCAAAGAGGAAGAAATGGTTTAATGGGAAGTTCAGCAAAAAGTAAACACCATGTCATATAGTTTGTGATAGAGAAGAAGATAGGCACAGTATGACACAGACCTTAGGTTTTAGAAGGTTGGATTTCAAAGGTTTCATAGAATAGATAGGTCATAGCTCTAGAGACAGAAGACCTGAATTCAAGTTCTGAATCTGATACTTTTTACTACTATGACCTTGGAAAGCCACAATCTTTGGCTAAAATGACAAAACAGGAAAATGATAAATGCTAGAGAGGATGTGGGAAAATTGGAACATTGTTACACTGCTGGTGGAGCTGTGAACTGATCCAGCCATTCTGCAGAGCAATTTGGAACTATGCCCCAAAGGCTATAAAAACGTTCATACCCTTTGACCCAGCAATACCACTTCTAGGGTTGTATCCCAAAGAGGTCACACAAGTGGGAAAAGGACCCATATGTACAAAAATATTTATAGTGGCTTTTTTTGTAGTAGCAAAGAATTGGAAATCAAGGGGATGTCCGTCAATTGGGGAATGGCTGAACAAGTTGTGGCATATGAAGGTAATGGAATACTACTGTGCTACAAGAAATGGGGATGATATGGACTTCATAACAACCTGGAAAAACCTACATTATACAATGCTGAGCGAGTGGAGCAGAACCAGGAGAACATTATACACAACCACAAATATATGGATTCTGTGATGACTAATCCTGATAGACTTTGCTCTTCTCAGCAATACAAGGTGCAAAGACAATTCAAAAAGTCTCATGATGGAGACAGCTATCTACAACCAGAGAAATAACTGGAGTCTGAATGCAGACTGAGGCATACTTCATGCTCGCCTTTTTTTTTCCCCTTTTTCTTTTTTGTTTTTGTCTTTTTTTTTTTGGTTTTGTTTCTTCTTTCTCATGATTTATTCCATTGGTCATAATTCTTATTTACAACTTGACTATTGTGTAAATAAGTTCAATGTAAAGTTATATGTAAAAGATAAAAAAAAAATCTCGAAGTCAAGAAAAAAAAAAGCCACAATTTTCATAAGCCCTAAGTTTCCTTTATCTGTAAAATGCGGA
>CM053622.1:620394538-620460835 GCA_028646595.1 Phalanger gymnotis | reverse complement strand
CATCAGTTTAGCAAATTTCATCTAACGGAGGTTTGCAGTTAGAAAACTTCCTTAATCACAATGTCCTTGTGATCTATAATGGGAATCACACTCCATGCTATTTTTAAATTGACTGCACCTAAAGTCCACCCCACCACAACCTCCCACTTGGTTCTTGTGAATGCACTAAGCAACAACAACAGATGTAATAAGGGTAAAAACTAGAACTCTGTGCTTTTGATTGGAGTACACAACCCACTCTATGCCTATGGTGCCACCTCTGCTTCCCATGGGAGTAAAGACCTGGGAAGAGACATGCTTGCATGCCTGTGAATAATGAACTACCTAACTTGTGACCTATGAGCACGTAAGTGTTCCCTCTTGATACCTTACCCGTGAACTCACAGTATTAGTAGTCCCTTCTAGCTTCTAGATCTATGATCCAATGCCCTAATAGTCATCAGAGGATATCAGCTCGAGAAGGATGGAAAGCTCTCAAGAATGAAATTCTGAGGACACAAACAAATGTTTGAAGATGAAAGAGGGGAGACTTCCTAAAGACACAAACATAGCTGCATAGGGAACTTATTGAAAATACTGGCAGATGTGACTGCTGAGCCACACAGTTCATGACCTCTGATTGTGGAGAATGGAATGGTAGGATACCCTGTATGAAAAATGCGCATATAATGTCAACCGACTAGGCAGGAATAACTAGTGTCAAAATGTCCATACTATTTAATGAATTTTCTAAGATGGTAAGACAAACATCTTTTTCTAGAAATACCCTAATTTCTTTCAAACCCTTATTAGACTTATTTTACACAAATCAAATACTTAAAATCTGGCTTGATGTTCCTGTAGAGACTAAACAATAACATAATGCTCAAATTTATCAAGTAATAGAAAAACCATTAAATATCTACATACATAGTCATTTTGACAAGTCCAATCCAATCCAATCCAATCCAGTTCCTACTTTAAGAAGCTTCAAATTAAAACTATGTCCTTTTCAAGTAATTTGATGTGAGAATGCTTTAGGAAATAGGTTGGTGATTAATTCAAATTGTTCATGTGATTAATATTGTAAATATAAACAATAGAAGCCTGTCTTCTGTCATCACAATGCCTAGAAGTTGGAACATTTAACTTATGACACTGGAAAACCACCACTCCCTTATCAAACAAGCATATAATTAAAAGCCAGCAAGCATTTACAAAGCATGTTAGATTTGCAAATTTTTATATATTTTCTCATTTGAGCCTCACAACCCTGACAGATGCTATTACTATTCCATTTTACAGATGGAAGAAACTGAGGCTTAGAGAAATCACATAACTTGCCCAAGGTCACACTGCCAGTAGATATCTGAGGAAGGATTTGGACTAAAGCCCAGTACCTACTCACTGTACCACTTATAGCTGCCCCCATTTAATTCCATAAATATTAACCTAAAAAAAAGAAATAACAGAACAATAAAATAACAGAACAGATAACATAATAAAATAACAGATAAAAGCTTTCATCATTTGACTGGCCAATTTCTTAACGGGCTCACAAAAACTGAAAATATTAAGCCTTTTTTACTTTGAAAATAGACACCACAGACATATTGTATCTTTATGATGAAGAAGGGATGGCTCATGTTAGGTGCAACAGCTTATTTAAACGAGGCTGTTCTGGGCCTAAAACAATTTAGGTTAACCATGAATAAATTTGGCAATTTTTTTTTTACTTTGCAGTATTACAAAATACATTTTAAAATAACATGTGAACTATTTTCTGCTTTCAATATGGATTAAACAAATCATGAAATAAACAAATGTAACGTAATATCCTTGTGTCCCAACTACTGCACTTCTTAACAAAGAGAACTATAATACCTGACAAGGATGCAGGTTTTTTTTTACGTCTTACCAAGTTACCAATGCATACATAAACAGCATTTGAAAACAGATTTTATACAATATCTAGATACAAGGCTATTGAAAAGCAGTTTTCATTATGCTGATCAAAGAGGAAAACATCTGGTTGCTTTCAAGCTAAGTGAGCAGGTTCTACACTTCCTGCCACTTTAAGACCAACTTTAATAGAGCCTTTATATTTCTCTCAAATACATCAATGACTGACATAGGAATTTTAAACAACATTCTTACTGGTTCCGTGTTCATTTATTCTCAACCCTTTTAAATAAATATATCTGGTTACAGGTACAACTCAGATTGATAGCCACCCAAGTTTCCCTTTTAGGGCTGTATTCCTAAAGCAGTAGTATATTTCACTCATGGAAGGCATTTTGAAAATAATTTCTATAATCAGAGTAAATAACTTTAAAGGAGTGTTTAATAAATAAAAACTGATTCTCTGATTAGTCCTCAAAATAGAGTAATTTTTAAAATTTAGCACAAGTTCTTTTGGACTGGATCTGTGATTTTACCAGTACCCAGAATTCCTGGTGAAGAACTTCCTCAGTCTATTGTTTATTTATGTTAGGTTCCTCTTCCACAATAGGCTGGCACTTGCTCTGAAATGTGATAGTCTTACAGAGTTGCCTGGGGGAATGAGAGGTTAAGTGATGTGCTCAGGATTACAAAAACAACCAGAATGAGTCAGACAGCTGTCCATATTGCTTCTATGAACAATATTACCAGTACTCAAACCTCTAAATTAATGAATTTTCAGAAATTTACACATTAAATGATAGATCACTCAAAATGTGATACAGTCTAGTGTTTATTTATGTTATGGAAGATACACTTGAATTTCAAAAATTTAAAACATATAAAAGTGGTTAAGGGCTAACATTTTATCAACATTGGATAAATGCATAAGAATGTTTATTATACAGCAGGATACAATGGTAGTGCTAATCCCAATAGGGCATCATGGATGTTAGTCTAAAAAATGTCACTATGCTTTATACAAACAACAACATTTGCTGCTGTTTAAGAATATGGGGGCTTGGGCTGCTTCTAATTATCAGCAGTTTCATAACATTTTAAATGTTATATTGTGTCATATTATTTAGTTTGGCAAATGTTTCAAAATAAAGAAAAAAGTAGAAATGTCATTACTTCACAGAAATGCACATCCAATTCTGGTTTTCAGTAAGAACAATAGGTATAGATCAGAATTCTCCCTATATGAAATAATTTACACACAGATGAAAGCTAGAACACTATCTAAAATAATCACTAAATACATTTTTTAAGAAATAAACAAGCAAGTATGGTTTTGCATTATCAAATATCAAAAATGTGTAGTTGATGTAGTGTCAAACAGAAATTATGTTCTAAAATGAAAAAGGAATAATTTCAGTGAATGTGCAACCTAAATCAACCAACTTTATATTGTAATACAACAATATTAAGAAACCACTGATCAGAAATACAACTGTATATAAGAAAAAAAGTCCATAATCCACAAAACTGTCAGGCCATAAAATAAAATAGCTTCATTGTTTACAAGTAAAACTGAGGCAACAAAAATGCGTGCTTATCTCCAATAAGTAGATATTTATGCAGAGGATGTAACACTTTGTTTGTAGACAGCATGGTAGGCATTTCTCAGCAAGACATAAGGAAAACAAGATTCCAAAAGATCCATCGTCAGGAATGGTGATTCCTGCACAATCTGAAAAACACCAGGAGTGCAGGAGAATTAAAATTCCTCATAAAACTATACATCATTTGCTTTTACTTATGAATATGCCTGTTGATAGTCCAATGTCACAAGAAAGCCCATGTACTAATTATTTTAATTGAACAGAAAACTGTAATAACAAATGCTAGGTACCCAGAATGTTGAAGTACAAAGCTGAACTAGGTCACTATAGTTTTCCATCAACAAGTACATACTAAGTACCTGAACTATGCTCAACATTGTGCTAGTCATCATGCAGGGTTAAAAAAAAAAAGGCATAAAGCAAAGTCCATACCCTAAAGACATAAATATTTAGTGAACGGAAGAATCTAGATGGCAAAAAAAGACTTAACACATGGAACAGCAACAAATAACTAAAAGACTGAATGGTCAAATCCAGGCTCCAAGCACTACACAGCTTTAGAAATCAATGAAGGATCAAGTAATGGGGGATGGAGGGAGACTTCTGAAGTTTAAGACATATTTGGATACAAAGAGGAAAAGGCAAAAAATTCCAGATGAGGAACACATCATAAGATGGCAATATGCATGTGAACACGTGCAACATGTTCTCTAGACAGAAGGACAAATGCTAAAAGTATAGAAAGCAAATTTTAGAATAGTGGGAAAGTAAGGCTTCAAGGCTAATGTAAAAAAAAAAACCAACATCACAAAAGTCAGGCAGAAAAATGTGAACTTTGCGGCTATAGGAAGCAGTAAACCATAAATATTTCCCAATACCTCAACATAATATTAATATATATACATACATACACACACACATAAACACATACATGTATATGTATATAGGTATATATGTGTATATACACATACATATGTGTACACACACACCCACCCACCACTAAGACTGCCCAATAGCTCTCTACCTGGCCTTGAATTTGCTTTAACCTGATATTACTGTTTTGATGTTGAAACGTAAAGACCTAATGATTGTTAGGGTATTTTCTAAAATGACAGTACAACAAAGCGTGGAATGAAAATAAAGATCAAAAGAAGCTTTAAGGCCTAAGTTCTTTGTAGTTACAAAAATATCCAAAAAAAAAAAAATTAGTGTTCTTGAAAACCACCACTAATCTAACAAGATCTCACTGATTTGTTAAAAATGATCAAAATGCAGACTTACCATGTCTAGCAGTAAATAAACAGATTCCCTATTCCTCGTCGTAGTTTTATCTGTCTCTTGACCAATTTTCAATAGACTAGACGATGCAAGCTGAAAAGACATTTTAATTTTATTTCTGTGTCTATTTTCTTTTAAAAAACTTTTATTAGTACCTTTTGTCTTTCTATTGTTACCCTCACTTGCAAATATATCCTTCCATCTGCCTTACTCAGTAAACCATCATTTAAAATAACGAAAATTTAAGAAGAGGTGGAGGGGAGGAGGAAAAAATGTTCAGTAAGACTACTGACACTGGAAACTGAATATGACAGTATATGCAGTGGTCTATTATTCATAGTTCTCTACCTCTGAAAAGAAAGTACTTCTCTTCTCTCGGGAGTAAAGCTTGATCACTATGATTACAAAGCATTCAAGTTTCTTTTTGTTGCTATTCCTACTATTTACATTAGTTCAGTTTTTTTGTATATTGTTTTCTTTATTCTACTTTTCTTTATTCTACTTACTTTACTCCAAATCAGTTCATAAAAGTTTCTTTGAATTTTGAATTCTTTGAATCTAGTTTCATCATTCATTAATCAATCTGACTGTACAAAACCGTTAATTTTTCAAATAAGATGCATTTTAGGGGAATACACTCAAATATTAATTCATATATCTACATAAAATGTACATAACCAATACATCTTTTCACACTTAGAAATTTTACAGAATATCATCCTTCTTGTATTTAGCCCCCAAAATGTAGAATACTCTTTGAGATTCAATCTTTTTAAAATTAAGCAAGTGCTAAGATCTGCAAATGGACAAATTATTTTTTACTTCATTTTCAAAATTTTTATGTGGAATACCTAAATAAGAAGAAAATTTCAGAGTAACCTATATATCCTTACAAATAATATTAGCATTTACTTATGTTTCTCTTAGGTACTCCTCAAACACAGAAACATGGATTCTGAAATGGAAGTTATTTTTCATTGAATATGCAATGTACTGAACAACATACCATAGCTCTGTAACCTAAAATGGCCAAATATTCATATGTGTATTTTTCTTTGGATCACTATATTTAAAATCACAGTGTTAGGAGATGACTTGACACTGGTAAGAACGATTACTAATAGTAAGTAAAAACAACCATTTTAGACCAATCTAGTCATTCTTTTTAGGTCTGGGCTAGACTAATAAAATAGAATCTCCAGGACAGGTCAAAAGGTAGTATGAGATGCTGAGATGGGGGAAAAGGTCAAACTATCATGTATAATGTAGACTCCACAAGAAAAAGGATGGACTTTTGAAAAAAGGGCAAACAAATTTTCAGATTACAGAAAAGTAAGTAATATATTCATGTAACCTAGCACTCATATTTTCCTTTAAAGCAAAGTTTTTTTTTAAAAAATACTTTGTAATTATTTTAGCAAAATTAGTTTCCTTTGTAATCCTATATGTCTTATTTTATGCATTTGAAACCATTATTCTAAGAGCTCCATAGGTTTCATCACACTGCCAAAGGGGTTAATGACATAAAAAAGATTAAGAACCTTGCCTTAAAATAAATGTGTAAGTCATGAGTTTTTGAAGTTAAATAATACATACGGCCAGAAATTCTTTAAGGCGATCTTCAATGCTTCCTTTGTGAATAGTAAACAGTGCTGCAGCAATCTGGTTGATGGCTTTTGCCAGGCAATGTATGTTGTTGCAGTGTCCTAAACCAAAACGCTGACAGGTTATTAAGGATCCTATATACTTAATAAAGGGAAGAAATATTTAGTAGATTGTTGCTTCAAGATTAATCTTTTACGGCCTCAAAAAATGTGAGGGACCATGCAATTCAATGAAAATCATGAAATGATCGAAGGCAGTACTGAAGGCACTGACTATCTTGTTCACCTACTATTAACACGAATAATACAGCCAAAGCTAGTACGCATGTACCTTAAGCTTGTGTTTAAAAGTAAAATAGTAAGCCTCATAATAACAATAGCTCTCATTTGTATAATACTTTAAGATTTTGCAAAGTGTTCTTACAATAACCCTGTGGAACAGGTAATGTAAGAATTAGTATTCCTATTTTATAGATGAGACAACTAATCTAAGAAGTTAAGTTACTTGCCAGTGGTCATAGAACTAATGTGGTTAAGGGCTGGATTCAAAAGCAGATCTATTGATTCCAAGTCTAGTGTTCTATCTACTACATCAATGGTATAAAATTTAAATAGAAACAAAGCCCTGAAAGCAGGATATTGACTTAGAAACTTAACATTGTCTATGTTGTATTGCATTTTTATTTGTTTTATTAAATATTTCTCAATTACATTTTAATCTGGTTCTGTACACGAGGGAGTTTTGTAGCCCATGAGTTTGACAACTTTGCACTATGCCATGCTTCTAGACTATAAATATAGCTGTGTACTTTTTAAGAAAACCAGGTCTAAAAGAAAAAAAAGAAAAAAAAAGAAAAAAAAAAGAAAAGCAGGTCTTTAAAAGGTTATTAGGTGAAGTGAGAAATTTCAAAAACTTTTACGGAAATTTTACACAGTGATTATAATGTCACCTGAGGATACATTATAAGAAATACAATACAAATTGCTTGAAAGGAAACCATCTAAATGTCATTTTTCTCCAAAAGCCAAAGACCCTTATTAGAAAATACAAAGCTCTATTACCTTCAATAGCAGGGCTGTACTGAGACATAACGTTACTGGCTAGTGTTGGTAAAGAAACTGCCACGAAAACCATAAGAAGGCAGGCAATTTTATATTCTTCTTCTGGACTAATGTTTTCTGGGAAGAAACAATTGAGAATAAAAGCACAGGTTTTTAACAAGGCTGGCCCAATAGGTGGTCATTTAAGTGAAAAAGAATCCAAATGGTAACATTTTAAAACATTTCTTCATTAAGATATGTGAAAACAAAACAAAAAAAAAACTAAATCCAATTTGGCAAAAGTCACAAGAGATAGGATGGAACACCAAAGTTGGTCATTTTTTCTAAAATCACATACACGGCTCTTACATAAAATATTTTCTTACTTTTCCCAAAGATTTTAAGGCAAAAGAGAGAAAGAGAGATAGTAGTTATATCAAAAACTAGATTTCCTAAAGTTTTTGATTCAGAAATTGAAAGCGATTATCAACTTCTAAGGAAATCTTACTTTAGACACTTCAGACATCTATTTCTTCAGCATTTCTCCTGAGAAATCCTTTTAAAAAATGCTGCCAAAATAAAAATATATATATACATCTAGTCTAAAATTTAACATAAAGAAAATGGAGTGGATTTCCTATATGACCTACTACTTGTAAAGTTTATTTAACCAAAAAGGAACTACTTATTAATGAAGCTGAGACTATGCTTTCAGGAAACAATAAAACTTCTTTTATTTAGAATTATGTAATGATTACTATTATTATAATAGCTCAGAGCATTTCCTCATGTACCTTCTGACTCATACACATTGGACTCTCCACCACAGGATAAGTAAGGAAAAACTCTGGAAATAGGTTTAGAGGAGGGAAAAGGTAAAATCCGACTAAGCTTTGTGAATAACTAATGAAAAGTTCAAACTATTCTGGTCCCCAGCATCATAGATAATTGAAAAGATTATGGTAGCTGTAAGCAAATATATTAATAATAAAACAGTGCTTCAACAAGAATAAAGATAATCAGGGTCCTGCCTCAAGTCTTTCTCTACTCAAATTAATCTTCCACACAACTGCCAAAGTGTTTTTGTAATATGAGTTATCCTCAGCTGCAGAATTACCATGTGAGATCTGACCATATCGCTGTTCCCCCTCAATCTATTCAACAAACTCCAGCAGTTTCTCTATTACCTCTATGAATGAAATATAAACTCTTCTACTGGGCATGTAAAGTTCTTCACACTTTGGTCCAAACCCACCTTTACAGCTTTATTAACGCATTACTTTCCTCCACAAACACTACAATACAATAAAATTTGACTTTTTACTGTTCCTCATATATACATTTGATAACTCTCATCTTCCATCCCTTTGTACGTACTTCACTGGCTGTCCTTCATGACCAGAATGTACTTCTTTCTCACTTCTCTTGCTCAACATCTTTTCTGTTCCCCTCAGCTGCTAGTGTCACCTCCACCCCAAATCAATCAGTATGCATTTTTTATGTACATGTTGTCTCCTATAAAACCCTTGATGGCAGGCACTGTTTCATCTTTGTTCTTGTAAACTAAGAACCAGACACATAATAGGGGCTTGGTACACTGCAGGTACTTAATAAATACTTGCTATTTGGTGACTGAATAATGATTAAAGAAAATTAAACATTATAAAAAATATCAGCTTCTACATACACTAAGAACTAGAAAAAGAACTTAGAAAACAAAAAGTTCTTCATTCAAAGATGTTTCTCAAGAAAGAAAATGTCGAAATAACAACTAGAAGCAAAACTAAAAATGATCATTCTAATAAGGAATTCTATACTGGGAATATTTTGATTCATGAAATAGATACTGTGTAGTAACTACAGTTTCAACTAAACTTTTACAGGAACTATATTTTGTTTATAATTTACTTTAAAATGAATTTATAAAAAGCACATACGTATTTTACAAATACACTTTTAGTTTGCCATATCTGATTTGTTACCTGATTTCTGTGAGGAGAGAGCTACAACCAAGGCTGGATCAATCTCACATGGCAATCCTGCAGCTGAGGACAACTCATAAACATTCATTGCAACCTGAGAAAATAATGAGCATTACAAAGTAAGAAAAACTTAATCCCAGCAAATTTCAGTTGCATCATTTGTGAAATGAGAGGGGTGAACTGGGTGAGTTCTGAGATCCCTTTCAGCTTTTGGCCCAAGATCCCATGATCCTAAAATAAAATGATAATTGGATATTGATCGAATAATAAAAACTGATTAGTCATCACAGGTAAAGAACTCAAAGAAAACTGCCATAGAAGCCAAGAGATGTTTATCTGAAAGTAGTAGCCAACAGTGACAAAAACCATGGAAAAGTCAATTAGAATGAAGGCTGAGGAAAGACAATTAATTTAATAGTTTATATCAAATGCCTTAACCTTAGTTTCTTCCAATGATTTACTCCTCTACTCTTAAATCAGCTCCACACAGGGATAGCCATACCCCTAATTTAGCACTGCTGAATGTCACTGATGGAGGTCACTATTACAACTTTGCCAGTGGGGTCTGTGAAGGGAAGTACAGTGAAATAAGGCTGGAAAGTAGGTTGGAGCCCAGAGAGCCTTTAATACTAAGCTAAAGTAATTGTACTTCATCATGGAGGGCGGTCTGATCAGACTTGTGCATAAGCAAGCTGTGTGAAGGACAGACTGGAAAGAAGAAAGCTAGGAGGCAGAGGGTCCAGTAATACAATACCATTACAATGGTCCAAGGAAATGAATTCCTTAATTAGGGTGGGGGCAATGAGTAGAGAGGAGACCATGGATTTAATGAGGACTGCAACAACAGAATCATCAATACTCAGAAATTAATTGGATTTGGGGAACATAGAAGAGGAAAATAAACTCTAATTAGTATTGGTAATTAAAGACTAAAAAAAACTGTGAATGATGTACGAAAAGTTAAATTGTACTTGCAGAACTTTCAAAAAACAAACATAGCAAAACACCCTTGAGTTGTGTTTGTCAGGTTATATAATGTGGGGCAATAATGATATGATGACTTGTAAGGCCTGATTTACAAGTATACATAAGCGCTCTGAAATTTATCTTGTGATTTTTTCCGTGGCCATTATGTAATACATACCCAGCTCCTTTCGGATTGCTCTATCTTCTAAGAATGGCTTATAATTCAATTCATTTTCAGAAGCAATGTTATTTGGTTTGCAAGCTGCCGATGCCTAAGGGTTTCCCCACAACCACTTTCACCTTTATACTCTACATGTAAACTATCTAAGCTACCAGATTCTAATCCTTTCTGATCTGTTCACGTAACTCATAACCTGCCAGTGTCCTTAGTGGATAATAAGATACTCTTACATGTGGATAATGATCCACTACAATCTGCTCAGCTGCATACTTAGTAAAATTACCTTACTGTATGCACTATGCACTTTACCTCTAATTAAGTGATAAGGTTTACCTCTGAAGAGAGCCATACTTATATTCATTCAGTTCCAAAGGCCCATTGCCAAGCCCTCAAACTGAATCATTCTAAGAATGTATTATATTTGAACAGAGTTTAAAATAGACATAGGGGTCTATTTGTATAGTTACAAGAGTCTAAAATGGTTTTAAGCTTAAGGCAAAGGAAAATTATCTTCAGTCAACTTTATACTACATAAAATGATCAAAGAGCATGGATAACTGGAATGCCTGTGCATCTTGGAGACAAGTTTTGAATTATTTTTTCATCACTTAGGGAAACTGTCTAAAGTTAATTTCAAGGACAAGCATATGACATGGGTCCTCTAAAATAGCAAGAATTTGGTTTGGGATTTTTTTACTTATTTCACACAACTTAAAATATTTAATTTTTATAAATTACAAAAAAGAAACTTGCAAGTAAAAATATTACCTTCATATCAGTTTCCCTTGGAATGTGGTCCTTAAAATCTTCAATTGAACTTACAAGGAAAGGAATGTGGTAGGATAAGACCTAAGAAGGACAACAAATACATATTCAACCTAGATTATTTCAAAAGGAGGATCTCTAAAAAGGAAAAGTGCAAAATTGGATTTATTCTACTTTTTCATGAAAGTTATTTTTATTCTATGCATTATCAAGTGGTTTTCTAAAGCATTTAGACATTTGGAAATGGAATGCATTTAATACTGAAATGATAACTGCCAAAAGGGAAAAAAATGTTTTAAGCATTATTAAAGTTGAAAAACATAGAAACTGACATCCAGTGAAACCATACCTCATGGATTTTAAACCTGAAGTGGAATCAGTTACAACACCATACAAAATCTTAATTACAATAGGCTAAATTCTAGAACTGACTTGATCCTATATAGGGCTCTGGATCTGTGTGAGATATAAATACAGTTTCTGGAAAAACAAGTATATGGGGGCATGTTTACAGAGGACTCTTACATCTCTAAGTGCTTCTTGTGCCAATGATCGAAATGACAGGATTACACCAATTATAGTCATCCTCTTCAAAACACTGTCAACAGCTAAAAATTTTTAAAGGATGAAGAAGAAAAATAAATTAGATATAGCTCTTCAAATATCATCAGAAATTTTTAAAAAGTAAATTATAACTGCTATTAAAATATGCTGAAATACTCAAAGAGATAGGCATAAGATAGTTCAAAGTGAAGTCATTAATTTGAAATGAGTTAAATTTTTTTAGTTAAAAATCGAACATCCTAATGAGCTAATGTGATTGGTTTTTCTCTCAGTATTCCCACATTATATCCATGATAAACGGATGTCCAATAGATATCTTAAACTCAACATATCCAAAAAAGAACATATTATCTTCTACTCCCCCCGCTCACCTTCTCCTCTTTCCAAAGATCCTTTTACTGTTGAGAATGCGATCATCCTCCCAGTCACAAGGGCATGCAACCTCAGTTTCATCTTTTGATATCTCACTCACGCTTATTCCACATATCCAATCTGTTGGAAGCCTTGTCATTTCTACTTTCACAGCCTCTCATATCCACTTACATAGACACCATCTGGTGCAGGCCCAAATCACCTCACATCTCAACTGTTACAACAGCTTCCTGGTTGGTTTCCCTGCCTCAAGCCTCTCCCCATTCAAATCCACCTTTTACTTCCTTTCCATTCTTCTTACTGTACTCTCTACTGCACACTCTACAATCTAATAACACTCATCTTGTTATTCTATTCTCTGCTCATGACATTAGATCTCCTGAATGTAAGTATTTTCACTGGCTGCCCCACATGACTGGAGTACTCTACATCCTTACTTCCTGTCTCCTGGCTTCTCTGTATTCTTTCAAGCCTTAGCACAAATCCTACTTTCTTTACGAGGCCTTTCTTAGTTTCCCCCAGTGCTAGAATCTTCTCTTCAGAATTAATATCTGCATGCATACATATGTGTACGTGAATATATGCATGTCTATATGCATTTGTATATATGCACATATGTACATGCTGTATGTTGTGCATGTAAATATATGCAGAAATGTATAAATATAATGCACATATACATGCATATATGTATGTGCATGTACATACAATATATACATATACACGTGGCTCGTATTTAAATAATTGCTCACAAATTGTCTCTCCCCTTAGAATGTGGGCTCCTTGAGGGCAGGGTCTGTGTTTTTTTTTGGCTTTCCTTGTATTCCCGATGTTTAACAAAGTATCTGTGAAACAGTAAGGTCTTAATAAATGTTTGTTGCCTGAGTGACTACAGACCCTGTCCTAAGACATTTAATCTTTTTAACTCTGTAACACTCATGGTGCACCACACTAACTGATGAGTGCCACACATAATCTACCATATCCAGTCCAGGTACGCTTCAGTTTACATACTGGCCAACTTTTTTGATTGTTGACCTGCTATTCTTCCTTCTCTTCTAGTTCTGAAATCATAAACAAATCAATACAGCCATAGCTACTGGATATACTGTGTCAATGTACTCCCCTATGGTTCTGTTCACCGTCCTTGAGGCTTTCCTAATCAAAATGGTTCTCCTGAACCATCCTGGCCTTTATGGGCTGCTTCCCCCATTAAAATGTAAACTCTTTAAAGATAGGAATTTGCCTTACTTTTGTGTTCTAGCCTCAATTCTTAGTGCTAAGTGTTTAAAAGGTTTTTTTCATTTTTCATTCAATCAATCATTCATACTCTGTGATTCCTAGAAACCCCTAAGATAAAAGGGTTACAAAAGCATAAAAAAACCTGAATCTGAGCAAAAGGAACACCCATTTGGGAGAACAGAGCACAGTATTTGAGAAAGAAGAAATTTTTAAAAAGAATCTACTTCTTTAGTAATTTGCTTTCCAACCCCAACAATAAATCCATCCTCTAAATTGTGTAACTGTTTCATAATCGTGGCCTTTGAAAAAGAGGCAACATGGTACATAGTGAAAGAACAGCGTGCTTGGTTGCATAAGGACTTGTATTCAAGTTGTGACTCAACCCCTAACTGTGTATCCTCAAGCAATTCACTTTGCCTTTCTGGGACAGAATTTCCTCATCTAGAAAAAGAAGAATTGGACTACATGATTTCTAGGTTAGATAATATTTCCTGCTCTAATATTCTAGGAGTGAAATTTGAAATTATGAAGGCTGGAGATTTTTCACGAGTTTTGTTTTTGAAAAACTCCAAGAGTGAAAAATGAATGCTAACTACATCTGAGCAAAAGCCTACCAAAAAGTTCTCTCTGAAAATTTGCAAATTCTGTTCAAAATTTCAGTAAATTCAATTGTTTCCATTTCATGGAACATTAAGAGTAATGGTGAAATAAGATATGGTACTCAATACTGAAATGGTCTGACTGCTTCTAACAAGATGTTAGTGGCAGAGTGGTCAAGTAAATGATAGAAAAGGGAAGAAAAAAAGACGAAAAATGGAAAAAGAAGGAACAAAGCAAAAAGAAAAAAACAACATAGAAAAGCCAAACAGCAGGCCTACACAAGTCATGGCCAGCAGGGCTGCTCGCCAAAGGATTTCGAGTGGCCTGCAAAAAACAGAGTAACAGAAAATATTTCTAATATATTTATTTTCAACCAATAGTGGGAATTCTGTTGACACCAACGTAATTTGAAAAATGCATTTGTATTTCTGAATCTTAAGCATTCTATTTTTTTTTGAGAACAAGATAGACTAGTCTAGCAAAATGTCTCTCTTTAAAGCCTTTTCTCTTCCTGCTGTCAGCACCCTCTTCATTTAAAAATACAGATACATTACGACTATGACTAAACACCCACTGAAACACCTTCTAAAGAAATGAGAAGGTTAAAGTGTAAACATTAAAAATGCATGCATATACCTTAATTCTTATCTTAAAATGATAATTTTAAGTACGGCAAAACATAAGTTGCAATCCTATACAGTAAAACCATACTAATTTGGACTAACAGTGAAAATTTTAAAATGAAATTATAACACTGGCTTTAAGAAATATAAGTTTTGTTACTTCAAATACATAAAGTAAACTGAACTAACCGGCAAACAAAGTGCTTCTAAGTTGATGTCCTGCTGGGCCTGCTTTAATGAATAGATAAAACTCATATGTAATTAGAAGCATCCCTTTACATACAATTGCTGTCTAAAAGTCTTTTAAAAGTTTGTTCTCTAAACTAAGCTGAAGAGGTCCTTTCTACTCTTGTTCACATTATTTATTTAGCAAGTCCTTATCTTTCAGACAAACCACAGGAAAACCAACCTTGTATTTTAGGATTTATAAAAAAACTGAATTAGTAGAGTCTAAATTAATGAAGTTTTACTGTATCAAAATAAAAAGTTAGGAGACACTTCACAGAATTTGCTAATAATAATAGGATTTATCTCTGACAAAGACAATTCATTACAATGTGATCATTTAGAATTTAAGAAAAATTACTTTTAAGACAATGCCTGGGTACTTAACTTTTGGCTCCATGAATATTTTCTAACTGTGGATAAATAGTATTTTTTTTTAATATTTCATTATGTAAATTCAAGGCAAAAGCAAACATCAAGGTACAACCACACACACACACAAAAAAAGAGTTACCCACAAGATAATCTTTTAAAGAGAGCTGCCATCTGGTCTGGTTTGTCAAAGCTGGTCCTCATTTGTGTTAGGACATCAACATTCTCCACCACAAGTTTCTAAAAAGAAGACAGACCTTAGGTCAGGCCTAATAAACCTTGGTATGTTAATAAGATAAGCGCATATTTAGGAAATTACAATCTGGCAAGCAGGAATACAACTCATGAAATCCAGATGCTCTGAACTATCTTTTCTCTAAAGGTACTATACAATTATTTGGAGGTAAACCTTAGTTCCTCTTTAATTCACCAAGGAAGGAGTAGTTTCCTGAAAAGCACTGAAAATAAGTAATGACATAAAGGACTGACTCATGGGCAAATTATGAAGGCTAAATCTAACAGTCACAGAAATACAAATATTTGAAGTACTGTCAAAAAAGAAAAGAATACATTTAAATACATAAATTGAAGGAATTTGCATTATAAAAATGCATTAAAAATAAAAATTCAGAATTCATCCAAATAAAAGTGATACCATCCTAGTAGGGAGATGAACTAGAAAACAAAAAGATTCTTCCTCAATACTTTACTTCTAAAATAATGAGGCTTGTTTGGGTTTTTTAGTTCCTTCATTACCAATTACTTGTGCTATAGACATCTACTACTAATTTCTGCTAATTCCTACTCTGATATTTCTACCATTAGACTAGTCTAACTCTAATTCTAATTCCAAATTCTAAATCTACCAGTCTGGTAGTTTATCTCTGCTCTATTAAAATCAATATATAATATTTTCATGGTATGTCTCCCCATTCAAGAACTAATAGTACCTCTCTAGTATACAACAATTAAATTCAGGGGCCCCACATTCAAAACCTTCTACCTAAAGAGATCCTGTACAACCCTATTTCAACTTCATTTCTTTTTGTTCTACCACTCATCCATTTAGATAAGCATTAAGATAAGCATCTAATGACTCACTGAGTTAACGTGAGGTGACAACTGAAAAATCAAGTTTGAACTTATGCTACATGAGGAGAAATTCTATCAAAATGAGGGAGGTGATAGTTTCAACATGTCAGGGACTAGTCAGACCATATCTAGTGTACTATGTTCAGTTCTGGCATCGATAAACTTGAGGTTGAAATATTTAAGAGTTGTCCAAAGATGAAACAAGAGGATGCCTCCAGAGTTAAGAGCTTCTTAGGACTGAAGGTATTCAACTGAAGGCTGAAAAACCAACAATTTGTCAGGATAACGTAGAAGGAATTCATACTTCAAGAAGGGTTTGGACAAGGATTAGACTAAGGTCTCTTCCAACTTTAAAAATTCCTCTATTTTTTGCTAGCTACTACCTGCATGCCTTTTACATTTGCCAGTCTAACTAGAATGTCTCTTCTCCTGTTAATCCAGTGTTTGGGTTATGTTTGACACTTAAATTTACCTGCTACTAACATTTCTTGATTTCCCAAACATGACTCCTCATTTGTGTTCCTGGCAATGGTAGACGTTGTATAATTTATATAATAATAACTGTAATAGTGGAAAGAACACTGGATTTGAAGTCTTAGGTCCTGGATCACAATCCCAACTCTGCTTGTTATTATGCCTATCACCTTATGTAATTCACTTACCCTCTCTGGGGCTCATGTAAAGGAAAGTAAGGATGTTGGACTATGTGATCTCTGAAGATTGCTTCAGCTCCAAATCTTTAGTTCTATATTTGCGCTTGTGATTTATTGACTAAAAATGAGTCTTACAATTTTAGGATATGGTCTGTCTTTTCTTCAAAGGGTAGCTTTTGAAGTGATTCCTTTTGTATCCCATTTACCCCTAATAGTACCAAGCACAAAATCCCAAAACAGATGACTGAAATGCAAACAAGGAGTGGTATTTATGTACCAACAATAAAATTGTAGATTAAATACTGAAAACAACTCAACTGAGTACAAGGAAAAACTATTTTTTTTTCTTTACTGTTAATTGGCATAATTTATATAAAAGATCCTGATTTCTTATTTAATTTGTATATATGTTTTCTGGGTCCCTATGAGGAACTAGAAGGAAAAATTGATCTGGAAATTATGAAAAGAATTCTTTTGGCAGGGGAGGATAGGGAAAGCAACTGGTTGAATGGGCATGACTCCAAATGCAACATCCCAGGAATTTGAGCAGGGAGAGAAGACTGGTTGTTTTTCCCTAAGAAAGTAATAAACACACACTTTACTGCCAGCAGCATGTATGCATAAAGTATTGACTGAGTCTGAAATACAATTTATTCAGAGCCACCAGACACAGAAAAAGAGCTCTGCTTTTCTTTATCTAAACATAAGTATACTCTGAAACAAAAAAGCCCTCTGGCTTGAGAAAGAACTGAAATCACCTTGAAAATGGAAATGAAAAATAATAAGAGAACTTTAAGTAAAGAAATGAGTCAATTATTCCATATTAATTTCATTTTAAAACAGAAAAAATTTAACTTTATCCAATTCTTAACAGCATGGTATACTGAAAAGAACACTGGAGATAAAGTAAAAACTGGAATTGTGATTCTGACAGAGGCTTTATCACCTGATCAATTAACAACAATTCAAGACTTAAGTAAAGACCTTTGGGATACTTCTTATCTCATAGGTTTACTCTGAGGAAAAGTTTATAAACAGCAAAATACTACATAAATGAGTCTTTATTATTGTAGGAAATTAATGGAGAGGAGACATTAAAAATATATAGTGCTCAGAAAAGTAGAGGTTTCATATTATCCTCAAAACTACTAATGATAGAATTTCAGAAAAATACTTCAATAGCAAAGATTAGTGTGCAACCACTAATTTGTAACAAATATGTCATCCAAAAGCCTTATATTATGACCTATAAGACCACTTGTCAATCTATGATTAACATGACAGAATCATTAATAAGGTAAGACTCAACAAGCTATACCAGAAAGTAGCAATACAAAGACCTTAAGGTTCAAAAGTCTGATCTCACTAATTCATCCTGTGACAATATGTAAATTATTTTTCAATTTTCTCAAATAGACCACTTCCAGAAAGAGCAAGGTAGCTATCACAATGGTACTAAAATAAATCACTTAATAAAAAAATCTTTGTGACGCTAAAACAAATCACTCGAAAAATAAAACTGCGGTACTTTGTTGTGCCAGTACTATCAGATTCTGAATGATCCTGTCAATAGCACAATAATTGACAGGCATTTAAATACTTGATTATTTTTAAATAAGCCTTATTTTTGCTTTAGTTTTGTAAGTAGGTTTCAAAGTGCTGTCAAAACTCACAGAATCCTTTTAGTACTAAAGAAGTTTCTCTACCACAGGCTCCCTAATTATATTATTTAAAACGATATGGTGCAAGCAATGTTATGAAGTTAAGAGATTTAAAAAAAAACACTTATTTTATTCTTCATAAACATAATAATAATAATGCTTGATCAAGAACTAACACTAATCAACAAAATATACTCGTTACTATAAAGGTAAATAAGAAATCCCAGGGAATTTAAGGATGACTGTCCCTACTAAGAAAGACTGTCAATAATGGGGTAATTAATGTTTAAGAACTAAAACCTTGGATATAAACCTGTTACTATTTAAAAACTGCTTTTTCTTTATTTGAGAATCTTAAAACACAAACAGATCTCTGAGACAAAGAATCTCAACTATGGGGAAAAGTTCTGGGATTTTTTGTTTTGATTGAGGTTAATGATTCAGATCCAAAAAACATAAACTGCTTTAAAATATCTTCAAAACAAGAATTTTACCTTATCCTGGGACAAAGTTGGAACTTCCAAAGATAAATAAATGATTTGGTGACATTATAAAAAAAACCTTCATGTTATGTACATTTTGACTGTAAAATGAACCTGACTTAACATTTTCTAGGAGGAATACATTTTTTCAAGAATATGATTATCATATACTAAAACTGAGTGTTACAGTTATCAGGATCCAATTAATGAACTGGAAGGAGCAGAGAGAAATATATTGAAACATAATACATAGGAAGGCTAATTCACAGAAATAATTTCTATTAAGTACAACAGGTCAACAAGTCAAAAACTGATGATATTGTCGTAGAAGTTATCTATTTCTTATAATTCCTAAATTCAAAGAGAAGATCAACAAAAAACAAACTTCTGGGTTACATTTCTTCCACAATCATCAACTTCCTTTTGGTAGTACAGGAGGTAATAAGGTAAAGAAAAATAATGTGTTACCTCTTCCTGAGTAAAAGTATAGGATCTTATAAGGAGATAGAGAATAAATAAGACTGAGAAATCATAATGAACGAAAATGGAAAAGTACTTTTCATGCCTATAAAATATGAAACATAGATATAAACATGTTTGTATAGAAATATACATGTATGTGCATATGTCTTAGTTAATTATATATAATCTACATATGGATATTTTTGTTGTTCAGTTGTTTCAGTCATATCTTGACTCTTCTTGACCCCTTTTGGGGTTTTCTTGGCAAAGATATTAGAATGGTTTGCCATTTCCTTCTCCAGCTTATTTTACAGATGAGGAAACTGAGGCAAACAGGGTTAAGTGACTTTCCCACGGTCACACAACTAGTAAGTGTTTGAGGCCAGATTTGAACTCAGGAAGATGAGTCTTCCTAACTCCAGGCTCAGCACTCTATCCACTGTGTCGCTTCGTTGCCTACATGTCAATATAAGATAAAATAACAGAATTGAGAAAGAAAATACCAGAATGAGATGAAAGGGGGAAAAAAACCAAACATAATGGTATAATCAATGCCAGGGAAAGACAAAATACTTAGTATTGTATGTACTCCTCAAGATATTATTTTTACTCCTGGGAATTAATATTACTTTCTACATCTGCTAAATGTGCAGATCATCAATTGATTTGAGATAGTACTTTTCTTTTAACTGACCGCAATATTCTATCACTGCCTCTCCCTGTACTCTAAATTCCATCTCAAACTATTCTTTGTCCTTATTTTGACCTCCAGTCCCTTGAGCCTGCATTAATCGCCCATTCAGTTACTTATACTTTGTATTAATTTCTCTTTCTTCCAAATGTTGACACTAAACCAGTTCACATTAGTGTCATTTAGTCTTGAATACTTTGCACTCTTATCCTTTCTTGCTAAATGGTGCTGAAAGAAGTGACATAACCATGCCAACTGAGTTCACTATAAATGTATGCTATACAATCTGAACTGGCCTTCACTGAAATAAAGCAAACCTTTTATTTTTTCCCCACTCCTCATAGTCTGTGGGGAACACAAAATGTTCAAATCTTTTCTTCTGAAGCCTCTTTCACGAGGGTTTCAACTCTACTTTCCCAGGAGAAAATCTTACCTCATAATTTAACTGACAAGCTCCTTTTTCTTCCCTAATTTACATGTTAGAAGCTTTTGAAATCATCACTCATTCTCTGATCCTTTACTCTAGTGTCTGATGAGGAGCTTGTCATTTCAATTAATCGACAAGTGTTTATTAAATGTCTGCTATGTACCAGAAATTATGTTAGGTGCTAGAGATATAAATAAAGAGAATGAAATAATCTTTTCTCTCAAAGAGCGTACATTCTATTCTACTGAAGAAGGTAACATGTAAATATATAAGTATATTGTGAATAAACATATAATCAATAAAAATTAAATATTAAGTACTTTGGGAAGGAGGGCACTAGAATTTAAGGTAGAAGATGGTATTTGGGTTGAGTGGGATTTTGTAAGGTGGAGATGAACAGGAAGGACATTCTAAGCATAGGGGACATCTAGCACAAAGGTATAGAGACAGGAGATGAAGTATTTAATGTGAGGAATAGATAAGGCCAGGTTATTAAAGGCTTTAAAAACCAAACAGGAGTTTATATGTAATCTAGAAGGCAACTGGGAATTACTAGAATTTGAATAAAGGAATGACAAAGTTACTTCTACACTTAAGATTTCTTTGGTAGGTATGGGGAGGACAGATCAGAGTGGGGAGAGATGTGAAGTAGGGAAACCAATTAATGGAAATGGGTAGTTGGGGATGTGGTACTAAAACTCAGGGAGAGACTGGTGATATACAGATCTGCGCATGATCCTTTCTTTGTCAAGGCCACCTACTCTAAATGCATCTTTGATACCATCCCGTGTCCTCCTCAGATTGCCCTCCTAATTATAGTGTCTCATTTTCAATCCCTATCTTTTGGCCCTGTCCATCTTATTTACAAATATACCCAAATTTCTCTTAATCTTTTAAAAAATCTTCATTTGCAATGTCACTACTAGGCCTATGCCCTTAAGACATCAAAGAAAGGTTCTGTAAACACAAAAATATTACAGTAACTCTCTTCATGGAGGCAAAGAATTGGAAGCCAAAGTAATTTCCACGAACTGGGAAATAGCTGAACAAATTACAGTATAAAAATGCAATGGAATACTACTGTGTTTTAAGAAATTATATAAGACATGGTTTTGGAAAAACCTGGGAAGACTAAAATGAACTGATGCAGGGGAACAGTTTATACTATAATTCCACTGTAAAAACAATTTTGAAAGATTTAAGAACTTTGATCAATGCAATGATAACCAGGATTCCAGAGGACTGATAATAAAGAATGCTTTCTTCTTCTGAGGAGAAGTGATGGACTAAATATGTAGAAAAAGACATAATTTTTGGACATTGTCAATATAGAAATTTGTTACAATGATTTTTACTTTTCTTCTTTTTTTCTACTGGAGATAAGGAATAATAATAAGAAAAAATGCTTGATAATTGAAAAAAATTAATTAAAAAAAGGAAAAGGCATCTTTGAAAAACCTCCCTCACTTGACTCTACCGTTACCTTAAAGTCATCAATCCTATCCTCTTTTTCAAAGGAATGAATGGATATGCATTCCTAAGTACTTATTATGTGTAAAGCATGGTGCTAAGTGCTAAGGAAAGAAATAGAAAAGGCAGTCCCTGTTCTCAAGGAGCTCACAACATTCTAAAGGGGAAGACTGCACATACAGAAGGTTTCAGTTTCCAGTCAGATATGTTCTATAGATACAGTGACAAAGCATATGATAATGCATCATCCTTAATATTATTTCCTCATTTCTAAGATTGGCTGAAGTACTTCTTCACCATGCCCTAGGAAGCTCCCTATTGGGATAACCTCATCATCCTGTAAGACCTCATAACCTTTGGTACTCTACCTCATAGCATCCTCTGCCTCTCTGATTGGAGGGGTTGGGTCATAAACTTCAACCTCCCAGTAAGGAAAGATCTCAGTTCAGTCATTTCCTCATTTCTCACCTGAGTGAACTGCCTTAGGGACTTCTCTGACTGCTTTTACTATGTCTCCAAGTCTGCTCTCCACCCACTCCACACTACCTTCAGTTTCCTTTTGTTTTTTTTCTTCCTCCATTGGATTGGAAAGTTATTGAGGACAGGGCTGGTCTTTTTTTCCCCCCCATTTTTTTTTGTTTCCAGTGCTTAGAGTACCTGACCCACAGTAGGCTCTTAATAAGTGTTTATTAATTATTGAATATTTCCACAATAAAATCTTATCAATTTCTGATGTTGAACCATTTGACAATACCAAGGGCTCTGATGGCAAGAATTTTCTTTTCTAGGTATTCAGCACCTGTGACTGAAGCACCCACAGCTTCCAGGCTGCATTCCTACAGAGGCTGTTTCCAAGGATGATGGTTGCAGGGGCTGAGCTAGAATTAAGACCAGTCGTATACAGGTGGAGAGGTGGGGTTGCTGCAATTTCCAAGTTTCTTAGATGTAGAGTTATGGCCATCTCCCTTGAGGTCTAAGAGAAGGTGGTAGTGGTCTGACTTACCTAGCACATACTCAGGCTGCCTTGCTATCTCAATTAAGCTGGCTTGCCTACACAACAGTGCCAGTTGGTGGGAATGAATGGCACCTTCCCCATAGAAGTTGCTTCCCCAGACGATGACTCCAGAAGTAAGACCAGTGGTCTGGGGACTATGGTGACTCCCAGGGACCTTGGATATACCTACCTGCTGCAATTGGTAAGCAGTTAGTGATGCTGGTGGTAAGGATAGGGTCCCTTATCCATAGTAACTGCTCCCCTCAATGATATATGATACCCCTAGGATAAAAGTAGGGCTGCTGGTGGGGGGGGGGCACTGCTATTCCTACAGTTCTTTTTGGGTTCAGGGTCCTGGGCAGTCTCAACAGGCAACTGAAACGAGGCAGTGGTTGAGATCATGGCTGCGGTTTGATTTGCTTAGCACATATGGCCCCTTGTTTCTCCTGCAAGGTGCTTTGCTTGCCTCACAGGTGGCAGTGGGAATGGCTGGTACATTCTCCACAGGAGATGCTTCCTGGAATCCAAACTCTTAACTCTCTACACACATTGCCTTTACTTCTTTTCCACTTACTCCTCAAACCCTTGCAATCTGGTTTTGGACCCCATCATATAACTGAACCAGCTCTCTTCAAAGTTACAAAATTCCATCTTTTAATTGCTATCAAATGGCCTTTTCTCAATCTTCATCCCCCTCGTCCTTTCTGTAGTATGTGACACTGATTACTCTCTCTCTCTCTTCAATATTCTTTCTTCTCGAATTTCCTTGACACAGCTCTCTGGTTCTCCTTCTTCCAGCCTGATAATCCTTCTGTTTTTCCTTTGCTGGATAATCATACATATCCAAGAGGATAATCATCCTCTTGTCTGCATATGCCCTAAGGCTCTGTCCTGGGTCCTCCAATCTTTTCTCCAAGAACCCATCAGGTTCCATAGGTTTAAATGTTGCTATCGTGAAGATAACTCTCAGATCCATATATCTAGCCCTGCCTCTCTCTGAGCTCCAGTTTCACATCAAGTGAAACAAGTCAAATCAACAAGCATTTAAGTGGCTATAAATACCAAGGACTGTACTAAGTGCTAGGAATACAAAAGAAAGAGGGGAGCAGGGGGAAGAGTACAAAAATAAAAACACCATTAAAACTACATGCTAAATAAGGGACAAATTGGAGATATGTAATATCAATTAAGCTGGGTATCTTCGATTGAGTCTCACTAGGTGCTAAACCCCAGGCCCAAACCTCTATCTACTAGGTGCTAAGCCTATGTGGGTATGAAGCCTTCAGGGTCCTAAAGGGAGTTGCTAAGACCACAGCCAACAGTAGGAGCGTAAATTCTGGTGGCTCAGATGACCCTGATGATAGCTAAAGAGTATAAAAAGAGAGAGTAGAGATATTTGCAGGGGGCTCTCACTCTTGGTGGAGTGCTGATGTGTAGACTCTGGGCAGCTGTAGTTAATAGCCCCCTAGCTTGTAAACTTGGATGTTCAGACTTCGTGAAACCCTGATAACTATGCATTGAGATTTGAATTAGACAAGGTCTGTCTGTTGATGTTTGTAATTTGTTTGTATTTGCTCTGAAGTTCAGGGTGCTGGCTTTTTCCCCTGAACTAAGTGAATGATATTTGTATGCTGGATTAAAGTAAGATTGTCAACCCCTTAATGTTGCTTTCCTTAGTAAAGCAGATCAAAAGAACCCGTGCTGGCAGCTTTCTGTGTGCTGGTTGTTGGTGGGTCTTACACCCCTACAGCTGCTGCTAGTAGATTGTTGCAACAAGATAATACAAGAAAGACATTAAGATTAGGAAGTTTCTTAAAGAAACTGGGACTTTAGCTGAAACTTGAAGGAGTCCAGGATGCTGAGATGAGGGAGAAAGTTGGAAGCATGGGAGACAGCCAATGAAAATTCTCTCTACAAGGAAAAGCAAGGAGGCCAGTGGGACTAGATCACAAAGGATGTGGAGGTGACTAATACATGCAGGAAACTAAAAAGAGAACTTTATATTGGAGTTTATTGAATGGGGGTTTGGGAGGTGTGTATGTGTGACAATATCAGACCTATGCTTAAGAAAGATCATTTTGACAGGTTCGTGAAAGATGGCCTGGAACAAGGAAAAGCAATACAGGGAGACTAACAAACAGGTTATTGCAATAGTTAGGTAAGAAATGATGAGGGCCTGCAATTAGGGTGATGATAGTGTCAGAGCATATGAGACATGTTACGAAGGTAATATTTAAAGGACTTAGCAACAGATTGAACATGTTTTACTAGATTCGCTAATTTCTTTCAAAGCTCAGCTCAATATCATCTTTCTACACAAGGCCTTTCCTGATCTTGACTGCTAATGCCAATCTCCCTAAATTAATTTATAATTATTTTGTATATACTTATGTTCCCCTACATGTTATGTTCCCCTAAAGAATGTAAGCTCCTTGATGTCATGGACTATTTTCTTTATGTCTCTGTATATACACTGTCTAGAAGTTGATGCTCTTTGTCCTTTGATCTCAAAGAGGACCATGACATCAGGAAAGTGATGCTGTGACTTGCAAGTGAATTTGATTTAAGTGAGGGAGGGCTGTGTAAAGTCACCAGCCTCACTTTCTACTCTGGGGGCATCTGCATCCAGTTGCAAGATATAGATCAGGATGACTGGAAATGGCCTCCATTGTCTAGCTAGTGGCTGGCACACAGTGCTGAGTAACTAAATGCTTGCTGATTGATGATTATCATCATAAAAGTTCACATTTAAAAAGCTTTAAAGTTTGCAAATCACTTTACTCATGTTACCTCTGGACCATCATTTGTTGGAAGTGCTCTAGAGTTGATTCTTGTATGGGTTAGAAAACGTCCCTTCCCATTCTAAAATTCTGTTACTGTTATTAAAAACGATGAAATAACTAAAATTCTAGACAACACATTTTAATCACATCCACAATGACATTTCAAAACTAATTTCAAAGAATTAAAATATAGATAAAATAACAAAAACTATTACCTTAAGTTCAGCAACTTGTGATGAAATATGCCACATAAGGCTTTCACTGAGGAACTTCATACCATATGGACCTAGCAATTCTGATAATGACCTCATTTCTAAGAAAGAAAAATAATTTAATTCATTCACTTGAAAGTTTAATCAAATTATTTTAAAAGCAAAGCCCCCAAATACCAGACATCACATGGAAAAAGAAATCATAAAATGCACAGATCAGAGAAAAGACTTATTTCTAAAAAACATCCAAAGGTAACCCACAAAGGACACAGAATTCTACAAAGCCAAGATTTTACTTAAAAGAAAATTACTCCAGTTAAGTATTGATTTTCTGTAATGAAATCTAAAGAATTAAGACTATAAAAATAACATGAAATTTTCAAACAAGTTCACCTGATATGTCTGAATACTCTTCTGCATTGAAAGTCAGCTCATTTTCTGTGGGCAAATTCACAAATGCTTTCATTGCAGGAAAATAAGCTATATGGCCATTGCTGACTTGTCTCAGCAAGGTCTCCAAATACCTAAAAAGAACCATATGATCGTTATGGGAAGAGAAAAATCAAAGCAGTAATTTAAAACTTACTATAGCATATACTTTTATAAAAGAGGTTACAACTTCAGTGGGACTTTTCTAGATCACCTAACCTCATTTTCTTCAACAAAAAAAGAAATGTTATTATACACAAACATACACTCAATTTAAGGTCTTACCAATTTGTGTACAGGCTTGTAATGGTTGGCTCTCCATGACTGTCTAAATGTTGTGTTTGCTGAAGAAGAACATTGTTAAATACCCTTGTGATGTCGATTTGTACATAATTTTCTATTGACTGGAGTACTGTCATATATGCTCTTACACTCGTTAAGAGCTCTGAAGGTTTTGCAATCTCTTGTGTGGCTTGATTATACATTGTCATCCCCACGATTGACCTTTAAGGGAAAAAAGTAAATGATATAAAGGATTTTTCACATTATTGTAAAACAATCATTCACTCAAACCATACAAAAGATCGTATAAGATAAAAATATAGCTCAATAACATAAAATTACCTAAAATAAACTACCTAAAAGGAAGTAACTTATATGCTACAAAACCTTGGAATGCGGGGAGATGGGATATTGGGAAACCTCAATTCAGTTCCATTTTTAAAGTTAAAGTACACTAATAAGTGAAACATTATAACAAATACATGGAGGTGATTTTTACACATTTATCTTTCAGTTGTCCACAACTGTAAAATTTCATGGCAAGGGTTGGTAGTTCTTACCCAAATGTCACATTCAACCTTTAGTTAAAATTTCATATGGCCTTTGGAATATTAGTGGCCCCTGGGGCCCACTGCTCAAAGACTAATTTGCCCTCTGGTAAAGCTGCCATGGCTCTATCATTCAGAGCAGAATCTTTAAAAGATTGATTGCCAATGACAAGGGTAAGACTGGAATGCCCTTCTATAGAATTTTTCTGTTCAATTATGTTATTAATTGAATATGTCGAGATTGATGCTTTAAAATTTTTTTTTGTGACCTTTTTTGAGTCTGATAATGTATTTAGAGAATTCAATACAATGTTACCAAAAATTTAAGTTTTTGAAAAAAAGATAAATTCATTCGTATTTGAAATATTTTTCAGTGAGTTAAATGAAATGCTTTCATATTAACATTAACAATTTTTATAGGTTCTTATAGAGTTGCTGGTTTTAACATTAACAATTTTTATAAGTTCTTCTTAGAGTTGCTGGTTTTCTCATTCCTGATTTTTTTTGGTGAGTAATTTTGAAGGTGAATTTGAAATATTTCTCATCTTTGTACTGAGAAACAAATGCTAATTTTAATTTAGGTATCTGAGTTTTCTCCCCTTCCCTCTCCAAAAAGTAAATATTCACCTGTATTTCATGTCATTTTCTCCTACATAAAGCACGTTTGCCAGTAGAGGCAAAAAGAGTATGACAGTAAAGTTATACTTGAATTCTGTTTGTATACTAAATCCAGTGTTGATACACACACACACACACACAAACAGTGGAAAAAGACAATTAGATATATTCATATCAGAGCATACCACTTTAGGAAACTTGTTCTGAAAAGTGAGGATAATGCAAATGTAAGAATTGAAAGCTGTGAAAAGTGTGTTTGTTGAATTTGGAGGGCAGCAACATGAGAGTTGGCAAAGAGTAAAAGGACCTGGGTTGAAATTCTACCTCTGATGTTTGGCTACCTGTACGACTTTGGGCAAGTCACCTAATCCCTTGCTGGGCCTCAGTTCCCTTGCCTGTAAAATGAAGGAATTGGATTACGTATCCTCTAAGGTGCCTTCCAGCTCTAGATCTATGATCTTATGATTTCTGCTTCTTGAAAGATGTCTTGATGAGACACACACACACAGAGAACCTTGATGATCTGACATTATAATTAACTTTAATTTCTATTCTATCCTGTTTAAAATGAAAAATATTTTAAATTTAGAGCAAACTACCTGATGGCAAAAAATAAACAAACTGATGCCATATTTAACAAAATTTAAGAAGGGTATTTTTTATATATTCTTGCTCAACTCTTATTTTATAATTTACACTTTTGTTGTCATATTTCTTACTAATGTAATGCTGAAAATTATTCAGAATTATTAAGATCATAAGGAAAAGTAACTTTTGAACAAAGTAATTGAAAACTTAATTATCTGGCATGGATGAACGTAAGACATAATTTCCCACTAACACTGAATCTCTTTTCAATTACTTTAGGTACCTTAAGCAGACTAGTTTCCAGTATTTGATGCCTTCATATCCATAATTTATGACAATTTATAACACAATGAACTTATAAGGATCCTATATTAAAGGCTTACTCCAATGTATCAGAATGAAGTAGGAGTGACATTGGGGATCTTGAAAGTTAGGCTTGAGGAATAAAAAGTATCAGATTCCAAAGCTAGAAAGGATTCTTGTTAAGGGGTCCAGGGAAGGATTATCTTACAAAATTTGAGAGTTGCAAGAGATCATAGTGGGCATTTTAGTCCAACCTATTCCTAAACAAAAACCTCTAGGACACAATCGACAAATGTTTATGTTTATCTTTGCTTTGACAGGAAGTCTCCTATGTCACCAGGCCAGCCCATTCTACTTGATAGCTCTTTTAGAAGAAGTAAATTTTATTATGCTGATATTTTTCCTAATACTGCATTCCTAGTATAAATCCAACTTGGTCATAATGAATGACTTCTTGGATAAATTGCTGCAGTTTACTTGATGGGATTTTTTTTTTTTTTAGAATTTCTGAACTGTTATTCAACTAATATTAATTGAAGCAGTGAGGTGGCACAATGGACAGTTCTGGGCTTAGAAACAGAAAGATCTGAGTTGTTCTATGATCTAAGCAAGTCACGACCTCTGTTAAACTTAATTTCCTCAACTCTAAAATGGAGAGAATAACTGTACCTATCTTGTAAGGTTGTTATGAACATCAAATGAGATAATATTCATAAAAAGTACTTAGCACAATGCCTGGCACTATAAAAGCACTTACTCTTTTAGCCTATAGTTTTACTTTTGTGCTTTATCTTTCCTTAGTTTAAATTTCTTTAGATATTTGTCTCATAAAAGATTCCTGGTAGTGCGTTTTGTTTTTCAATTTTAGGGAATAATTTGTGTAGTATTGGTACTAATTGTTCTTTAAATTTCGGATAGATTTCTCCTGTGAATTCATTTGGACTAGGAATTTTTTTCTGTGGTAGTTCATTTACACCTAGTTCTATTTCCTTTTCTAAGATTGAGTTAATATCTCTATTTAGTCTTCTGACAATTTAGATATTCCTCTATTTGTGTTCATTCAATTCATCTAATAAATATTTATTAAGCACCTACTATGTGCCAGGCACTGTATTCTCAGTTGTGTAAGCATATAACAATGCACAAGAAGTTCAGATTATTCTCTTTATTTAATGGTTTTATTGTGATTTTACTATCCAACTCACTGATAAAAATATATTTATATAGAAATTGGTATTTGAATTGAGTTCTTTAAGGCGGCCAGTTATCGCAAGAGGCAAAGGTAAGAAGGAAGGTAAGGGGGAAAGCCGGGACAAAGGCAAAAAAAGGGGGAGATGAAGTTTCATGTGTAAAAAATAACAAGTAGGCAAGTAGAACTGAATTGTATAGTATGTGGAGGTGAATAAAGTATATGAAGACTAGAAAAGTAGGAAGGAGTCAGGTTGTAAAGCGCTCTAAATACCAAAGAGAAGACTTTATATTTAATTCTACAGGTAATAGAAACGTAACGGGATTTATCAAGGGGACAGTGAGGGAAAGACAGCTAACATAATCAGAACCTTGTTTTTGGCAGATTAGTGGAAGATACATGAGGTGGGGAGAGGTCTGGAGCAAGGAGGCCAACTAAAAGGCTACAGTAATAGTTGAGGTGAGAAGGGATGAATTTCTGAACAAAGGTGATAGCTAGGTGATTAGTGAAAAGGGGATGCACAAGAGGGGTTTGGTAAAGGTAGAAACGAGGAAATTTGATGGTGAAAGCTTTGTAAATAGAGGTAAGGAATTAGGTGAGAGAGATGTGGTGGTGGTGGTGGAGGTGGTAAAAAAAAAAAAAAAAGAGCAAGATTTGGCAACTGACTGGAGAAAGAAGGTGAGGAGATAAGGATAATGCCAAGGTTGTAAACCTGTGTTAATTAGGAATGTGATGATGTCAGTGACAGTAATAGAAGAGGGCAGGGTTTGGGGGGGAAGATGATGACTTTTATTTTGGACACAGTGAATTTGAGATGTTTGTGGGATGTACAGCCTGAGATGATAATGTGGAACAGAAGCATAGGAAAGAGAATAAAATGAAGTAGATCTGGGAAGCAGCTCTATAGAAATGATCACGGAATGCTTTGAGAGCTCAGAGTGTGGAAAAAATGAAAATTTAAATCACTATTCTTTGAAACCAGCTATTTAACTACTTTCAAATCCATATGTATACATATTAGATATAAAATCTCTCTTTATATGCATGCCTAAAACACATATAATCTGGCCTATAGCTATATCTTTCCACAAGAATAATACAAGATAATTTTAATAAATATTTTCCTAAAATCTACTTAAACTAGATTTATATCATTTATCAGGTTTACCACTGTAATCAATCTACAAACACTTAAGTACTGACTATATGCTATGCACTAGGGCTACAAAGACAAAAAAAAATTAAACAGTTCTTAGACTCAAAGAGCTTACACTGTTTTGGAGAAAATACCATGAAAAACAGATAAATACACATAGAAAGTAAATAAAAAGTGATTTGCAGGGTAGATGAGTAGACAAGATTTCACACAGGAGGTGGAACCTGAAGTTAAGTTTTGAAGGAAGCAAGGGATTTTAAGAGGTGAAGAATCCATTCTTGAGAAAGCCATACTAGTTCTGACTGCTACATCCTTTTCTAAATAGTCACTACCACTTCATTAATGTATCGTACAATTTTCCCGGAAGTCAATGTCAAATTAACTGTCTTATAAGTTTACAGATTCAGTTAGTCAATAAATATTTATCAAACACCTGTTACGCACCAGGCATTGTGCAAAAACGCTAGGGATACAAAGAAAGATAGAAGATAGTTTCTGTTCTCAAGGAGTTAATAGTGGAGATAGATAAAATGGAGGAGATAAAATGCAAACAACTATGTACAAACAAGTTATATACAGGATAAACTGGAAATAATCAAGAATCAGAATTGAGAGGATTTGATAAAGCCTCCTACAGAAGGTGAGATTTTAGCTGAGACTTGAAAGACTTCCTGCAAAACCAGGAGGGAGAGCACTCTCTGCATGGAAACAGCCAGTGAAAATGCCTGGAGTCAAGAGATACAGGTATTGTTCAAAGAACAGGAAGGTCACTGTCCCTGCACTGAAGAGTATGTGGGAGGATATGTGGGATGGCAGGCACTCTAGTTAATAAGTTGTGTAAAAAAAAAATTCTATTATTTGGATTCCCAAGTTCTAAAAGGATACATTTCAGAGATGCTAAGATTTAATATAATAAAACTTCAAATTAGAGGAAAATATAGTTAATATTTTGTCTTACTTGGTAAAGCGAATTTCCAGATGAGAAGTCAAATATTCTCTTGGAGTAAAGGTATGTTCCCAAACGGCCATGTTAGGTACATAATTTATAGAGAAACAAAGTTCAGAAAGTGCAGTGTGCAATTTATCGAGGCTAAAATAGACACAAGGAAAATAGTAAGTAAAACATTAAAAAATGCGTGAAGAAATAAATTCATTTTTAAAATTACTAGATTTAAGGTAGTTATCTTTCTATCAGAACACAGATTGATAAATTCTTCTACATAATTTCCCTGGATCTAAAGTAGGCCACATTAAAGTTTTCTGAGAGATCACATATATTACAAATGTTACTTCTAAATTCAAGAGCATTCCTTTGCCTCTATATACAGTCAGACAACACTACTAAATATGACTATCAAAGAAGAAAAAAAGTTTTAAGTTCATTCAATTTATAGGCAAATTAGGACTATCCCCGGTTGCAGTTATACTTTCACCACATTTTTGGTAGATAAAAAGTCAATTAAAAGTTTTTAAAGAGTATCTATAAGATGTTCCATAGCTTGATTGAGCTTTATTATTAAATCACATAAAATGCAGAATGAGACATACATTTTTGGACATGACTAATATGGGGTTTTATTTTGGATGACTACACAAAGGAGGTTTTTCCCCCCTGAACCATGGGTGGAGGAGAGAGAAAAAAGTGAATGTTTAATTAAAAAACAAAAAATTATTTTTAAAATCCCCCCCCCCCCAAATCAAAGAAAATTGAAGGCAGTTTGATGGCTCAGTGGATAGAGCATTGGGCTTGGAGTCAGGAAAAGCTGAGTTCAAATTTGGCCTTGTGACCCTGGGCAAGTCACTTAACCTCTGTTTCCCTCAATCCACTAGAGAAGGAAATGGAAAAACACTCCTGTATCTTTGCCAAGAAAACCCCATTGACAATTATTGGCATGGTTCACAGGGTCACCAAGAGTAGGACATGAATGAAAGACTGAACAACAATACATTTTTTAAATGTTATAAAAAATCATTCAATATTTCTACCCAAAACAAAAACAAAAACTTTTGGTATTTAACAGGTCTGAAAACAAAATCAAAAGAAAATGACAGTTATATTTTTATCTGATAAAACATGCTGCAGCCACAAATGGCTCAAAGACTTTTGATTTTTCAAAAAAACTGACAGGAAATTATATATCCAAGGAACACTTAGTAGAGTTCTTCTAAGTCATTCATTAATATGTACATATGGTACCATGTGTTACTTGATGTTTTATTCAAAATTCAGGGCAACAGATTCACAGCAAAAAATGGTAAGAACTACAATTTAAACAGATTGGTTCTCTTCTAATCAGCCTTAATGCAATCATAAATCATCCCTAATACAAAAAAGGAAGAGAAATAATGAATAGAAACACAAAATTCCAAAATGGTGACAATTCCCCAGTATGTGAGCAAAACCAAGAGGAAACTGTATACAGTAACAGCAATATTGTTTTACGAACTTTGAGCAAATAAGTCATTTTGACTATTATAAACATCAAAGTATTTACAAAAGACATATAAAGGAAGACACTATTTGCACCCAGAGAAAAAACTGATAAAGTTATATAGAATGATTCTGCGCACATGCGCGCACATGTGTGTGTGCGTGTGTGTGTGTGTACACACACATATATTTCTGTCTAATGGTAGTCATCTTGGGGAGAATGAAAAAATAAATTTATATAACTTTATTACATATTTTAAAAGAATAGCAAGTTGTATTTAATAGATTTGCAGTTTCACATGCAATCACCTTTTTTTAATTATACTATGCTATGGAAATGCTTGTTTTATTCCATAAATTAAAAATAAGATACATGAAACTAAAAGAAAAAAAGGGACAAAGACTATGGAATTAAAGCATATGACTTACTTGGTTACCACCAGTCTGTTTTTCCTCATGCTCTCAACGCCTGGTTTCTCCCTTTCAGGTTCCCCTTTCTTTCCAGTCTGTTTTTTTGATTTTTTGTTGACTGCCTGACTGATGGTTTTGGCACAATGTTTTGGCAGCAACTATATTTTAAAAAATAAAGATTAAAAAAACTCTTTTCGATAAATGAAATTAAGAGCACAATTAAAATTAAAAGCACATCACAAGAAAACATGTATAACTCTTTTTCTTTTAACACTGTCTGATTTTTAGCAGTAATGTCTATACTAAAGGGCAGCCTATTTCTAAATAATATGGAATTTTCTCTTAAAACTTTTAATTTTAAATTTATTGGCTTATTCCCCCCTGCCCTTCACTCTTGATATTTTCACTCCACACGTTGAGATAGAAAAAAAATAAAGAAATCACTCGTTCGTTTCCACCCCTCCCCACCATTCTAATGCCCTCTAGGGCCAGGACAAATCTAATCTTTCTTCCACAAAATAGTCCTTTAAGACTTGGAGAGCTATTATGTCGAAGTATTCCCTTATCCTTGATTAAGGTCACCGATTCCTTTAACCAAACCTCATAATACAATCTCAAGGCCCCTGACCATACTAATTGCACTGCTCAAAGACCTGCATCTTATTAATGCTCTTCCTAGAAGATGGTACCCAAATCAAACACAAATATTCCAGACATGGTTCAACCAGGGCAAAACCATGGGTATTATCCTTTTCAATACAGCCTAACATTACATCAGCTTTCTTGACTATCCTTTCATACCATTAACTCATACTGAATCAGTAGTCCACTAAAAGTCACATATTTTTCACAGAATTTATTGTCTAGATATAGCTCTTCCATCTTCAATTCAATCAGCTACCAAGCATATGTACCAGGGTCACAAAATAGGAAAATTTTAACATATTAAAACATTGGGCCAAATCAATTTTATTAAATGGACAAGATGTACTATAGATGTATGTTATCCTCCCAATATATTACAAGCTCTTTAAGGCCAGGGACTGTTATGTTTTTGTAGTTTGCATATTTTATATTGTGATTTGTTTATGTATTGTAACCACAATGACATGCAAATTGTGTGTAAACGATGCTGAAATATGGAATACAATAATTCCCTGAAGGCTCATTGAAATTAGCTTGCCTCCCAGACTAGACTATAAAATGATTCCATAACTGGTTTAAGAATGGCTCAATCATGCACCAAGGCCCATGGCGTAGTGCAAAGAACTCTCCTTAGATTTGAAGTCAGATGGTTTGGTTTCAAATCTTGAACATTATTGTACTACTATTTTCTTTCTTTACTTCAGTTTTCTCACCTACAAGAAGAGGTCTGGACTAGATGATCCCTTCAGTCTTTTCCAGTTCTAAATCTATGATCTCAGTGGGGTCTCTAGGGTTGTTTAATAGCAATTTAGATTTGAAGATCTTTCCCACCTATTAATAGGCCGTGTGACCTGCTTACCTTACAAGAAGCCTAAGTCACATGTGGCAGGAGAAGCTTGCTGAGAGGAAAAGGAAACTGTGTCACAGAAAACGCTGAGAGCATTTTCTCATAACGTATTTCTCATAATGTTTTCTCCTAACGGCTGATGGAAAGAGCTGACTATGGTGGCTGTGAGCGAGTAAGCTTTTGGGAAGGCCCTAGCAGGGGGGTGGAGAGTTTTTGGGATGGTGAAGCTCCATGCTGTGATGTTGTGTAATGAATTCTTTGCTGCTGTGATGGACTGGGTGGATGGCTTATGGGATCTGGTCTTCTGTTGTCTGAATAAATGGTTTACTTCTTCTACCTTCTATGTGGAGAGTCTCATATATTTTGTGATACAGAACCATATAGGCATTTTGACAATTATCATCTATGTTATAATTAATGCCTTGCTGATATAATATTACAGAGTCGCTTTAGTTTTTCTAAATGTCAGAAACAAGTGTGATATGATGGAAAAAGTGTTGAGACTTGGGAGTTAGAAAACACCTAGTGTTTTCTGCCATATACTATCATGCAGGACTGTTTTGAGCAAGGAAGTTGATATAGGACCTAACTGTGGACCCTTAAAGGAGTATAAAAGCAATTTTTAGGCACCTGAGACTCTATGGAAACTCCTTGCTGGATGCTTTTTAACCACCTGGAGAAACGAACCTATCCAATAGCAATGAAACGTTTTTAGTAAAAAGATGTTTGTATCAGATGTAGAACCTAATGCAGACATGTGGGTTCAAATTCTGCTTCTGATAGTTTCAGTTGTATGACAAGGTACATTAATGAACCTCTAAGCTTTAGTTTCCTCCTTTAAAAAAGAGGATAAACATTCCTGAAGTACCTCACAGGTTTGTTGTAAAGATCAGGTAATAACTGCAAAGCATTTGGCACTGCATCTGGCATATAGTAGGCACTATATAAACGTTATTATCATCTACATCACAAAGAAGCCATGTGAATCAAATGAGGTAAAGTAAACCTTAAAGTGCTGTACACATGTCAGCAGTCATTATCTTGGTTCTTTCATTAACAATACTATTGGTCAACACATCATCTATGTCTTGTTGACCCTAACTTCCTCTTTGCCTGAAAATCACTCTCCTCCAAGCAAAGACTCTCATTAACATTTCCCCCATTTTTTTTCTGATATTTTCTCTTCTTTTTGTGATATCTTTCTTCTTTCTGTACATTTTAGTTTTTATGACTTTATGCTATGTTTTGGCTGACATACTGAAATGGATCTATAATCTCCTTGATGTGGAAGGTCTAGCCATTCCCTTCTAATATCTTCACCAAGGATATACTCCATGTATGTGCAGATTAATCTCATAAAAATTTTAAACAGATGGGAAAGTAAATATATATTACACACATAAGAAATTTTTCTCTTGGTTGCCTTTTCTTGGTAATAAGGTCTGAGATTTTTCTCCCCTGCCTCTGATATCTTCCCATCCTTCAGAAAGCTTGAGAAATCAATTCAATGCTCCCCAAATTCTGTCACCTCCAGATGACCTCATCCGTATATCCTTGTTTTAATCTAGTTGCTTTTCCTCATCTTTGTTTTCTTCAGTGATGTTTCCATTTTTTTCTACAAGTACATCAAGTACTTTGATGTAAGAGTTCTATTGTGGTCTCTCCACCATCCTTAATGGTGAAAAGTCTGTTATAAAAAACACTATGCATCTTTTCCATCATTTATTGTTCTCTTTGCAGCTTCATCCATAAGTTCCTTCAGAAGACTTTATTTAGCTTGGCAAGGTCTGGAAAGGTTGCTTTAAGTTGTTTTTCCCCTCTTCACTGTTTTGTGAAGAAATATTGCTCATAATCTTCCAACAACTTCTTTTGGTAAGATTTTATAAATGAATTTATGTATTCTGAATTGGTGTGGCCCTTGTGTGGCCCATTTATCTTTGCTATATAGGATATTTCTTTTGTTTGGTTTGGAGGGGGAAGGCAGAGCAGTTGGGATTAAGTGACTTGCCCAAGGTCACATAGCTATTAAATATGTGAGGCTGTACTTGAACTCAGATCCTCCTGACTCCAGGGCTGGTGTTCTACCCACTGCGCCACCTAGCTGCCCCTATGTAGGATATTTCTTAAGCTTTTGGGGGTTCCTTGTTATAAAAATTGATTTATATTATTTAAATTTCTGTAGGAAATTGTTATAATTATTGTTAATGTCCTTTCTTCAATCTAGTTCCCATTTTCCAACATCCATAAAATCACACAAATTTGAAAAATTGAAATGAACTCAGAATCAAAAGTCAAAATATGACTCAATTACTGACCACGGGTCACATTTTTCTGTTCATGAACAAAATTTCTATTTGCACGGAGAAGAAAAATTAAATTCTTACCTGGTCACTAAGAGTACACTGTTCTGTGCAAATATCAGTTATGAGATTTCTAGCTTGCTTAGCCATTTCATCCAAGAACATGTTACATAATGAAAGACTCCGATCCCCAATATGATGTCTCTGTCAAAACAAAATATGTAAATTCTTTAAAATATACATTTTCTTTAAGAATCAGATTGAATGATATAATTCTTGACCAAAATGGTAATTAAGTTAAAGCTCCACTGGATTGTAAAGAGCCGATATGTTATCTTATATTTCTTATATCCCTCTCAATACCTAGCAGTTTAAGAGGTACATAATAAATATTTAATTTCATCGATTTGATTTTATAAATTAGTACTCTTTGAAAAGAGATTTAAAAGGATCAAGATCTTCCGTAATGTAAAAGAATACAAGTATTTTCATTTAATATGCATTTAGTTGATAATCTTTTCAAAAGACTCCTTGATAAGATATTGATTGGACTTCTTGTTGTGTTTGTCATGGTCTTCTTCGAGAAAGAAGGACATCAGGGAAATGATGACATGACTTGCAGCTGCTTTGAGTGAGGGCTGTGCAAGGTCACTAGACTCACTTTATCATCAAGAGCTATCTGGGTCCAGTGACTTGATATTCATCAGGATGACTGGAGATGACTCAGGATGCAATGGGAGACCCTGGCCCTTTCAGGCTAAGGTCTTTTCAGGTTCTCACTCTGAGTGAGGTAATGCCTATTCAGTGAATAGGCCTCTAAGAAGTTAATCAAGGGATGGCCCCTTCAGTCAAAATTAAAAAAAAAAAATCAAACTGAGAGGGGAAGACCCTCAAGGGTTCCTAGCCAAAAGAGAAACAGTTACTATTTAGTATTTACATTCCTCAGTGCTAGGAGGGTAGGGACCTACTGTCCAATCTGTGAGCTCTGGAGTGAACTGGGTTTAAGGATATTTAATAAAAGCTTGTTGAATGATCATGAGGAGAAAAACCCACTACTTAGAATACCCTTTGCATTTACATTCCATAATTTTTCTGATATATCCTTTTGATTCTAATCCTTGTTACAAGGCCCTCAATGAATACCATCCTCAAAAAAACAAGTGTGTATTATTAGATCGAAGGGAGAAAAAATAAAGGAAAAAGAGAACTTAAAAGAAAAACAGATAATGACTTTGATGGGAAAAAACATTAAAAACAAAAGCGATACTTGGGGGAGGGGGGAATTTCCCATAATTAATTGCTGGGGAGGAACCTGCTTCTGGACCAAGGAAGGACCCAGGAATTGAAGAGAGGGGCTGCTCATTTAATCCAGGGGTTCAACATAAACAAGTCTCAACTTTTGAAGCTGTTCACTTCATTCATTGAGGTAGCTCAGGGCAGTGATAGGATCATGATAAAGGTTTTACCTAGGAGTGTGTAAAAACACAACCTGTTCATCACCACTCCCTGCACTGGCTACACTTTACTTCCTTATTCATCTTGGCCCCTTGGTGAACCAATTCATCTTCACACTGTCCTCTTGAGTTTTTTGCCCACTACGCTATTATAAAGATAATGCCTTGCCAACTTCAGACTTGGATTACTTCCACTGTTCACTACCTTTAACTGCTACTCTTTTGGAGAGCAGGGGAGAAAATCACAAAATTATACTAAATACATTACAAATTTCAACTAACCCCACCCCCCTTTTTAAAGTCCTTCATAGCCTGGTCCCTTGCTTAACTTTTCCATCTTCTTACACCTTAGTCCCCTCCACACACCTGTGACCTAGTGGCACTGGTCCCTTTGCTCTTTCTACCACACAACACTCTACTTCCATACTACTGATAATGTTTACCCCTGGCTCTCCCCAATGCCTGGAACTCTTTCTCTCATTTCCATCTACTGGCTTCCTTTAAATCTCAAAGTCTCACATTCTGTAAGAAGCCTCTGTTATCTTAGAGCTTTTCCTCTGTTGATTACCTCCAATTTATCTTGTGTGTACAAGGCTGTCTTAAGGTTTTTGTCCCATTAGACTGTGAACTCCTTGGGAGTAGTGACTGGTTTGGGTTGTGTTTTTTTTTTTTTCTGTTTTTGTCTTTCTTTGTATCTCCAGAGCTCAGTACAGTTACTGGCAAATACAGGCATTTAATAATGCTTGTTCACTTGACAATCCCGTCTCATTTCTTCCTTTAAGGCTCAGCTTTTCTGTGAAGCTTTCCCTGATTCCTCCAGTTGTTAGTGCTCTCATCTTCCTGAAATCACCTTGAATTTACTTAATATCTGCATGTGAACAAGATTTTACTTGATAGTAGGTCCAACAAGTAGTCATTCACCTTTAGCTGAAGACCCTTAATGAAAGGAAACTAACTGAAGACAATCCAGTCCAATTTTGGATACCTGTCACAGTTAAGATTTTCCCTGCATGAAGCCTAAACTTGTCTCCTTACCAATGCCACTCATAACTCCTAACTTTACCCTCTGAGGGAAAGCAGAACAAATCTAATAAATGTGACATACTCTTCTTCATTTAGATCAGTGCTTAGTAAACTGTGGGTCACAACCCCATACGGGGTCTTAAAAAATTTGGCAACAGTAAAAGGTTTCCGTATATGAAATGACCAAAAATTAATTCAAAATTAAACTCGCAATGAATCCGAGGTGTTTCTGGCAGCACTTGCCTGTGTTACATCGAGTAACATCACTGCAGCCTTGGTTCTGAACACAAAGCACATGTACTTTGCACTGTGCATGCCTTCATGCCACACAATGCCAACAAATGCTGCCAAAACACAAAAAGGGGTCTTGAGGGGAAAAAGTTTATGAAGCCCTGATTTAGAGATAACTGGTGGCCCAGTGAATAGAATATTGGGCCTGGAGTCAAGAATTCAAATCCTGTCTCAAATACTTCTTAGCCACGTGACCCTGGGCAAGTCCTTTAACCTCTGATTGCCTGGCAGAAAGAGCCTTTTGGATCCACTGGAAAAAGAAATGGCAAATCATTCCAGTATCTCTGACAAGAAAACTCCATGGACAGTTGGTCCACAGGGTCACACAGAGTTGGACACAATTGACGGAACAATAACAACATGGTTAATTTAAATTATAGTAATGTGTCAAACTTGTTTACTTCACTAGACTGTAAACCTTTTGCTGCCAGAAATCACATATTATTTAATTTTTTCTCTCTCAGCCTCTATTACATACAACACCTTATACAGCAAGCTCTTAGTAAATACATCTAATTATTTTGAGCTGGATAAATAGAAAAAAGGAAAAAATGTAAACATATTTGCAAATATAAACATATTTGCAATAAATGGTTAAAGGCGAAATCCTGTTTTAAAAAATTCTACTCAATAGTCACATCTTTCTGTTCATACTTATTTCCATCATATTTAGCTCACTCACCATGATATTCTTTAATCTCTGATTTTTACCTCTTCACCACTAACCTTAACCCTAGTCAAGTATTCTTACCCGTCTCATCTCTCTTTGCTTTCCAGTTCTTCTTTGTGTTATCTTCCTCATTAGAATATAAGCTTCTTGAAAATAAAAATTGTCTTTTTTTGATTATATTTGTGTTTCCAGCATTTAAAAAACAGTGCTGGCACAGAGTAAGTGCTTAACAAATTTTCCTTCCTTCCTTCTTGCTTATTTTCTCCCTCCCCACCTTACCCCATCCCTCATTGCTTTCATTATCAGAAGGCTAAACATAGTTATTTACAAAGACTACCTAACAAAGGCATACCAAGATGATAGACTGTCAGTGTACAGAATGTCCACGATGATGAGATGAGATCTCTGAAATATTTAAATAAATCTACTTCTAAAAATCATATTCCCTGCACCAAGAATTTTAAAATCAACTAACTCATCACTCCTCCCCTCTCTATTGAAACTACTGGAAAAATAAGCAAGAGTACACTGAGCACAAAAGCAGAATGAAGAAAAATTAAATCTACTTTTATGAAAATATTAGAAAACATCCTTAGCTGTACTCATTTCTACATTCATGATTCTACATGAAAGAATTGGTGTTTAGGGAACAGCCAGATGGTGCAGTGAGTAGAGCACCGGCCCTGGAGTCAGGAAGGCCAGAGTTCAAATCTGGCTTCAGACACTTGATACATGTACTAGCTGTGTGACCTTGGACAAGTCGCTTAACCCTGATTGCCCTGCCTTCCACCCTCAAAAAAAAAAACAAAAAACAAGAGCTGGTGTTTATTTGTGTGGAGAGATAGTATGGAACATCTGTATTTTGTTTCTGGTGAGGGTGACGATGAAGTTTAGCTTATATTACTTTCAAATTTTGCTATTATATATGAAATGTACTATATAAATAAAGAGATAATCAAGGAAACAATAGTGAGGTCAAATAAAATAATTTTGGAACCATATTATCAAAATTAAATCATAGTCATCCTTTCTGTTAACAATTAGTAAAGTAAAAAATGAAAAGTGACATTTTTCTGTCATATACTATCACACAATTTGCTTAAGAATTTTAGGGAATTTTGGTTTGTAAGGGGGTTTGGCTATTTGTGAATAAATATCTGTTCTGTGAAAAAAAAAATCTATCAATAAAAAAGTTTCATAGTATGAATTTAGTCCCTATAAAACAAATTGTATTCAAATGTTATTTTGCCTAGCAGCATATCTTTGTGAGAAACACTGTAAAATTTAAAAGACTGTATACATGTGCTATTGATAGTAATAGCCAATTAACTATGTGGATATCTATGCTTATATAGTTGAAAAGATCATTAGATCATCTAATCTAATCCCCTCATTTTATTGATGAGAAAACTAAGGCCCAGTGAAGTAAAATGACTTGCCCAAGGTCAAACAGGTAGAGGAAATAGCAGAAATAGGATTTGAACCCAATTCCCTAAATCTAGGGACTATTACTTTTTTTGTCTTTGTATACCAATACCTGGTACTCAGCGAATACTGAATAAATGTTTGTTGATTGGTTGGTTTCCACTGCATCATATTACTATCAAAAGGTTACTGACTTACCTTTTTTAAAAAATGGCTAGCTTATTAATGATTTGCTAAATCTACAAATAAAATGTGGCTAAACAAACTATAATATATACATACATGTATGAATATAATGGAATGTTATTGTACTTAAGACATGATTAAATAAACAATTTCAGAGGAAACTTGGAAGAATTTTGTGAACTGATAGAGAGTTAAGTAAGTAGAACCAGGAAAACAATCCACATAATGATAACAGTATCATAGAGGAAAAACCATTTTCAAAATCTTTAAAATGTTGATCATCCCAGTGATAAACCAAGAGACACAAGAATGAACATGAAACGCCTCATGATAGAGAGGTGATTAGCTTAAAATTAGAAACATACATATTTAGTCATGATTAACGTGGGACTTTGCTTGGCCCAATAACTAGTTATATGAGGGATTTGTTTCGATTTTTTATTTATTTTTTAAATTTGCTTTATAAAAAAGAGGAGTCAGTGAAGACAGATTAACCCTGTTATTTGAAAAATAAACTACTTTAAAAGATATTAAATTGTAGAGATTTTCAAAAGACAAGAGAACTAAAGTTTTATTGTTCTCACTGTCACTAACAGTTCTGTTTCACAAAGAATTTGGAAAGTTGTATCTACTATTTTAACATATACAAATGATCTTAGGGGTAGTGACTAGACCTGTGGTTTCATTGGTATGAAGACCTATCTGGTGAGGAAACTATCTTTCCTCAACTAATAGTTTTGGAAAGTTCTCTAAGGCACTGAGATGTTAAGTAACTTGCCATATGTTTCACATACGACATGTTTCACATGGCACAGCCATATGTTTCAGAAGTAAAATTTGAACCCAGATCTTTCTGTTCACTTCAAGGCCAACTCTCTATATACTACCCTAAGACTTTGTCTTTATGAATGATCTCATGGGGAACAGTTTTATATTCTATACATTTTCTTAGTGTTTTCAACTCCGACTGAATTGCCCTGGCTTTTTTCACAATAAAATTTATATTCTGCAGCACCACGACAAACTCAAAAGAACACCAGGCCAAAGTTCAGACACCTAGCTTCTAATCCTGTTATGAGCCATAAAACTGCCCATCATCAGTGAGGAGGATTCAATTATATGATTCCTAAAATACTGTCTAGCTCTTACATTTTATGACTCCAATATATAAATAAGGTAGACAGATGATGCATATCTATTGTTTATTCATCCCCTAAAATATACGGTACACAAATGCAGGAACTATAGCTTATTCACCTTTATATCCCTAAAAATGTCTTATTCAATGTCTTGACCATGTGCTGAGTGATACCAGGTGGTAAATACCATCTCTATATATATTCACAGGATCATAGATTTAGAACTAAAAGGATCTCAAGAGGTACCTCTCATTTCATACATAAGAAAACTGAGGCCTAGAAAGACTGTAATATGCCCAAGGTCATACAGGTCACACAATAGAACCGGAATTCAAAATCTCTGACTCCGAATCTAGAACTATTTCCATTGCCCCATGAGATTCTATAGCTACTTCTCATAGTAAAAGGCACAATCTCTCACTAAGAAAAAGCAGAAAAAAAATAAGTAATAACAAATGCTTTCCAGCTAAATTGAACAATTCTTAAGTATTTTAATATATATGCTGGAAAAGAAAATGATTAAGATATTTAATTTTTAAAACTGAATAAATATAAATGTATTCAACATGGCATAATAAAAAGAATACTGGCCTTGGAGTCAGTAGACTTGGGTTTTATTCCAGATTGTCACAAATTAGTTGTGAGATCTTTGGCAAGTCATTTAGCCTGTCCTAGCCTCAGTATTTTTCTACCTACAAAATAAGTGGCTAGATTGGATGATCTCTAATGTTCTTTCCAACTGACATTCTACTGTTCTAAATGACTCCATTTCAAATAGTTCCCCAAAGTAGGTCAGTAACAGCTTTGGGAGGTTCAAGTGAGGATGAAGATAGTATATTATAAATGCAAAATAAGATATACCTGGTAGGGGAGAGTTTGGACCTGTAATTTTATCTCATTTGTGTAGGTAACTCCCAGTGTAGACAATGTCTACACTGACATACTACCAACTCAGTGGTAACTAAATCGCTAAGAGAATTGCTAGGCAATGAGAGGTTAACCCATGGAATTTTGGCTGATATATATTAGGCAGAACTTGAAGTTTTGCCTTCCTGACTCAAAAGCTAAGATGTCACTCATACCTACTCACCCACAGTTATAATAGTATCTATAAATATTAGTCATAGTCATCTATGTTATTTTAAAAAAAAAGAACTTACCTCTTCTGGACATAGTTCATGTGTGCAACTCATAAAATGAGTACAAAGCAGTGGGAATGCAATTGAGTATCTTGATTGAGAGGGGAGTTCCAAACACTGCTGAAACATCTTCTCAAATGCACGACTATAAAAACTGTATTAGGAAAAAATTAAAAGTTTGGATCAGAGTATATTGTAATAACAAGGTTTTCAACAGCACATTTTAAACTGGTATGAATTATGAAAGTTATTATTTTGTAACATTTTATCCTGGGCATGCCACACAATTATTTATTTTTAAAAGAGAAACTCAGGATAAACCTCAAAGTCATAAAAATATTACCTATATGAAATTATAAAATACAAAATTTAGTGTACTAACAATTTACATGACAAATCACATGACATTTTATACATACTATTATGAAGAGGAGTATAAATACAGAAATCCCTCAAATAGATTAAAACACCTATCCAGAAGTTATACAGAAAAATACTGTGTGCGTTTCTGTGTATGTATTTCAAATCTTACTGTTTCACTGACTACCATTTGAAATGTACACTATTATATATAAATGCTGATTTTATGAATATTTCATAAAGCAGATACAAATTCAAGACTTAGAAGTTCATTATAAAATGAAACTTTGAAATTTCACAATTAAGTCTTCAGGAAAACTTTGCTTCATCAATTTCACAAGTTGAAATTTTCATACATTAACTCATCTTTTATCACAATACGCTTATAGTAGTTGACGCATTTCTAAAATCTAGAACATATTCTATTGTCAGTTGTGTAGCTCTACTCATCAAGTTTTCAATGTCTTAAAGCACCAAAAACAACTTTGGTTTTTACAAATCCATGTTTAGCTCACATTAATGGTAAGCATTTACAGAGTACTTCAAGAATGAACACGAAACCATTTATAAGATCTTGGCAGGCTGTGCAATTGCTCTACTTCATTCTTTGCTTATGTTAGTATATTTTCATTTTGCAACTGTCTTTGTGACAGGCTGTTTATAGAAAAAGATGGAAGCATGGCAAAATGGAAAGAGTCCTGAGCTTAAGAGTCACTGGACTGAAATTCTATCTCAGACACTTGGTTGTATAACCATGGGCAAGTCACCCTGGACTCAGCATACTAAACTATCCAATCTTGATAGAGAGAATCCCTTGGTTTTAATCACTTTCACTGAAGATCAGCTTTCTAAAGATGCTACAAGTTATCAGTTTTGTAAAATTATTGGTTTCCCAGCTGGCATCCCATGTGAATGTGGGAGAAATAGACAAACCAAATGGCAGAGTAGGGATATTATGCTGAAAGAGGAATATCCAGTATTCAGAGCAAAGGATGCCTGCCATTATGAATTAAAGACTTAGAGACCTCAGAGAGGATGAAAGGCTTTTTATTGAGTCATTTTCAGTTGTGTCTGACTCTGTGACCCCACTGAGGGTTTTCTTGGCAAAAATATTGGCATGGTTTACCATTTCCTTCTCCAGCTCACATTACAAATGAGGAAAGTGAGGCAAACAGGGGTAAGTGATTTGCCCAGGGTCACACAACCAGTCTGAGGCTACATTTGAACTCATGAAGCCCAGAATACCTGCCTCAAGGCCCAGCACTCTATCTACTGCATCATCTAACTGCCTAATGAAACAATAGGCATTTACTTAAGAACAGGATGTGGCAGGCATTATACAAGGCACTTAAGATAAAACAGACAAAAATGAAACAGTTGCTCCCAATAAGGATCTTACATTCTACTGGAGAGGCAATAAACATAAAAGCAAAAATATACACAAGATCAATTTGAGGGAGTACTAGCAACTTGGGGAATCAGGAAATGCTTCATGTGAAAGGTGGTTCCTGAGGTGAGATGTTAAGGAAATGAAAATTTTTAAGAGGCAGAAGTGATATGGAGAGGCATTCAAGCTGGCAAAAAAAAAAAAAAAAAAAAGTATGGAGACAAGAGACTGGAATGTCCTACGTGTGGAGAAGAAAGTAGGCCAATTTGTCCATACTGATAAGTGAGAGAGTACTAGAAGGCAACATATAAAAAGAATGGAAAGGTAGCTTAAGGCCGAATTATGAAGGATTTTAGATGCCAAAGGAAGATACTTATATTGATCTTCAAGGTAAAAAAGAAGCCACTGATATCTATTGAGTAGGAAAGGACATAGTCTTCAGTAGCTTTGCATAGGATGGACTGGAAAGCAGGTGAGGGAAACCTGAGGTAGGGAATCCAAAAAGGAGGCCACTGCAAGAGTTCAGGCAATAAGTGATGAGGGCTCTGTACTAAAGTGGTGATTATGTGAACAGAGAAAAGAGGACATATGCAAGAGATACTGAAGAGGTAGAAGTGACTAGATTTGGCAGCTGACTGGATTACTTGAGGTGATGGAGAGAGAAGAATAACAAACTTACAATAATACAAGAAATAAAATTGTCCTGAAGTGTTAGAACAAGTGGGGAAAGTAGAAATAGAAAAAAATCCAATGATCACTGCCTGAAAGAGATCCTATGAGGAAAAACTATAGGAATATCATAGCTAGATTCCAAACCCCAGCTCCAGAAGAAAATATGACAAGCAACAAGAAAAAACAATTAAAATATGGCAGAGTCACAATTAGAATCACACAAGGCATAGCAGCAGTTACATTAAAAGACCACAGGTCTTAGAATACTATATACTGAAGAGCAAAACAACTGGAGTTAGAGCCAAAAATATCATCCCCAGCAAAGTTAAGCATAATTCTGAACAAAAAAAAAATGAATATTTAGTGAACTGCTAGCCTTTTAGGATTTTGTTGCAAAAAGACCTAAAATCAATAGAAAATTTGACATACAACACCCAAGAGAAATAGAAGGTAAACATCAAAGACTAATTACAAATGTACTCAAAAAGGACAGTATATTTTTATAAGAGGAAATGTAAATTTTATGTCTAAGATTGTTGTTAGTAACTGGGTAGTTGGAAAGAAAGATTAGAGTAGGGCTAAATACGATGTGGTATTAAAAAGTAAAATCTCTAGGAAAAGTTGAAAAGAGTAAGTATTTTATATAAGTAAGTACAAGAGGAAGAACTGATGCAGAGGAATTAGATGGGGGAGGAGGGCTGGTAGTTCTGAACTCTACTCTCATCAGGAATGGGTTAAAGAGGGAATATTACATACAAGTATATATATGTATACGTATACATATATATATATATTTCACACACACACGGTGTCCATAAAGTCCATGTGCAATTTAAAATAGTAGTAACTGTAACTATATGTGATAGAAAGGAATCTATAACAAGGATTAGAAAGCTTGATGCATCTAGTTTATTTTTCGTTTATTTTTAGAAATTCAACTTAAAAATTACTTATTTTTCAGGATTACTCTTGACCCATGGCTTCACTAGAAGAGAAAGTAAATTGTGTTCTTTGGTTGGCTGAACTAAAATCAACCACCGTTGTCCAAAGAAGGTTTAGGACTCAATACAAGAAAGAAGCACCACATAGGAATTCCATATCCACGTGGATGAAAACATGTGATGTAATTGCTGGCACAACTAAAAATCAGCTTGAAAATATTTTCTAAAAACTACAGAATCATATTACCCTTTGTATTAGTAATGATGGTGGACATGTTGAAAATTAACAAGAACAATGAAAAAATTAAGTGTTTCTTCTTTCTTTGGCTATATATATATATTTTTACACACACACACACACACACACACACACACACACACACACAGGAGCATTAAAGTCTTCTAAATTCAGAAAGAAATAAAAGGCTCAAGAGATTGGGAGAGATTTCAGGTTGGGAGGGAGAGGGGTAAGGGAAGATCTTTCTTGGGGGGAGGGGGTAGATTAAGTAACAGGAGGGCAAATTAGCAGGTAGAAGTAAAGCAGAAGAGTCAGGAAGAATAGGAAATACAAAAAACATAATAAGGATCGGGAGTAGAATTTATTAAGAAAAAAGTCAGGAGTAGTAAACATGATCTCAGACAAAGTTAAAGCTAAAGTAGATTTAATCAAAAGAGAAAAATTGGGAAACTATACTACATGTCAGTCATGTTAATCAATATTGCTTTAGATTATGAAAGTTGGAATACTGTTGTGGTATAGGAAATGATGAGAGCTGGCAGACCTAGAAAAATATGGAAAGACTTGGACCTATGAAGGAAGATGCTATCCACCCTTAAAGGAATAGAAGACCAAAAAGTATAGTACAGTCTTACATAGATGCATATGAATGTACATGTCTATATATGAATATAGAATCTAAGTACATGCATATATATGTATATGCATGTATATATATATACATATATAAAAATTTATGGATACAGACATAGATGTAGTTTGTATTTGCATGTGTGTATCTGTGTGCATATAGAAATATATCCATGCTTAACTGTAGCCTTCTTGGGGGAGGGAGTGGAGGAAGAGGGGAAAAAATAACAACAAAAAAAAAGTGCACAGCAGAGAACAAAAGAAAACTTAAAGGGAAGCAAAGAATAGATGGTCAGCTCTGAACCCAAGTAATATTTATTATATAGGCTTTCTTGAAATGGAAATTTACTGCTGTATATTCTGAATCCTCTCTTACAGTCTCTGCTGTGCACATCACAATTTTTTTTCACCTTTTATTTTGTATTTAAGCTTTAGTATTTAATACCTTCCTTTTTCTTTTCTTAATGCATATTTAAGTTTAAAATAAATAAATTTTAAAAAAAATAACAAACCTAGGTGACTGGAAGGATGGTGGTACTCTTAACACAAAAAGAGAAGGTAAAAAAGCAGGGTGGGTTTTTTTTTCCTTCTATTTTTAAAATGAGTTCAGTTTAAACATATGTTTAATTTGAGATACTCGAACAGCTAGGTGGCACAGTGGATAGATAGGGTACTGGGCCTGGCATCAGAAAGACCTGAGTTCATATCCAACCTTAGGCACTTACTAGCTATGTGACCCTGGACAAGTCCCTTAATACTGTTTATTGCAGTTTCCACATCTGCAAAATGAGTTGGAGAAGGAAGTGGCAAACCACTCCAGAATCTTTGCCAAGGAAATCCCAAATGTTGTTTGCCTACAGACAAAGATATCCAAAAGGCAGTAGGTGATATAAGATTGAGGGAATCTAGGAGAGACAGCAGGACTAGATATACAGATCTAGAAAGCAACTGCATAGATAACTGAATCCATGGAAGTTAATAAGACTATCAAATAAGAGTACAGACAGAGAGAGAAAAAGGCCCAGGACATATCTGGGGAGGACACCTACTGTTAGTGGGCAAGACATGAAAAAAAATAGCAAAAGAGATTGCAAAGGAATAGTCAAGTAGGAGATCTAAGAGAAATCAGTGTCATAAAAACCAAGAGAGGCGAAAGTATCTTTAGAGAAAAGAATGATTGACATTTTCAAACATCAGAAGTCACGATGGATGAGGACTGAAATGAGGTCTTTAGATTTGGCAAAGAGATCACTTGTAATTTTGGAGAGAGAGTAATTTCAGCTGAACAATGAATGAGGTCAGAAGCCAAACTGAAGAAGATTTAGAAAGGAATAAGAGGAAAGGAAATGGTGGCACCTAGTATAGATGGCTTTTTCAAGAATTTCTGCCATGCAAGAGACAGAGGAAGATTGCTTCTGGGATGATCAAGTGAGTGTTTTCAGAAGATGGGATGGGGGACATAGGCACAAAAGCAGGCAGCAGGGAAGTAACCCATAGATAAGGAAAGATTGATTACTAATGAGTGGAATCGTAAGCTCCTTCTGACTAAGGATTGTTTCATTCTTTGTATTGTATCCACAGTGCTCAGCACAGGTCCTGGCACATATCAAGCATTTAATAAATACTCGTTGATTCATTGGGAATAATAACAGAGGTAATCTTGCAGAAAAGATATAAAGGGGATAAATCAATGGTTCACATATAGGAGTTGGTCTTAGCAAGGGTAAGAGTCATCTAAATCAGCCAAGACCAGAGTGACAGAAAAGACAGTAGGGGGAAGACGTCTAACATAAACAGTAAATGGTATTTTATGCTGCAGAGATCAAAAAGGATTAAAGACTGAGAAAAGGTCACCAGATTTGTCAATTAAGAGATGACTGGTAACTTTGAGAGAATAGAGATGAGCTTAGAAATCAGATTGTAAATGCCTGAAGAGGGAGAGGAGAGAAAGCAGAGGCGACACATGTAATATCATCCTACCACCTCCTCAAGTATCTCCCCCCTGCCTTCCCCCCCAAAAAAAGGAGTTTGGCTATGAAAGGGAGGAACAATATAAGGCTGGGGGAATAGTATGATCTACTGAGAGTTGGGGGAGATGTGGGTGTTCACAGGTTGATCCAGCAGACTGGGAAAGACTGAAGAATGGAGAGAGGGGAATATTGTGGAAACAATATGCTGCAGAAGACAGAGGGAGATGGGATCAGGATACACAAAGTAAGCTGGCCTTAGAATGAAGGGTTAACCTCTTCATCGGAGACTAGAATAAAGGAAGAGAGAGTAGGAGATGATATCAAGGGGCTTTCAGGAACAGAGAAAGTTAGAAGAGGAAGCTCATGGTGAACTCCCTTCCTCCCTAAACTACTCTGTAGTCATTTATATCTTTTCTGTACATACTTATTTCAGCTCCCTAAGGACAGGAACTGTTTCATTTTTGTCTTTCTACCCTTAGCCCTTAGTAAAGTACCTGGCAGCCTCCTCATCCAAGCTGGTGCCAAGGTTGGTCAATTTTATCTTTGCAACATTTCTTGAATACATTTCTCTCTTTTGACACTGTCACCACCTCTCACCTGGACTATTGCAATAGCCTAATGGTGGGTCTACTTGCATCAAGTCTCCCTCCACTCCAATCCATATTCTATTCAGATAGACACCAAAGTGATTTTCCTAAAGGACAGGTCCAACCATGTCACCCCATACCCCATACTTAATAAACTCCAGTGGTACCCTATCACCTCCTGAATCAAATACAAAATCCTTTGGCATTCAAAGCCTTTCATAACCTAGCCCCCTCCTACACCTTACTACTCAATACATACTCTTTGATCTAGTGACACTGGCTGGAGTTCCATGAACAAGATACTACATTTCTCTGCCCCGGGCATTTTCTCTGGCTGTCCCCCATGCCTAGAACACTCTGCCCTCCATCTACTCACTTCCTTGACTTCCTTAAAGTCTCAACTAAAATCCCATCTTCTACAGGAAGCCTTTCCCAACCTCTCTCAATTCTAGTGGCCTTTCCCTCCATTAATCATTGCCTATTTAATCTGTATATAGCCTGCTGTGTATATATTTGTATCCCCCATGGTTAGCAGTTTCTGGCACATAGCGGGCACCTAATGGGAGACAATAGAGACAGAGAGACAGAGCATGCACACATGTGCCTGTGCGCTATGCTCCTTGAGAGAAGAGACTTTCATTTTTGTTTCTATAGCCCTATACCAGGCACAGTATCTTGTATAAGAAATACTTACTAATATTTTAAAACCTAAATGAATTGACAAATTCCCTAAAGCATATTCTACTAAGCATGTATTTTTGGTCACTTTAGACCTGAATCATTTCTTTTACCTATACCATGTATGTGGTGATATGGCTAACACCAAGTTTCTCTAAGCATGCCTATCCTGAATGATCCCTTTCTCCAGATTATCAGAATCTGTATTCCCAAATGGATTTGTCCCTAGCTCCATTATTACTGGTTGAGTTAAGCTGACAAGAACACCTGGAGGGCCCTTAAACACTTCTTGTCTTCATACACTTCTTAGCAACCAGCCACTAACCATACTTGACAGCACTGCCATCCTGAGGTAGACCTAGGCCATACGTTGTTAAAAATTTTTTCTTAATAAGAGCACAGGCATTCAACAACACCAACGTTGTCGCATTCCCTTCAGTAATGAAACTCAAATCACCAGTTTCATTATTATTAAATTTATAAAAAGGGCTAATGCAAAAACAATTCAGAAAATTGTATTTAAGATACCCCGTATTTTAAAAATAGAAAATAAAATTTAAAACATACCAAAATATAGAGAGATCTGAGGTTTCCACCAACATTTCCACCAAAGAATCTACCATTTTTGTATGGAAAATGATAGTATTCATCATTTTTCCAAGTTCCCTGTGATCAGCGAGGCCTAGAGAAGCCTTAGAAACACTTGTGTATGCCTAAAAGAGGACAATATTTTGTTCAGTCAATTATTTTGATAATTGTAATTATATCAGTACAACTTATTTTTAAACACTCACTGAGGGCATAGAGTATATTACCATCATTAGAAAAAATTCCAAAATATATCCTGACAATAACATTACCCAGACTGCTCAACTTACTCAGAAATTCAATCTCCTTAATGATATAATTTCTAAAATAAATATACCAGAACATTACTCTCTATGGAATAAAATCCTGAAAAAATGTATTTATCATGGTCCCTTTAAAAATTTGAATTTCATATAGATCTTATCATAAATCAAGATTCACTAACATCAAACTTTCATGACATAGACAGTATAGTATTGAGGCAGTATATTACACATAAAAATTCTTAGTGTGCATCAAAATGTTTGTTAACATACTTGAAAACTTAAGAGTAATACTAATAGTTTAAATTAATGTATCATTTTTAAAATTACTAAGCATTTTATGTACATTACTTCATTTGAGATTCACAATAACTTTGTAAATTAGATACTCTAGGTTTTATTAACCCCATTTTCCAGATGAAGACCCTGAAGTTCAGATGTTACATAGGTAATGAATATCAGAGAAAGAATTCAAAACCATGGCTCTGATCAATTCAAATCCAGGATTCTTTCCATTACATTATGTAGCCACATTTAGAAAGACAGAAGCTGTCTGGTGCTTGCTTATTAGGTCAACTACCCAATATTTAGCAGTCAACTTACCCAAAAAGAAAAATCAATAAATCATTTATTAGATGCTTCCTGTGTGCCTGGGACTAGGTTAAGTGTTGGAGATATAAAGAAAAAGAAAAAAGTCCCTGTATTCAAAGATTTTAAAATATAACGGGGGGAGACAATATATAAAAACTATACAAGATAAACAACTGATGGAAAGTAACCATCCAACTTAGCTGTTTAGCTCATAGCTAGACTTGACTCCACATGTCAGAGACTGAACTAGTCTCTACTATTTGATTAGGTATTTCACTTCATTTTAGTGTTCTTTTAAAACAACTAATAAAAACGTGTTATAGTAACAAAGGCCAGGCAACAGCCAACAACATAATTTGGATGAACAAACGTCATATGTGTGCATAAATGAATACAAAACGTGATGGCTACTATAAGCCTGGCCCTGAGGTCATTTTCCCTTTCTCGAAGCAACAACTGGCACCCTGTCTTCCTTTCCTCCCCTATCCTTGGCTTCTATTAGCACTTGAAAATTCAGAGATGCTTCCTTAAACCCTCAAGCTTCCCAATTCCTCGGCTTCCTTAAATTCCATTCATTTCCTACTCTGCTTCACCTCAGCCACACACAGGGAGGGTCACACACTCAGTCTCAGCATTACCAATCAAGGTTCTACTTCCTTAGCTGAAAATTGATATTCTGCAATCTGACCTTAATCTCCCATCATGCCATCTTCCCCTGTTATCACACTATTCTTAAACCTATGCTTCACTCTCACTGAGATCTCCAATCTTTCTACCTCTTAAGACTTACTCAGGCAATTAGCCATTCTATGAGTTAATTTTCTTCCCTTTTCAGTCTCAAATCTGTAGTTAATCATTTCAAGGCTACATAATCATCAGCTCTCAACTACTTCTCACTTCAAGCCTATCACCACTCATCTCTTGCTAAACCTTAGCCTTAGATTATCTCAACTACCTGTACCTCTCTTGCTTCTATCCATAGGCTGCAGAAGAGAGGTGGAGAGAAGTCAGCAGTTCCGATCAAACCTATGTTAAGAGCTTTTAGCTGTGAAAAATTATCATCATTTCTTAGATGTTTAACTGATACAATATAGCTATCACAATGAAGATTAAATCACCTTACTTAAACCATATTTAATCTCTCTGTCAAGTGGAGAAGCTTGGAAGCAAACATGTTTGAAGAACAAGCTCATTTGCAGAATACATGAAGGATGAAGGCTGAAAGCAGTACTGCTTCCCCAAACTTGAAAAGCAACAAAGTAATAATTTCGTATTATAAAAATTCGTGTTATTCAGCTTAACCTGGGCCCCCACTGCAGAAAGATAGCCTTTACTCACCGATTTCCTATCCCAGTCTCATAAAAGATTTCATTATCTTAAATATTGCCTGTTTAAAATTCATTAAGTCAAGATAACTTCAAAAAATTTTTTGTCAACTGGATTTTCTTTTCTAAGGCCTATGAAGTATTTTATCGAGCTTTATCTTATATGCATTCCAAACACAATAACCTCTGTGAAAAATGTATTCTGGTTTTTGAGAGGAGTTAATAGCAGGCCACAGTTTCCTCTAATAATGAGAACTTTTATCAGACTATTTAGGACAAAGTTTAACAATATAAGAAATTGCTTCAGCCAACAGTAAAAATTTGAGACCTTTAGGGTGCGAACATCTTTATAAAGAGATAAATATTTAATTTCATGTCTTATTATTTTTAATCCAAACAATCATTTATGTAAAGTTGAAAACACATTTTTGAAAGAATCATTTGATTGACTAATTTAAATTTTAAGACTAAAAAATGTTTATTTTACATACTCCTGCAGAATACTGACTTGTACAATCACAGAATCCCAGCACCAAAAGAGACCCTCACTGGTCATCTAGACAAACTTGCACGTGAGCAAGAATTTACAACATGAAGATCTTCGATGAAGAAAAACCAACTAACTGCCAAAGGCAATCCGTTTCACTTTTGGATAGCTCTCATTGTTAGGAATGTTTTCCTTCTATCAAGTCTTTGGAATTGCTACCATTATTCTAGTCTACTAGAGACATTCCAATTTGAAATGAAACCATTAATAACTCCTATGGGTCTGGTTACTTGCACAGCTCCAAGACTACTTAATTGTACTATCATCTAACCCACATTTCTCTATCTTTTGCACAAGAACTATATTATGTTAATATAGTAGAGTCATTCAGTGCACTCAGGAACACTTAATAGTTATATTCCAATTATTCTTAATGGCATACATGAAGTTCTCTTAAAAATTTTCACTCATATAATAAACATAATCTGGGCTAATCAACAAGCAAAAGTAAACTGAAAATCAAAATTTAAATCATTCTTACCTGCAATCTAAACCAGTCTAATCTCATCCCTCGAAAATCAAAAACTTCCCCATCTTCAACTGTATTAAGATGGAAAAAAGTACAAAGTAAATTAGCATTTTCAAGATACACACGTGAAAGTTTTTTTTTCTAATTTTTCTGGGATCAAACTTGTGTTTTCATTGGTCTCCCAGTGAAGAATTAGGAGATTCCTAATAAGATAATTTCCTTTATCAATGCAAATTTGTAACTATTCTGTAACCAATATTCTTAGTTGTCTGGGGCATCAAGAGTTAAGTGACTTGTCCACAGTCTCTATTTTCTTATTCCTGATTATTCACCATACCATGCTGCTTCCCTAAAAAAAAAAAAATCTATTTTTGATGTTAATATCAGAAAAGTTTGTAAAATTCTACAATACTAAATGCTAAATTTTTATAAAGACCGATCATTTTAAAGGAAAGAGTCACATAGTCTTTCTTGTGTTCTATTAAAATAAACACACACAAGGGAAGTATATTTATTATAGGATGCTTTATATGATTAAACTTCATTAGATTTCCTAATCATGAAATTAGTTGAACCTATAGACAATGTCTTAATACTTAAGACTCGTACCATCCCTTTTCAAAACTTTTTGAAAGGTAAATAACTAATTTGATATAATGAAGATATACCTGAACACTAGAAAGATCAAATTCATTAGCATGAGCAATTCACATTGGGAAATTCCTATAACTTTTCTGATTTAAGTCAAACAGGCAATCGCAATGTCATGAGTCTTATGTGAAAAACAGGTTTATTACAAGATAAATAAATGTGGAATCCAAAAAGTTCACAGTCCTTACAAAAGGTTACCTATTTAAGATAGTACAAAAAAAGGGAAGAGAAAATACATATCTCCACCTGTGGCATGGGAGGTGAAAGATACAATAAAGGCAGAAAAGGACAAAACCCCTCCTGAAGGAGAAGAGCGAGGTAACAGCAAAATCTGCATTCTTTTCCCATGGTAATAGCCAGACTATGAAGATAGGAGACCCACTTATCTGCAAAGGACTCAGATGCACAAGCACTTTCCCAGCCTGGCAGAAACTGGTTGGTACTTTTCTTGCCTCCCAAAAAGACAGAGGGAACCCAGCTTGGGTGCAAATGACAAATTATGTCAGCTGAGGGCTGGGGAGGGAAGGTTGTCCTTGATAAATTCAGGGCTTCCTGTATGCTTTTAGTCCAGTATTTCAGGAAAACATAGCAACTCAAAAAGACAAGTTCAGGGGACGCGTTAACAGCCCTTAACACTTATTAGTAAAGTCCTAAGGATCTGCATGAAACTCAGAGTCACACTAAGTTTTGGAGATCTGAACACAGCTCTCCCCATCCCCTAACCCTTCACATGGTTCATTATACCACATTGCCTCCATAAAGCAGGTAGATTAAAATTTAAATATCCAATTTATTACAATATGTCCACCAAATTGTCTTTAGCTTTTCTTGCTTTAAAAAAGGTAAAGAACAATCAATTCTTGTTGAATTTCTTCAACATAATCACATAATACCTATTTTATTTACATTTCTTTCTCATAGGAGAAAAAAGAAGGGAAAACAAAGCAGAGTAGACCAAACATCTAAAAATTAAAAAAATCTTATAAATACAAAGTAATCTTAAGGAAATCAAACTTGAAAACAATTAAAGCTCTTAATAAGTTTGCTAGATTCCATCCTTATTAGATCTATTACCTTGTTTTACACTTAGGGAAGTCATAGTATTAACAAAGGAGGACATGATGATTGATTCATCTTCAGGGCACACTGAAAGATTCTGAAATGAAACCAGAAAAAGCCAGTGCATGATTTAAATTTTTAAATAAATAACCACATGAAAAACAGTATGGCTGGTAATTGGCATATAAAGGGCAATTTAAATTGGCTTTAATAAAGAATCCAAAACTTTTCCCTCTAATATATTAAGATCAATCACATTCAAGTTTAAAATAATAGCTATGAAGCTATGCAATGTATTTTCAGTTTAGTGATTTAACAAATGACCAATGTAAGTCGCATAACAGTTAAGAGATCTGTTTTGTCACTATAAAAACTCATGTATTTCTGAAGGAAAAGAAACTGTAACAAAAACCAGAAGTCACTTTAAAGATCAATATTAAATGCTGCAAAATTTGGCTATGACACTAATTAACAATTAACAAGACGATCAAAATGAACTGATTTATTGGCCTATAATACAAATCTGATGGCTAAACACAATATACAATAGAGAATGGTGTATATAGACAATATAGAAGTCAATAATTATAACTATTTTGATAAAAACCATCCATCATCTCTGTCCTAAAGGATAAAGTTAATAGTTGTCCATTCAATTTTAATGAAAACTAGACAATGGAAACATTCGAGCTCCATCTAGTGGATATGTGAGGAAAGCAACCAAAAATTTGAACAATCTAACAAGACAGTACAATGAGAGAGACTTTATCCCAGTCTTGCAGTTACCTATATCCTAAAGACAAGTTAGATTTATAACTACTCAATATTAGAAATTTGTTATTATTACTTGTCAATCAAAGGGCAGAACTGATTAAAAAATTGTGTGGACTGGTAAAATAAAGGTAGTTCACCGTAACATTTAGTTTGTAATTTATGGAGCTTACTCTTACCTCAAACTTTTATCACTCTTCCCAGATTCAGCTACTTGAAAATATTTTGGGGAGAAAGTTGTTATTTTATATGGCCTAAAGCAAATAAAAATAAGGCAGCTTCCCTTTTTGTCAGACAATTCAATGAGATATAAATTAAGTACTTATCTGCTTATAGAATAGGATAATTGATGTTGTCAACATCTCTTAGAGAGGGAAAAACACAAAAAACATAACTGAAATCACCTACAACTGCAATAATACCAACAAAAATGAAAAATCAAAGGGAAGAAAACAAGTTTAAAAATACACCCCCTTATAATTACAAATTGGGCTTTCTTTTTAATACATGGTAAAGTAAAAAACAGTAAAAGATTCACAGAATCAGATAACATTAGAGATGAAAGGTTCTATTAGTCCAACTCCATTTTGTAAATCAGGAATCTAAAGCCCAAAGCAGTGACGTGACTTGTCCTAAGGTCACAAGCTACTAAATGTCAGAGCTCATAGAGACCAGTTCTTTTGAGTGTTCTGACTCCAAGTCCAGTTGGTGGTGGTCTTTCCAGATTTATCTTCCAGTTTCTTATTGTGTCTTAATTGAGATAAAATTGGCAACTTGGGAGACAAAAGATTGGATTTCAAATCTTACCTCTAATACAATGGGACAAAGGCAAGTCATTTAATTTTTAGAGCCTCACATTCCTCAACTATAAAATGAGAACAATACTTAAAAATACCTGCCTCATAGGGCTTTTGGTAGTTCTTTACAAATCATAAAGCACTATACAAATGGGTGTAGTTATTACTAGCAATAATTATTAGAAATTAGTTATAGCAGGAAGAAGTGATAGGATGCAAAGTGAGAAAACTGAATTTTTTTTCACCTGAACAAGCTCATTTAAAACCACAGCATCAAAGCCAGAGAGATACTGTACATAATATCTCTGCATTACTGGTCCATATTTCCGTACATGTGCCCTGAGCTCTTCCATGTAGAATATCAATTCAGCAATGTGCCTTTAAAAAAATGAAAAAAAGTTAAAATATTAATTGCTCCTCAAAAACAACCAAAATATCCCTTTTTTGTTTGTTGCTTGGTGTTTTTTTCCATACATACATATGGTCCTCCTCACTCCATGGCTAGTGCTTTATCCTCTGAATTACATAGCTGCCTCTTTCCTTATATTTTATAAGGATTTAAATATACCTTAATTCCACTGCAAAGCACATTACAATTTTAAAACTCATAAACCATCTTTTAAAAATCCTAGGAGACCAAATATTATGAAATAGTATATTGGTATTTTGTTGATTATTAATTCTTCTGTTGCTCACTACTTAAGAGGTTTTAAAATGGAAGACATTTTAAGTGACACAGTGTGCTTCAGTACTAACATTTAGACTTATGTTTTGTTTACAATGATAAGTGAGATTTTTTTAAAAGTCCTTTAAAAAAACAATTACGGTCTATACAGATCTTCAACCTTCTTAATTTAGGGGAGCAGCAGAAACTTGATCTTATAGGGCATCATCACATCAATATTCTAATTATAACCTCAGAGACTATATTATTAGCAATTAGAATTATCTAGATCCTCTAGTTCCTATGTTTCAGAATCACAAAACTCCCCTTCCACTGCTACTGTCACTATCACTATTCAACCAAGCACTAGGCCTCTTCAACTGTTTCCCTCCTTTGACCTTTATCCTGTCTCTCTCTTTACATCTTCAATTCTTTTAACATTACTTCTAACTCTAAGAATTAGCTGAAATTTCCCCTAAAGAAATCACATCCTACAAAACCTTCAATATTGGGTGCTTATATTTTCATTTACATATACTCCTAAACACAAAACTGGGACAAACCTACTTACTGTTTGCTTTCATATCGTTACTTTCAAACTATGTCTATGTCTCTGCTGCCATTACTTAATTCTGCCTCCTCCGAAGGAGTAGGTAAGTGACTCAAGTTTATAACTGCAGCCTTGATCTCCTTTGAACTTTGGTACTATATCTCTATCTGTTATATTTCACCTGGATTTTGTGAAAGTACCTCAAATTCATTATGTACAAAATAACTCATCAATATCCACCCCAAACCTGCTCTTCCTCCCAACTTTTCTCTTGATAGCATCAGCATCTTGAGTTGAATCATTTTTGATTCTTCTCTCTGCCTCACAAATATTATTTGATCAGTAGCTAAATCCTACTAATACATGTTTCTTGAATTCATCTTATCTGCTTTCACTCACTCTCCCACCACTCTAATTCTGACCCTCATCACCTCTTAAATGACTCAAAGTTCCCTCTACAATCCATCCTTCACACACACCCAAAATAATCTTCCTAATACAAACATTGTAAATGTCATACTCTTGCTCAAAAACCTTCAGTCACGCCCTTGCTCAAAAGCCTAATGTCTCTATAAGCTCACATTTTTCTAGTAAAAAAGAACAGTTTGTGTTCCCCTATGTCAACATGTTATCCTCCACCTCTGTGTATTTGTGTATATTGCCTCCCATTCCCAGAATAGATTCCCTTAAGTCTTTTCTGTCTGTAGAACTACTTTTCTTACTTCAAGGCTCAGTCAAATTGCCATGTCCTTGATGAAGTCACCTCTGATCAGCATCCTTCATTTTTCATCTTAGTATTACCACACAGTACCTTATAGACACAACAGTAAGCACCTTTAAAAAGTGAAGAACTAAATGTATCAGCTAAAGATTAATTTGATTTTTAGACACTTTGGGGTTTTTTTCTACAGAGTGAAATTAATTTGCAAATACTATGTGCTGATGCAGTTATCTTCCTTGAAAAATATGAAAAATTCTTGAGAAAATATCCCTAAACAGAAATGTTTTGACTGGTTAAATTTTCATCAGCTAAAAACAAATAAACTAGATGAGCAAAAGCCACCAAAAATGCATTATGATAATGATAATCTGGGATTTTTTAGTATTAAATCTGAGTTATGTCAGAGCAAGCTTTAGCAGGTCCAATGTTGCTGGAAAGTCTTCAAGTGTGGGCCGAGGAAACACTTTGTTGTTTAAGAACCATATCTAACCTGATAAGTTTAGAAAGTGTCAAAGTTTGGAACATAATGAATTTTTAGAAATATTAACTTTCTGAGATCGTCTTCTTGGTTGCAATCTGTGCAAAGTGAGGTCTTAAAGAAATCACGTTTCTGAACTGAAAAGTAAATATAACCTAGGGTGTATTTTATAAAAGAAGCTAGAGAAACATGATTCAGATGACTCAGACAGCTTTTTCTTTAACTTTAGTTAAAAAAAAAAAAGCCAACATAATTCTATATTCACAGCACCAATATCCATAAAGTGAGAAAATGAAAGTAGCTCTCAACAACTGTTCATTCTTTGAAAATACTACAAAGTAAAATAGGAAGGCAATGTATTGTAATGGCGAGCTAGCCTCAGTCAGCAAAATGTGCGTTCAAGTAGTGTGAGATACATTGTATAATACAGGAAAAAGTACTTCTACTGGACTGTGCCAACTAACTCATGAAGTCTAAAAGTTGCAAAACAAAGGCAACTTTCCTTCAGTCTTACTACTTTAAACATTATTCTCTAAACTCAGTGAGACCTCACATCCCTCTATCCCTCAGTTCACATTTCCCCCTTCACTTTTCTTCCAAGGACTGCATTCAAAGCTCCAAAGAGATGCAAATAATTCACAGGATCATAAGATTTAGAACTGAAAGAAACCTTGGAGGCCACTGAGTTTTACAGATACGGAAAAGTAAGGCACAGAAAGGTTAAGTGATTTGCCTGGTGTCACATAGCCAGTGTCTGAGGCATAATTCAAACTCAGGTTTTCCTGACTCCAAGTTGAGCACTCTATCTACTACATCAACTAGATGGCAGCCAAAAGAATAGAAACATAAGTGCACAAAAGTCTAACTTTCTTTAGTTAGGGCCTGAAAAAATGCTGAATGCTCAATTAAAATCATTAAGCATGACATTCTTAAATTTTGCTAACTTCTAAAATATTTTCAAATTTGGACAATGTGTGATTATGTCAATAATTATTTCCCAACAGTTTGTATTCCTTAGAATGGACTCCATGTGTCCCCAGGGAACTTCATCAGGAGGAGGACTATCCGGATCGGAGAGACTGCATTGTCTTTGGTTAGTCTAACACCTCATTACTACCTTGAGTACCTTCTGCCCCTAGGATTAGAGAACTAGTGGGTAGAGCAAGAACTCTTCAAAAAGCTTTCATTTAAAGAGGGCTCCCAGGCCATTTCCCATGATCACGCATTCCTTGGACTACACCTCATTTCTTCCCACTCCAGCTTTTCAGCATCCTTTTATGTGATGTCTTTCCCTGTTAACACAGTAGTTTAACTCCCACTTACCACAGTGCCTGGCTCACAGTAGGTGCTTAAATGTTTTACTGATTAAGGGTGGTGGTCTTTTTAAATAATTTTACTACAACACTAGTCTCTGAAAGCCCATTAAAATGTAAAAAAAATGTTGCTAACATACTTATCTATAAAGTCATCTGCACTCTTCTTTGGCATGTTATCTGCATGACGCAGTAGCCAAATGATTTCATCACGAGCAAAAGATAATGCCATAAATACAAAAAGTGCCTGAAAAACAAAATATTAAAGAGTTTATACTTTTAACACAAAGTTTTAAAGAATATTTATCCAACTATACTTTCCATTTACCTTCAAGTCCCCCACCTTCACCCCCCAGGATTTTCATACTCACAATAGGTCAGTGTCTCTTGATACCCTGAGGCTGATAGGCCAAGAGAAAGTACAAAATAACAAGTCCTATTAAAGGACAAAGGAAGCTTCAAGGTAAAAAGATAAAGTGTTTTCCCGCTGTTTGAAGGTAATTTACTTTAAAAGAATGAGCCAATCTAAGGGAAACAGTTAACAGGAAGAACTAGGAGTAAGGGGAAGAAATTGCTGAGAAGTAAATTTGGGATCTTAAACTTAGTAGAGCTGTGCAAAAATCAAATAGGTTGCCTGCTCAAGGAGGTAATGAATTCTCCTTTACTAGAATTCTCAACGCAGAGGATTACAAACCAACCAGAGGATTACAAACCAACCAATTCTTCGGTATGTTAAAAAGGGAATTCCTGTTAAGGTCCAGGTTGATCTAGATGACCGCTCAAGTCCCTTCCAAATATTCTTACTCAGTCTAATTAAAAGTAATCTGATTCCAAAGTTATTTAAAATGACTTTACAATATTCAGTGGTTCAATTCGGAATTTTTCAAAATGTTACTTTTTTAGCGAAAATAAATGTAAAATTCATTACCTTAGGCCCTAGCAAGCCAGGCTGATCAGACAAGACAGTAGCTAATTCTTTAAGTGCAGATCTTAAAAACTTGCGTCTTTCTCTATGCATTGAACCACTACATTAAAAAGAAAAAAAAAAAGGAGATTTACTCATTAACTGATACACAAATTATTTCACAAGCTAAATATTAATTGTTTACTGTATTTTTTTAGTTTTTTGGTTTTGTTTTTCAGCAAAATAATTTGGGTGAAGATAAATAAATGCTAAAATAAAAATAATATTATCATTGTAGTATTTGAAGAGTACCTAGAAAGAACTGGATAAGTAGTTCAGGAAACTGATCACAGGACTGGCAGAGCCAGATACAGTACTGATGAAGGACTTCAATTAGCTAAACATCTGTTGGAATTATTCTCTCCTAAAAATAGAGTACTTACATTTCTAAAATTGCCAAAATGATAGTTTTATCCATTTATCCTTCCCAAGTTGCAGGAATCAACACTAGGAAAATTTATTCTAAATCTCATTCTTACCAACAGGGAGGAAGAGGCTGCTGAGGTGAAAAAGATGGGAATGTGGAAGGGACACAGCCACTACAGTTAAGAATTTGTGGCAGAAGAAGAAAAAGATTTTATGAGTACAGATTTTAAAGGACCTAGGGAAATGATACTGAAGAACCATGAACAAAATTCTGTATAACTCAGTCTAGAAGGAATGGAAAACTCTCAAAAGTATATTTCTGATGACACACAGAAAAACAATTTTGATGAAGAAAGAATGCTGAATAAAGTGACCAATGAATATAAAAAAGCAACTTACCAGTTATCTCAGTAATTTTAAAAAGACATGTAAAAAACACAAAAGCAAGGGTAGATAACAGAACAAATTCCTAAGTATGGCACAGTCTTTCAAGAATCCTGTATCAAGGACCCTACAAGCCCACAATGAGCTGTGGCTTGCAAGGAAATATTAGGACAAACAAAAAGTGTCTTTTAAAGCTATGTTCAGGAAAGAAAAAGGATGCTCACGGAATAACAGGATTGATATTCAGAGTAGAAAGGACAATAATATGTGGGTAGGCCTCTTAACTTCTTTTTTATTTTTTTTCCCTCAGTCAAGGAGAATGACCTTTTGAATAAAAAGGATATTAACAAAGCTAACAAGGAGCTGACACCTGTGATAAGTAAAGACATAAGAGAACACCCAGATATTCCTAATAAGTTCAAGTCAACTGGACTAGAAAACTTAAAGCCTAGGGTAGTTAAAATGATGAGTATCAATGCTTGAGCCAATATCAGTGATCTGTGAAAGATTATGAAGAATAGTGGAGGAATCATTAAGACTGAGGAGCCGGGGGCAGAGCCAAGATGGCGGCTGGAAAGTAGTGACTGGCGTGAGCTCCCCACCAAGTCCCTCCAAAAACCTACAAAAAATTGGCTCTGAACAAATTCTAGAGCTGCAGAACCCACAAACTGGCAGAAGGAACCAGGGCTCCAGTCCAGGACAGCCTGGATGGTCTCTGGGTAAGGTCTGTCCTGCACGGAGCTCCCAGCTGAGGGGAGCGGAGCTGAGCCAAGCAGGGCCCAGCATGCGCTGCACAGCGCGGCAACCAGACCAGAAGCCCAGCGGATAGTGCCCTAGCATGCTGAATTAGTGAGCTGTGGCATCTACCAGACCTCACAACCCACAAAGAGCAAAGACAACAGAGAAGGTTAGTGGGAAAAGCTGCGCTACCACCCCTGGGCAGCGGAGATGGGGCAGCTTTAGAACTAAGCTGCAGTTGCTTCTGGCCCCAGGCCCACCTGGTGGGAGGAATTAAGTGGCTGATCAGAGCAG
>CM053622.1:620367209-620394038 GCA_028646595.1 Phalanger gymnotis | reverse complement strand
CACCGATGGCCACAAAAGCCTTGAACATAGTTCGTTGTCCAGCTCTAGTTTGTTTCTGAACAGGCATGATCTTCAGAACCTCATCTTTCAATGAAGATCCCAGGAAGAAATCTATGATCTCAGACTCCTTGATAGGGAGTGAGAAAAGATAGATCTCTTCCAAAGACTTGATCTTCATGTCCTTGACTAGGCGGCCCAGCTTAGTGACAGGAACCCACTCCTTGTCTTCGGCCTTTCCTCCCCGGGCTCCGCGGCCCCGGCTTCGGCCCCCCACTGCCGAAGCCACCGCGGAAGCCACCCCGAGCTCCAACTCCGGGGCCCCCCGCACCTCCTGCAGCACCAGCGTCGTCTGCCATTTGGTGTTCACTAGAAGTAGCTCTCAAACCCTATTTCAACCTCTATTCTCCTTCATGAAGCCTTTTCCCACTTCTCTAGCCCCCAGCAACTCATTTTCCTGACAATTACTTTAAGTATCATCAATGTGACAATAATAGCTAACATTTATATAGTGCTTACTATGTGCCAGGCACTATGCTAAGAGCTTTAAAATTATTATTTCATTTGATCTTCGCAACAACCCTGGGAGGTAGGTGAAATTATGATCCTCATTTTAAAAATGGAGAAACAGAGGCAGAGAGAGATTAAGTGACTTACCCAGGGTCAAACAGTAAGTCTGAGGCTGGATTTGAACTGATGTTGTCTTCTTGATTCCAAGTCTAGCACTCTATCAACTGTGCAATGCTGTACATATTTAGCACGTATTCTTTATTAATTTCATATGTAATTTTTGTCTCCCCATCGTGCTTTATATTTGTAGGTACCTCTTACCCTCTACTATATAGTACAGTTCTGGCCTCAATTAATACTTGTTGATTTAAGTTATCATTAAATAAAAGCATGTGGAGGCAGCAGAGTACAGGGGAAAGAATACTGGACTTAAGAGTTAGAAAGATCAAGCGTCAAATTCTGCCTCTCAGATTTACCAGCTAAATGACCACGGTCAAGTCACTGATCCCCCAGAGCTTTAGTTTTTCTCATTCGTAAAATGAGTGTACCTATAGTATCTCATGAGGTTCTTTTGAAAGACAAATTGTAGATTTATATAAAAGTATGTTTCATATTTTTAAAGTATTATATACTACATCCCCATATAAAAACTTTGAATAGCAAGAAATTAGAAGTCCTGATTGTAAAACAAGGAACTTGGGGAAAGCTATATAAACTTCCTCATATAACTAAATTGTGAAAACAAAAATAGGATACTGATGTTGGCGTAGAATCAGAAAAATGAAACATTTATAAGTTATTCTAAGAAGTTTAAGTATTTTTGCTAATTAAAATAGCTATTTCAATAGCTTTCATTTTGAGTCATGAATAATACAGTAATAAATCTAATTATTGCTATTTCCTAGAGAAAGTACAAACATATATTATATATCAGTATAGACATTACCTCATGAAAAATAGACTTCTTAAACTGACATTATATACTTTCTATCGTGTTTTATATTACAAGGAAAGTGTATATACTATCATCCTCGTTCACATATATTTTCCCCCCAAAGCTGGCTGGTATAAGACTGCTACAACAAATAATGTAAAATATAATCAGTGGCACCTTTCAGAATGAACTGATATAATCTGTCATTGTTAATCCTCCCTCCAACTCTCCAAAAGATTAAGAATGAAGGCTACATTCAGGGAATGACCAATTATTCTTTACCAGCGCCGTGTGTGTATGTTTGTTTTTCTCCAGAAATAGTTGATCCTGTTTAAGTCAAGAATTAAAAAGTATATTGCTTGCATTTTAGAATCATTTAGTCAATTTTGCAGCTATAATCAAAGCACAGAATCAGGTATATTCTATTATATCCACTTAAAAATAAGTAAAGGAAGCCAAAATGGAAAGAAAAAACTCCCAAATCTTCCTACCTCATTAAACTGTTGCATAACTTGCCTTATAAAGATATTTAACAGTTCAATAAGATTTATAAAGAACCTTAACTCACTGGAAAATACTGTGTTGGAAGCACTAAAACAGAGAAAAGGCATGAGAGAACTACAATCAAGTAAAATGATTTAGTTTATGGAAAACCAGAAAAACTGTCAAAAGGTGCTGTTAAGTACACTAATTTTTGTTTATAATACAACTTTAAATTTGCCCTCATGAGAAAGAGAAAACTAGTGTTCAGAGAAATGAAATGAAGAAAATTGATCATATCTATGGAACAAAATTTCAACTGTAAAATCTGCATTCTATGGGAAATCATTTGTAATATCGTGCATATTTCCTACCAAATTAATAAAAAGATGGAAGTTCTATGGCAGGAGCTGGCACCTGCTAAAAGTAGGATGTGTCTGTGCTTTAGGGTTTGGGTAAGGAAGAAGAGAGATGTGTGCGTGAACCAATTCTTAAACAAAGGATGCAGAAGTGGCCTGCAACTTAAAAGAAAACGGCACCTATTGGTAACTGCTAGGGCACTACTGAAAAATCAGTCTTTATACAAGGAATGCCAGAGACTGCCAAGCCTGAAGTATTAACTTTTTATTAAAATTTCTAAGTTGTATTTACTTTAAATACAAAGTACTTTAAAATACTTAGTTGCCAAGATTATGAGTCATGAATAATTTTCTTCCCTCCAACTAGCATTGTATATTGTGTATATTTACAGGGTACACATTACAATGTATATTTCAAGAAAAAGCACTTTTATTTCAAGAAGGCACTGAATAATCTTTGATAAAAAAAACTATGCAAAAGTGAAAGTTATAAAAATACTTACGCATGTGACACAGCTGCTTCCTTGCACTCTCTTATGTCATTAATACGCTTGTTGTACCTACATGTTAAAAAAGGTATCGGAAGCGTTAGTGTTAGTAATTACATTAATGAACTTGGTAATAAACCAATGAGAAACATTCAGGTTTAGGACCCAGTGGAAATGTTTTTCACTATAATTAACTGAGAGCAAAATCAAAAGTACACTAATTGGTTTATATGTCTACCCCCAGCCAACACCATTTAATTGCTACTTCATCTTCACATTTCATTAGAGTCATGAATTCAAGTGTAAGACCTTTCCAATTCCTTTCACATTAGCTCCTAAAACCAAGTTTTAAAAATGCTCAATAACAGAAATTTTAAAATAATTAACTAAAGAATGAGTTACACAATACTGTTACTAAAATATTTGCTATTACTAAAGGGAACTCTAGCATACAGTAAAACCAAGCAGTCAAATAACGAGACTAGTTCAAGCTCTATAATGTGGAATCAGGCTTGGCTGTAATCTAAATAGCTAAATTTAGATGGTTACTTTCCATGTACTCTTGGTTTATTCTGAATGCCCCAATTTCTACATGTTGTCTTGCCCATTAGATTGTAAGCTCTACTACAGGAATTGGTTTTGCTTTCTATTTGTTTCCCTAGCACTTATAATAATACCTAGTACATGGTAAACATTTACCTTATTCATATATAAAGCATAATCTATCTTGGTATATTACCTTCCACTAATAACCAAATCAATCACTTGTATCTTAAAAACTAGTGGTTTATATACATAGGAATTATTTTTGCACATAGGAAGCTAAATCGCCTAACCATTTTTAACATATATAGATGCCTATTATTCTAAAAATCTCACAAACTATCATTTCAGTAACAGTCAAATACAGTTGTCAAATCACAGGACTATCACTCAACTTTTTCAGTCTCAAAATACACTACCCCATGCTCAACACAATCAAATTCTCATATAATTAAATTTTATCAAAAATAAATTTCAACTAAAACATGAATTCTATGATGAATCTCTATCCTGAAAAACTTATTTTTCTTGCCCACAGTAGCAAATATTGTAGTTATCACTTTGACTTAATGCAGATATCAGAGATTCTTATAATCTGAACATGTTGATGAAAGTATCAATATTAATAGATAGCAGATTATTATAAATATGAGCTTTTAAAATACCAGAGTTCAAAATTTAAAATGAATAGGACAAAATGCTTTAGAAATCATCCTTATAAGATTAACCTCATCAGTTGACTACATTATATATGCTATTAAATTAAGCTGGTGGCATTAACACTAAGATCAACCATATTAATCTCTAAAAACACATCTGATATAAAATTCAAAGAAAACATAAATACTAATAGAATGTATAGTCACTTCAGAGGTAGAACTTAAGAAAGTTTAGGATTTACAGAAACTATACACTAAAGCAAAAATAACCAACCTCTTGCCCAACTGGTCAAAAAGACTTAAAAAAATAAGTCCAATTTCTAAATAACATACTCCCAAAGTTGTAATTTATCTAAGCCTCCAACAGAAAAATATTTGTTCAATAATCGCCTTACAAATTGGTATTTTAAAGTAATTCAATTACAAGTTTTTTTTTTAATAAAGGGCACAACTTTAACAATACAGATTCTTAAACAAAAAGGAAAACTTGATATTCCTATTAAAAAATGAGGTGAAAGACTGTTGGCTTTCTGTTATTAGATACAGTATTCTTTGTCATAGAGGCTTATGGCATTAATCATTATAAGCCATTAACCATTTGCATCAACAAACTACGATTTCAGGCTTTCACCAAAATGTTAAATGTGATTGCCTATGCAGGTACCGTAGGCACTGATGATGGCAATTCAGAACAAAGGTTCTTAATCTGGGATCTGCAAACTTATTTTTTTTTTTAGATATTTTGATAACTATATTTCATTATCCTTTTTTGTATTTTATGCATTAAAAAAATTCTCAAATCGATTCTATAGGTTCATCAGAATATCATTAACTTTATATCTGATTCTGTCAATATATAAAAGAATTAAAATACTTAGGTATTTATAATTGATTTTTAATGATTTTAAGGCAGTCTTTAAAATGTGTGTGTGTGTGTGTGTGTGTGTGTGTGTGTGTGTGTGTGCACGCGCGTACACCCCCAAACAGGAGAGTCTGGGCTTCAAATTTAATTTCCTCTCAACTCCATATATACTTCTACTTGGCTTCAAGATATTTCACACAGTTTCCTAGAGAAAGAAAACCTAAATATAAAAAAAATGAAAACAAATTTATTAAGTTAGAGAAAACATGAAACCAACTGTTTTAAACAGCTGACATTTAGATCATAAAATCATAGGTTGGAGTATTACTTGGAGTAATATCTAACATAGAACATATTCTCTTTAGTGAACTCTTTACTACTTTTTTCAAACTGCCTACTTTAATCCTGAAAGCGCTTCTAAAGAGTTTAAGACTCCAAATAACACAGTAAATAGAAGAGTAAACATTAACTATTCTAACAATTAAAACATAGGCTGGTACCCTAAAATGAGAACTACAAGAAAGGGGCAAAAAATGCACACAATACACACACACACACACACACACACACACACACACACACCAATGATTAGAGGCCCTCATTTGACAGAAACTGGCCTTTTCCAACCTACGCTTTATGTTTATGCTACCTAATTAGTGAGTTTTCCTAAATTATCTATATTAGAATATATGCAACTTAAACATTAAAATAATGATGCCCTTATGAAAGAGATGAGAAAAATCAGACCATACCCTCTTATGTTTACAAACAAGTCTTCAGCAGCCTTATGAATGTGAAAAACTTCATCCCGAAAGAGGGAGAGGCAAGAACTACTTTGAAGAGCTAGCTTCCAAAGGTTCAGTGCTGTAGTATCGGTATTCAGGATTCCATGGCACAAAATAAAGCCAACTTTAAATAAAAAGAAAGCAAATATAAGTATAAAAATCTGGGGCAATGAGATCCTTTATTTATAACATAGGTCTATAGACAAACAATAATTCATAAACTTGGTAGCTTTAAATTATATGTTGGATTACTTTTTAATAGTAATAGATTGGGATACTATTAAAATTATGTCTATTTGCTTTATAATATTAAAAAGTCAGAGTCCATTTCCCCAGTGCTTATGAGGAAGGGAGAAAGCATTTAAGTTCTGGATAGAATGTGAAGTCAGATCTATACAGGTATTACAGAGACATTGTGACATTTTGTACTTACATATAATATCTTACAACCAGCTATATACAGCTCTGGCTTCCACGTTATCGTTCAACCAAAACTACTCTTTCCAAAGTTACTAATAACCTCTTAATTACTAAATGTAATGACTCATTTTCAATCCTCATCCTTGGCCTTTCTGCTACATTTGACACTGTCAATCACTCTCTTCTCGATTCTCTCTAGGTTTTTGTGACACTGCTTTCTCCTGTTCTCCTTCTACCTATCTAACTGCTCCTTCTCAGGCTCCTTTGATATATTTTCATCCATACTACACCCACTAACTGGGTATCCCACAGAACTCTGTCTGGGGTTGTCTTCTCTTTTCACTCTATGCTACTTCACTTGGTAATCTCATTAGAATATCGTCATTAAATGACTCTCAGATCTACTGATCCAGCCCTAACTTCTGCTTGACTTCCAATCTTGTATCTCAAAATGACTATTAGACATCTCAAACTAGATTCCAATAGATATCTTAAATGCAACATGTTCAAAACTGAACTCATCATCTTTCCTTCCAAACGTTCCCCTCTTCCTAAATTTGTCAAGGGTACCACTCTCCTAGACATGTAGGCTTGCAACCTAGGAGTCATCCTCAACTACACTCTTTCTCTCTCTTTCCCTGACCATATTCAACAAATTAGTAAGTCCTGTGGTTTTTTACTTTAGTAACATCGCTGATGAATGGCTACTTCTCTCCTCTGACACTGAAATCACCATGGTACAGGATCTCATCAGTTCACACCCAAGGTACTGCAATAGTTCACTGGTAGGTCTCTCTGCCTCAAATCCCTTTCCACTTCAACCCATTCTCTACTAGAACGTCAAAATGATTGTCTTAAAGCACAGGTTTGACCATGGTCCCTCCATCCTGACCCCCAATCAATTTTGGTTGATCCCTATTACCCTCAAGATCAAATATAAAATTCTATTTGACTTTTAAAGCCTACCATAACCTGGCTCCCTTCTACCTTTCCAATCTTACACTTTATTTTCCTCCACATAAGCTATGATCCAGTTAACACTGGACTCCTCACGGTTTCCTTACATGTAAGACTCCATTTCACAAATTTAGACATTTTTACCATCTGTCATGCCTAGAACTTTCTCTCCTCATCTCCACCTCCTAGCTTCCCTGGTTTTTTAAGTCACAGCTAAAGTCTCATCTTCTACAAGCAGCCTGTCTCAAGCCTCCCTTAATCTAGTTCCTTCCCTCAATTTATCCTGTACATACTTGTTTGCATAGTCTCCTCCATTAGGCTGTAAGTCCCTTGACTTGGAGCAATGACTGTTTTTTGCCTTTCTTTGCATCACCTGTGCTTAGAATAGTGCAAAGCATATAGTAAACACTTAATAAAGGCTATATGACTGACTGAAAGATTAAGTTATTACCCGAGAATGACAGTCTGAGACAGTATTTTTAGCTCTGAGGCCACTGGCTCTCTGTCTGCTGTACCAGCATACCTCTTCATATGTATTTCATATGTAAATTAGCATAAAAGGGTAAATTTTTACTCAAAAGAGCACTATGAAGTGCTTTTATCCTCCCCAAGAAGTTGATAGTTAAACTTAAAGAGAAAATAAAAACTTTCAAGTGAGTACCTTGTTAAAATATTACATGACACTACAAAGGATACAAAGTAAACTAAAAATCCTCAAGATAATAAAATTTTAGAGATTACTTACAGATTATCCATTTTTCCATGGCATCCAAAGAGAGGTATTCACATGGCATCTTTAAAATAGGAAATGTTCAATTTACAGCAAGAAAGTCAACTCAAATAAAATTTTATTCCTCTCTACTCTCTTGCCACTGGTTTACTTAAAATATTCTAAATCTACTTGTTTTGATCTAACACTACCCAAAAAGGGAGATTTTGTTCCACAATTTGAGTATCCATATCTAAAATTTCCAGGTAAAAAGAAGGGCTACTAAGACATATACATAATATCCTCACAGGCCAAGTTTACCCAATCTCCCCCCTAAAAACGTACATTCTAAGCAAGTTAAAAAGAAAAAGCAGACATTTTCCAGATTCACAAAGCAATTTTGGAGTCTGCAGCAGCTCAAGATATAAAACAATCATCTAAAAATGAGCGGTGGAAATTTCCCATTTTATTCTAATTGGTATTTATGAAGTTCACTAAATAAAAGTGTAATAATTCTTGAATGAATCCTAGAAATAAGAACTGTAGCAATATCATTTGATGAGTTAAATTTTAATGATACTCAAATGGTACTTGGAATAGAAATGAATTTAAAGAACACATCAACTTTCTATGCACTAAAATTTCTAACTACATATTACCTAATGATTTAATAGATTAATCATTCTACTAATATTATTTAAGGGAAGAAAGAGAATCATACTGTGTCAGATTGTGCAGGATTAAGCATTGTACTGGGTGCACTAATAAGGCTCAGTAACTGTGCATTTCTCCATTGGTCAGCTGAGAGATTCCTTCGAGGATATACCATCTGAAGTGAAATTAGAGCATCTGAAAGAGACTATATAAAAAAGAAGTAAATGTACAGTTAGATACTTCAAAATAATTTTTAACTTGAAACTGAAAATAGGTTTATTTTTGACATTTATGATAAAACTAGCATATTCCCTTGAACTAAAAACAAGGTAAAATTCTGCAATAGTGATATTTATTTACCCTCCACACGTAACATATACTCTTGCAATTTTGTCCTTTCAAAATCTAATATGCCTGTCTGGCCTCACTCTCCCAAGGAAAAGGCCTAAAAGATCAGTTCCTTTCCAAAACAATTGAAAAATGTATGGAACTACAAATAAATTGTGTGTTGGAATCTTCTACTCCAGGAATGAGGGTCCAAAGATATTCTGCCTATGCAATTTAAGGCTTTTTATGTTCTATCTCATTAAAAAAGAACTTCATAGTTTTTCACTGTCCAAGTTTTCTATTGTACTGTTATTGTACTGTAAAGCAATACAATGGCATAGTTTCCTGGTAAAATGGCTTTTAGGAAACATCAAGGAAACATTATTTTCTTAATCATTTGAACATGTAAAACAAAGTGAACTGTGTCTGAAATAACTGAAAACTGATTTCTCAACTTTTTTGGAATAACCTACTGCTCTTTTAGCTTGCTTTCATAATCATCCTTTCCTTCGTTCTTTTCTTTCTACCAAAAGTGAAACTTAAAAATTAAATTCATGTTTTTAAAATTATGTGAATTTTTAAAAAGGAAAATCAGATATCCTAAAATAACTAGATACTGTGCAATCTCAAAAAAGTAATATTCGTAATTTCTTTTCAAATGCAAATCAAAACTTTACCATGTTTTCATAAGCACTCTGGGTAGGAGGTGTCTTCAGCCCAAGGCAGCACTTACAGACAAGAGGTGAAATTAAATATAATTTTGTACAATCTTGATATTTCCATATGAAAAATGTTGCACCCTTTTTTTCAGGACCAATGAGATCGACCAACCCTCCAAGAGAATTTTTTCACTTAACACCTCGGAAATGAAATTCAACATTGGCAAAGTTGTAGCAGCTGCACTCATTCACTGCTCATGAAATTACAAGCTTGTACAATCTTTGTGAAGAGTAATTTTGTAGCATATATAGAAAAGAAAAAGTGTCATGGCTTCTGACTCAATGATTTAATCATTTGGAAAATACCCCCCAACAAGTTACTAAAAACAAACAAAAAGAGTTATCTTTCAAAGAATTTCATAGCAGCATTTTGTCAGTGCAAAATACTGAAAACCATCTAAATATCCAACAATACAGACCTGTTTGAATAAACTATAGCATTTTAATGTAATGGAGTATACAACAAAAAAAAACTCAAAAAAAATCTGGAAAGACATTTATGAAATAAGGTTAAATGAAAGAAAGCACAACTAGAATGGAGCATACATTAACTATGCTTACATAAGGAAAAATGAAAGACTGAACAAAGCATCCAGACAGAAACTTTTATAGGGAGTAACTGAAAAAATGTTATATTTTAGGAATTTGACATTACCTAATTTAATTGTAATGAGCACATTTGGTTGTCTATATTGTATTAAATTTCTAATAATACATTAGATTTAAACATTTATATAGGCTTTTGATAGGGCTAGGGGAAGAGAGATGTAATACTGTTTGGCGATTCTTTGGTGCTTAAGGGAACTGAGGCAGCTAATTATTGGTATGTCATTAACAAAGATATGTCCTCTTCCCAAGGACCAGGCAGAGAAACTCTCAAAACCTGTCAAACCTGATAACTATAATTCACCAGGCAACTGATATAACAGGAAGTAATCTAAGAAACTTAAGACCCAATGGGTACAGATAGTATTTTCATCATTGAGGCCTAATGAAAATAAGGGCTTTAGAAGAGAAAGGGAAATATGGGAAGTAAACAACTTATTAAGATAATGGTGTCTGAAAAGAGGACTTGATTTCTGGACCATGGTTTAAAATGTAGGCATGATGAGCTCTTGGCTATGATACTTTTAGTGAAAACCGTTGTAGTTCAGTCATTTCAGTCATGTCTGACTTTTCATGACCCCATTTGGGTAACAATAGTGGAGTGGTTTGCCATTCCTTTCTCCAGCTCACTTCACAGATGAGGAACTGAAGCAAATGGGGTTAAGTGACTTGTCCAGGATCACACAATCAGTACGTGTCTGAGGTAACATTTAAACTCAGGAAGATGAAGCTCCCTGACTCTAAGACCAGCATTCTATCAACTGCACCACCTAGTTGTCCAAATGAAGACTATATGCCATCTGAAATCAAATTAGAGCATCTGAAAGGGACTATTTTTAAAAAGTAAAAGTATAATTTGATACTTCCAAATAATTTTTACTTTGAAAGGAAAAAAATATGATTATATGTCACAAAATACTACAAATCTAATCAAAAAGGCTTTAGACTAGGAAACCAGGCAAATGACTTAAGTATAGCTACCAAGTTTGATGTCCGAGGTATGTAGGTACAAAGTATGCAAAAGAAAAACATTAAAGACATTATAATTCACAGCAATCAAACCCATGGATGACTTCAGATGTTTATACACATAGAAAGCATGGGGAAAGAAAGCAAGATAGATATCCTTAAATACTCTAATCAGCTAGGCTTTGGCTCTGGAATAATATAGATGGGTGAGGAGGGAGGCTGCAGAGTTAACCCTGCATACTGAGAAAGTATATTCATGTAAAAAAAATTAGTAACCAGAGGACAGACACATGGTGAAGACCATGTGGGTAAAAATCAATGGAGAGAAACATAATATCTTACTGTCACTGGAGTATGGGTATACTAGGGAACCACCTGTACAAAAGGGAGAAACTTACAAGGGAGGAATAGATGTTCAAACCTGACAAAGAGCTACAACCATAGGGTGATGATAAGGAACTTTCTCACTTTCTTTCTCTCTCTCTCTCTCTCACACACACACACACACACACACACACACACACACACACACACACACACACAGTGCCAGCTTGAACTTTCTGGGCTTCCTTTGATAATAATTTCCTGATATTTTGGACTAAAAAGAACTGGTTGCTGAAATAGAAATATTGAAACTATTTGTAGGAAATAATCACTCTACCTTAGGACTTATGACAGAGAAGAGAAAAACTAGGAATAGTATGACCTCTATCCCCAGATATAAGGAAAGAATCCCAAAAGTTAAAAGAAAAGATAGGTACAATAAGGCTTCATCCAGAGACTTAAATTCTACAGAGCCCAAGAAGGAAGGGAAGTTCTCAAAAATTAGATTCTAAAGACCAAAAGATAAATAATCCCAATGAAGAAGAAAGAAACAATATGGATGAACAGAAAACTCATCAACCAACCTAAGCTGGACTTGGGATAGATATTGCATAAGAGATTCTGGTTCAGTTATGAGTCAGAGTTAGAGGATTGAATAGTCTCTTTCAACTCAGATACTAGAGAAAACTGAGGATAGAGAGTCACCTAGAATTATGTACATCTATTAGTAGTGTTAAGAAAACAAAGTGGATTCAGAATAATGCTAGTCAATTTGGAACTATGCCCAAAGGGCAATCAATCAACTATGCAAATATTTTGACCCAGCAATACCACTTGTAGGTCCATATCCCAAAGAGAACATAAAAAACAGAAAAGGACCTACATGTATAAAAATATTTATAGCAACTCTTTTTGTGGAGGCAAAGAACTGGAAATTGAAGAAATGCCCTTCAAATGAGGAATGGCTGAAAAAGTTGTGGTATATGAATGTAATGAATACTATTGTGCTATAAAAAAGGAAGAGCAGGCAAATTTCAGAAAAACCTGGAAAGACCTACCATGAACTGATACTGAATGAAGTGAGCAGAACCAGGAGAACATTGTACATAATAACAGCAACACTGTGCTATGATCAACTGATACACTTAGCTCTTCTCAGCAATATAATGATCCAAAACAATTCCAAAAGATTCATGGTGAAAAATGCTATCCACATCCAGAGAAAGATGTGTGGAGTCTGAATGCAGATCGAAGCAGACTATTTTCACTTTTTTGCCATTTTTCCCTTTTTTTCTGTTTCTTCTTTTATAACATGTCTAAAGTAAAAAACATGTTTAACATGACTGTGATGGAGTGGTGGGATCTGGACCCCAAAAAGCCCTAAGATCATGTCTCTGGGAGCTTCCCAATCTTTTAGTAGGTTCTTGTCCTGTGAGAAAATTTTCTCTTATTGCAAAACACATTCTCTTATCACAACAGACACAGGGGTGCCTGGCCCAAGGATTTTTCTCCCTGAATGGCCCAAGGACTCTCCCTCCTGCCAAATCCCCAATGTCCATGCCTCTGACAACTCCCTCAAAGTCTGATATGCTCCCTACACTTTCCCATCAGTAGCTCCCAAAGACACCTGGATTCCTAGATTACCTAATTAGCATCCCTGCCATTCTTTTCCCATACCCCTTTTCCATATAAGCCCCAGCACCATAAGGACTCTTGCCAGCTTTTACTAAAGCATTACAGTAAACTTCCCACTTGACTAAGAGAAGGCTTAGGTGTGTGAATTCATTCTAGGCAACTCTGCCCTGGCATTCTTGGGGTCCCAGAACCCCCAAATCTTGTCAATTGCAGATGTATAACCTATATCTTGGCATGGGGAGGGGGAGGATTTGGAACTCAAAATCTTATATAAAACAAATATCAAAACCTATCTTTACATGTAATTGGAAAAAGTAAAATACTACTTATAAAAAACAAAATTAATTGGAAAAACCATGCTAGTGAATATTGATTCTCAACACTAAAAAAGCTAGGGAACTATAATACCTTTATTCCTTACCTACAAAATGAGGAGGCTGGGTTAAATGTTCAGTAAGGTCACCACCAACTTAGATTCCATGATTCTTTGAATAATACTTAGCAAAACCTATACAATGGACCTAATTTTTAGCATGTTATAAAAGGTGACAGAACTAAGTATTATAGAATTTCAAAACTGAAGAAATCTTAAAGATTTATAGTCAATCCTCAAGATATTATACATTAAATTATTTCCCCGAATGGCAATTTATGCTGTAAGAAGTTAGTTTTTTGGTTCTCACTTACATATCTAAATAGACACACACACACACACACAAAATCAACTGTATCCAAAACATAAATGTAACTATTACACCAGTTGGCATATCATCTTTAGGATATCTCACCAAGCAATGAATTCACCAACAAGCATTTATTAAAGATGGGATAAGACCTGGAGATTTAAAGGCAGAAATGAAATGGTCCATGCCCTCAAGAAGCTTATTATTCTACTGGAGGAAACAATATGTACACATATGAGCACACACAAAACATGAGCCACTAGTAGCTGGGGTGATAATTAGGAAAGGCTTTATGTAGAAAACAGCACTGGAAATGAGTATTGAAGGAAACCATGGACTCTGAGAGAAGGAGGTGAGGAGGGCATACACTTCAGGCAAGAGGACAGGGAAAGAAAAAATGGATTTCTCTGCTGGAATGGAAACCCAGTTGAGGCTAGATGTAAATCAAACAACAGCAGATACAGTCAGCATGATTATCTGACTTCCTCCAGCTCCATTTAATAGCACATAAGTAGGTATGGGGAAAAGGAATGGCAGGAATGATCCAAGGATTACTGTTTGACATCATGTGAGCATCAATAATGTTATCGTAACTCACAACATAATGTTTTGCTACTAGAACATATGTAATAAAAACAGTCTCGAAATCTACCAAGATGTACATTAAAAGTATAACAAAAACCACTATATATACCTTGCTATGGGGTACAAATTCTTCCATCATTTTCTTTAAAGGATTTTCATAATCTACAATCATCTGGCCAAGTCGTGGATATTCCCGATCACTTAAAAAAAAAATCCAAAAACCAATTTTTCACTGAATTTAAAGTCAATAAACTAGAATTTTCAAATTTTCTTGAATAAAGTCGTACCTTGCTCCATGGGTCATTTCATGAGCATAATTATACAATCCAATGATTGCTTTTCTTTCTTCAATTCGTGACAGCAGTATCATTAATGTTGTATAAGTTATGATCAAATCAAGGTAGTTCTTTGTTAAATCAAAGTTTACAGTCTGGAAAAAAATTATGATGCTTTTTTTTTTTGTAACCACAAAACCTCATACATGCATGCCAAATAGAATCCAAACACTTATTTCAGATAACTGTTAAGTAAAAAAAGTTCCCTTTGCAATGCTAATTAATAACTTTTACTGAAAATATGACTAAATTTTGCAAAAATTAGTGGTATAAAATGTGTCAATCAATTAGGAACTTTCAAGATGGAAGGCTTGAGAAGGACAATTAGCAAAGGAAATATTATCATCAAATCTCAAATAGGGGGGTGGGGAGGATGGCTAATTTCCAACATTTTGACGTACCAGAAAACTATACTTTTTACTTTGACTTTCTCCAGTACTCATAATTTGTCAACCTCATCTTGCATTTTATGTTGTGGTAACTTATCATTTAAGAGTTGATTATTTAGAGGGAACATTTAGAATTGGGAATATAAAATTAAAAGTCAATTCATTACTATAAGTTTAAGGCAGAGATGAATTATAGTTTATGGAAACATCAATTCTCTAAAAAACAGAATAATGCCCAAGGTGCATAATTTTAAAGAAAAACAAAACCACTCTACACCAAGTACATTATAATGATAGATGTTTCCGTTATCCTTAACAACCAGAAAAACAAAAACCACTAAATCCTTACCTTCTCCTTAGCTATTTCAAGTTACAGCTTAACTATAAGGATTTTTGAAGTTAAAAGGCTGGAGCTGATAAGATCTTATTAAAAAATTAAGATACTTACAATATCAAAGAAGACTTGGCAAACATCAATAGTATTCAGCAATTCACAAACATGATCCTGAAAATAAATCATTTTAATCATTGATATTTAAAAATAACTTTAATTTCAGGACTTTATAATCTATTATACAGACATATTAATATTTGTATTTGGAAAGACTTCCAGAAACAGTTCATATTTAAAATTTCATTATATAGGATGAATAAAGCATTATGTACAATTTTAAATTTAAATGCTCATTTCAAGCAATTAGGCTTCATATTAAATTCCATACCTTAAATTCCATAACATCTACAAATGTGAAGTAATATAATGCCAAATTCTTTAAAATCTCGGATTTTTCTTTCTGCAGCTGAGCAAGCTGTTGCTGTAAAATAATCACAAGTAGACATGTTATTTGTATAGTTCAGAGATGTTTTAAAAATTAATAGCAGAAATCTTCTTTGGGCTATACAGGTGAAACCAACATAATTGCTATATGCAAGCAGAAGCTTTTGAAACTGTAGTCTTAGATAATTCAGGCTTTTTAAAAAAACCAAAATACTCAAGATAGTAATTGCTAAAAGCGATCTGCAACTGATAGTGTAAGCTATAAAACAAAATGGAGATTAGTACCTGAACTGAACTATTAGCAGAGCTAGACAGAACTGGGGCAAGTTAGGAAAATAGAATTGTAAAATGAGCAAGTTGAAAAAACAAACTAAAATGTCTGAGCACAAATCAACATGATGAAAATGGTATTATCTGAGTAGGAAGAAAAGGTGAAGAAGTTTACAAGTAACACTACAAAAAACAATATGCTTTGTAAATTTGAACTTACCAAAAAGAACATCCAGGCAAAGCCACGTTACGCATGCAAAATAAAATGTAGATACAAACATAAAATACAGTAACGGTTCTTTGACCAGTTCCACAAACACAATAATACATTAAAAGAAAAAAAAAGAAAGAAATGAGAAAGAAGCAAACACTAGTGTTAAGACAGTGGTGAACATATGGAAGAGGTATATGTGAATACAACAAAAATAATGACATTAACTTTTAATAAACAGCTTAATATCCAAACAATTTTATCCTACTTAGTTGATTTTAATATAAACTCTTACAAATAAAAATTGTTCAGAGTATATTAAGGGCCTACTCAGAGATAAAATTTACAGTGACCTCCATGATCCAAAACACAAAAACAAGCTTCATAGCACTCAATATTGCCCCCAAAAAGTCAAAACTCAAACATCTTTTGAAGTCATTTCTTGGGGCCCACTTACATTTAATTCATAATTCTAGTAAAAGCCTAGATATGATGTTCCAACCCACAGCAGATTAGAATCAATAACTTTGGAAATGGGATATTAGATTTTGGACTAATAGGGCTGGGGAACCTGCAGCCTTGAGGCCACATGTGGCCATCTAGATCCTCAAGTGCAGCCCTTTGACAGAATCCAAATTTTACAGAATAAATCCCTTTAATAAAAGGATTTGTTCTGTAAAATCTGGACTCAGTCAAAAGGCCCAACCCAAGGACCTAGAAGGCAAGAGGTGGACTCAAGGCTGCAGGTTCCCCTCCCTGGACGGAATCTATAAACTTCTCACTTGTATCTTCTGAAACTTTATGGGATCCTAGGACTTAGTAGCCCTACATAAAATACCTAAAAGAATTTAATACATTGTCATACAATATAATAATATTTAGGATAACTTTGATTTATCAAAAATTTATATCAAGATATTCTTTTAAAGATAAAATGTGTTGGAACTATAATCAAAGGGCAATCAAATAGTGCATATCCTTTGACCCAGCAATACCATTTCTAGGTCTATACCCTAAAGAAATCATAAAAAAATGGAAAAGGACCTACATGTACAAACATATTTATAGTAGCTCTTTTGGTGGTGGCAAAGAACTGCAAACTGAGAGGAGGCCTATCAACTGAGGAATGGTTGAACAAGTTGTAGTATATAAATGTAATGGAATACTATTGTGATATAAGAAATGATGAGCAGGCAAATTTCAGAAAAACCTAGAAAGACCTACATGAACTGATATTGAGTGAAATGAGAACAAGAACACTGTACGCAGTAACAGGAACACTGTGCAATGATCAACTATGATACACTTAGCTCTTCTCCACAATAGAACGATCTAAAACAATTCCAAAAGACTCATGATGGAAAATGCTATCCACATCCAGAAAAAGAACTATGGAGTGTGAATGCAGATTGAAGCATACTGTTTTCACTTTTTTTGTGGTTTTTCCCTTTTGCTCTCTCTCTTCTTTCACAACATGACTAATGTGGAAATATGTTTAACATGATTACATATGTATAACCTATATCAGATTGCTTGCTATCTTGGGGAGGGGGAAATGACTTTTTTTCAGAGAAAACTGAAGCTGTAATGTACAAACGTAATGGAATACCATTGGTCTTATAAGAAATGAGAGAATATATGATTTCAAAGAGACACAGAAAAACTTAGATGAACTGATATGGAGGAAATATATAGTAGCAATGGTTGACTCGCTTTCAAAGTGCCTTACTGCCTCAGCTAGATTGCGCTGTGAATGGTATTTGGTGAAAATGCTAGCCTCTCCTCCATGGGAGTTGATTCCTCGAATGATAAATGTAAGGGCTGGACAGGAAACAGGACTGGTAGTCTTAGGCAGTGCTTTTTAAACTGTGGGTTGCAACCCCATAAAGGGTCGTGAAAAATCTGGCTACAGTAAAAGGTTTCTGAATGCACAACAACCAAAAATTAACTAAAAATCAAATGCATAATGAATCTGAGCTGTTTCTGGCAGCACTGGCCCATGATGAATTGGGTAACTTCACTGCAGCCTTGGTTCTGAACACAAAGTATGCTCACTTTGTACTGCGCATGCCCTTGTGAAAAGGAGTTGAGAGTGAAAAAAGTCTAAGAAGCCCTGGTCTAGGGAATGCTGTTACTCCCAGGGCTTTTGTACTTAGCTGACTATTAGTACAAGTTCATTAGCAATTGTTGCAGCTGGCAATGAGGAAGATAGATCCCTTCTTCACAATGACCTAGAATGAGGGCTACAGAGTGTAGGCTCAAATAAGGTCCAATAGCTTTGGGACATTGCCATTCCCAATACTCTTGACTTCAGGGTCCCAGCTGATCTCCACATGAGTCCGAGAGGAGATGGTGGTTGACGCAGTGATAGTGGCTTGACTTGCCTGGTGTCCAAATCAGCAGAAGGGGAAAGAAGAGTTTATTCAAATAGTGATATTCAGACAGATAAGGATACATAAAGATCAAATTGTGGTGATGAGAAAGTAAAGTGTGTAACAGTAGAAATACAAAAGCTGCTACAGAGTTAGAAATGATAGCATTGGAAAATGACTAGATGATGCCAAGGTTCCAAAAGCCTAGATGCCCAGGACAGTGTTGCCATTTTTGGGATAAGAATTAACTCAGTTCTAACTATATTAAGTTTGAGAAGTCAAACAGAAATATCCACGTGGAAATATCCATTAGGCGGTAGGAATTATTGGACTGGCATACTGTTGAGCAAAAGATATAGAAATGAACATTAATAATATAAAGGTGATAAGCTTTACACAGGGGTAGACAAAATAACAAGAAGGGAAAGGAAGGTAACAAGGGAAAAAAGAAAAGCAGAATTTCCCAAAAGAAAAGTTAATGTATATGAACAAAGTTCTCAAAAGAAATACCATAGAGAAGAATACCCTAAGTAACTAATAAGAAAAGAAGTAAATGTCAAATAATTTTGAAGTTTCACCTCATATTCAGCAAATCGGCAAAGATAACAAAAAATGAAAACAGTTAATGTTGCATGCAAAGTTGGGGACATAAATACATTGTTGGTGGAGCTATGAATTGATACACAACCATTCTGGGAAGCAATCTGAAACAAAGTGCCTAAAATTTCCACATGCTTTGACTACTGATAAGCATATGTCCCAAGGAGGTCACTGACAAAAATAAAGGCTCCATATACACCAAATGTTTACAGCAGGACTTTTTGTAGTAGCAAAGTACAGGAAATAAAGCTAATGTTCATCGATTCAAGTGTTTGGAACTAAAAAATTCCTTACAACTATGAAAGCTGGCTCCTTCTCTGAGAGGATAGCTCTTAGGAGTCACTGGCCCCTCTCCATAGTATGGGTCCAAAGGTTTGGGGCCATATACCTTCTATGTTTCTATGCCCTGATCTCTCATACTTGGACCAACTGGACACAATGATAATAAAGGCATTTTAAAAGTGTGAAAAGAAAAAAATGGCTAAGCAAAGTATGGTAGATGAATGTAATAGAATATCACAGTCCTGAAAGAAATTATGAATAGAGAGAAACATGGAAAGACTTACATGAACTGAAGCAAAATAAAGTAAGCAGGTCCAGAAAAACAATATTAAAAATGACTCCCAACAATGTAAATAAAAAGAACCACCACAAAAAGTCTGAACGTTGTGAAATTATTAAAAGACAATAACAACAAGGTCGGCTACAAATAAAGAGATATGAAAAGAAACATTCCTCTCCTTCCCCTAGCTTTGCAGAAGTCTTATTCCTTGATATGCTAATCAGTTTTACAGAGTTATCCCCCTTCTTTAAAAAAAAAATTAAAAATTTTATAAGGCATATGCTTTGAGGAAGAGAGGGGAGAAATGCAGAGGAAAATCTAAACTATAAAACAAAATATATCAATCAAAACCTACTTTTAAAAAAGTTAAGGGGCTACCAACAGTGTCAAATGCAGAGAGAATTGAGTAGACTATACTTGAAGCTTTTAACAAGGTTAGTTGACCCAAAGATTATTAAGAGAGTTTAAATTTTTGGCTAGAGAAAACCATTATTACTTAAAAGAATGGCAAAATTTATTTCAGATTTTTAAATCTAGATTAGCTTCTGAAAGACAACAAAAGAAGTAAATTCAATAAAACTTTTGAAACAGTTCAACTATAGAAAGATCAAGGTATCTTCTACTCTACTTCTTTAAACAATGAAAGTTATACCTAGGCTCTTAAAATGGGATATACTAAAAATTACCGAACTGTCTTAAGAGGAGAAAAAAAATTCCCTATCAAAAGGCTGTGTTTCATGCTTCATTGTCCTCTTCCACCCTGGCAGGTACTTTTCTGTCACTGGTGAGGTCCTCCAAAAACTTAAATTTTGAGCAAAAACTCAGATCAGCCATCTTTCTTTCTCTAGAGTTTGAGCCCACCCTGCTGTGCAAGTACCTCCCCACTTCAGCTCCCTTTTATATGTTTGCTTTCTCCATTAGACTCTAAGCTACTGGGGGCAGGAACTGTCTTTTTGCTATAAATGAATTAAAAATTCATTCATTTCAATTAAGTAGAATTCATATTCATTTGTATAGACAAACTGTGCAAGTAAAGCACATTTTATTCGAAATGTATTAATCTCTATCATTAATAAAAAGAAAATCTTCACATACACCAAATAACCAAAATATTTAGAGCAGTGGTTCCCAAACTTATTTGGCCTACCTCCTCCTTTTTTAAAAAAATTATTCAGTGTTCCCCTGGAAATCTATTTTCTTTAACCTTTCAATGGTTTGGGTCTTTTTTTTTTTTAATTTGAGACACCTGAGGCTACTAAAATCTCACCCTACCTCCAGCATTGTTCCAGTGTCCCCTGGGAGGCAATGTAACCCACTTTGGGAACCTATGACTTCGCAGCAACACTTGGGGAGAGCAAAATATTAAAAACAAAGAACATGTCCATCATAGGGGAATGGCTAAAAAAACTGGTACATGAACATAAAGGAATATTACTATGTTGGAAGAAATGACAATTGTGATAAATACAGAGAAGCATGAAATTATTTATATGAACTGATGCAGAGTGAAGTAAGCAAAGGCAAGAAAATAAATACACCACCTGTGTAGATGTATCCTTGACACTATTCCATTTCCATCTACTCAAGCAGAATGCCCCATCTACACTCTATACACTCTCCCTATCTATTGGCTCCTTCCCCACTACCTGTAGAAACTCCCATCCTTAAAAAGACTTTTGTTTGAGCCTATTACACAACTAGTTATTGTCTTTTATCTTTCTTCCTCTCCTAGTCTCGTAGAAAAAGTGATCTACACAAAGAACCTCTATTTCCTTAATTCTAAACCCTCTGAATCTAGCTTCTGAAATTCAATTTAAACTCCTCTCTCCCAAGTCAGGAATGATCTCAACTGCCAAATCTAACAGTTTTTTCTACTTTTTGACACGTTTGCAGCCTTTGACATTGCTGATTATCCTCATCTCCTGGCTACTCTTAGATCTTTATGACACTGCTCTCTCCTGGTTCTTTTCCTACCTATCTGACTGTTCAGACCCTAGTGAAAATACTCCAGAACTCAGGGTCCAAGAGCCCTGGGAGTTATAGTGCCACCTAGATATTAAGTAGTTCTTCCAGTCCAGTCTTCACAATCACCATCAAGAGGAACAAATCTTGAGGAAAAGAACTCTGCCATTCCCCGCCATCTCCAAACATACAACAAACAATTGCTGAACAAACGTCATTGTCAGGTAAATGTTGCCGACATAACTAATAAAGACCTAGAAAATAAAGTTTTAGACACCAAAGTAACTGGAATTGTCAAACAGTTCAATATGAGAAAGAGAAATGGTTTTGTCAATAGAAAAGGCATCAAAGATGTTTTACTACCTGCTTTACCGCTGCACCCTAAGGACATTCCTATCAGACTTGCAACTGAAGAAACTTCAGTATTGCTCTCTCTCAACTAGAATATGAACTCCTTAAGGGCAAAGAGTATCCTTGCTTTTCTATTTGTAGCCCCAGTACTTGGGCCAGTGCTTTGCACATAGTAAGCACTTGATGTTTTTCCTTTGATTTATTATCACAAGATTGACTATTATAAAACTACATCAATATCAAACTGTGGTGATATTTCAGTTTGACTACAAAGATCTTTATTCTTGGGGAACAATGGAGCATATAGGCTGTCTGTTTATATGGCACTCTCCGTTCATGATTGATCAATATTTTTCCATCTCCGACAACACAGATTTTGAGAGTTGGAAGGGACCTCAGTGGTGATGTAGTCCATCCCATACATAAAAAGAATCTCCACTATAACCTCTCTGACATGGTTTTGCTTCAAGGCCTCTAAGGAGCAAGAATCTACCACTTCTCAAGCATTACACTCTTTTGGATTATCTTTAATATCATTTATGATACATAAGTATTGCTAATATGCTACAACATATTTAACCCCATCGTGATCTCTCCACAATCCTTTGGGGGATGACAGTTTTAATTCCTTGAAAACTATGACATTTACGATTGACAGTCATACAGCATCACTGGAAAACTACTTTTAACACATTCCTGTCCATGTCTTCCATCAAACATGCTAGGGACTTCCTTTACATCTATTAGCATTTCATGGATACCAACGGAGCACAAGGACTGTCCATGGTTCCATCTCTCCCTCTTGCTATGGGCCCAACCCATTTTCCACTTGTACATTTCTCTGACAATCACTTCTTTCATGCTGCAGCCTACTCAGGCTAGCCATATACTAGTAACTCCATTGCTCTTAGAGTGATGTCAGTATTGGTTCTTCAGAAATTGTGGTGTTTCAATGACTTGCAGCCATATATCACCAACAAAAGAATACTGACGCTCAAAGATGAGTCTTTTTATCAGGGAGATGTTAGGAACCATTAAAATAACTACATCATTTGCCAAAATACTTTCTAGACTTTACTCCTTCTGTTAAATTTTTAGCACACTATCCATACTAAGTGTGCCTGCCATAACTTTTTAAGACTCTACCTATTTCTTCCTCCTATTACATGTGTTTTTCATTCGCACAGAAATGTTATGAAGATGGGAAAATTAAGCATATGAGCAGGTAATGTTGATTCTTAGATCACTTTTCATCACTAGTAATCCCCTAAATGATTTTTTTCCAATTTACTAGATATCACTCCCCCTTCAGATATCCTAAAAATAAATTCCTCAATGCCTTTACTGTCATCAATGCTGAAAATGGTTGGCTACACAACATTTCTGTTCTACTTAATCATAAAAATCATAGCTTCTTACATTCATGTGGTGGGGGTTCTACTGTCATTAATGCTGAAAATAGTTGGCTATGCAACATTTCGGTTCTATTTTTTATCTGTTAGTTGTCTTTCCATTTTATCTTTAACTACTCTAGAGACAATCTGAGTTAATTAGGTCTTACGCTGAAGCTTCCCACCACCAGTCATCGCTATTTTGTGAAGTTATACTACTTGATCTTTCACCACCTTCCTTACCTTTTAATCTTGAACCCTATTTTTTCATCTATTTTTCATTCTTCTATAACCAATTCTATTTTGAAAAATTAAGATATATATTTGCGCGTAATTTATTTAAAGATTAGATGTCCCTATCTTGCCCAGCCTGGAAATACAGCAGTCTCTCGTTAGGCCCAATATCACTTTGATTCAGAACTGAAGCTTCAACCTGTGATCAGCTTTAGCCCAACTGCAACTCAGACCTGCCAGCCTCAGCCTATCTAGCAGCAGAAACTGTAGGTGTGTACCACTACATTTGGCCATAATTAAAACATATATTGACACATTCAGAGAATCTACTCTAGTTCTTAATAGAATTTCCATAACTTTTCATCACCAGAGGATTTTTTTTTTGGAGGGGGAAGGCAGAGCAGTTGGGGTTAAGTGACTTGCCCAAGGTCACACAGCTAGTAAGTGTCTGAGGACGGATTTGAACTCAGGTCCTCCTGACTCCAGGGCTGGTGCTCTACTCACTATGCCACCTAGCTGCCCTGAATTTCTATAACTTTTCAACCTTTCCAACAACAGTTGGTATGTAGGCTATCATTATCTTTATGGTGATCTTTTTGCTTATGATTATACTGAGTACCATAAGCCATGACCTAAATTGTAATTTTTAGTGTTTCCTTAGATATTCTTTACTTTTAAAAAAATCACATTTTAGGAATGTTCCAAAATAAATGACTAGGTAATTCAAATAGCTGATAACTAGGATTTTTTTTTAGGGGGGGGGGGGGGAAGGGGATGCAAAAAACTAGCCAACAAATCAGTTTTTCTTTTCTAAACTACTTAACTTTACTTTAACTGAGTTGAAGTTCTAACAGTTTTCACTAGTTCCTTTTGGTGACCTGGAAATCAGGTTAAAAAAAAAAATCAAGAAGGTGGACAGCAGAGAGGAGCAAACAGCACTGAAGCATTTATCTTATGTAGTTAGCTTATTTCTACAACCCAGACTTCTGTAGATATGATAGCTACATGATTCTCAGGCCTACCAAACACTTTTCCTAAGGAAGTCCTCCTACCTCCTTCCCCAATGGAATAAACTCCTTGAGACCACTGCCTGTTTTTGTCTTCTACTGACAGCATATTATATATAGGACAGATACAGAAAACATTTAATACATGTCTACTGAATCAGAAAACCAAGTGTCTCATGAAATGTTTTTTGTTGCCTCTTGTTCACAATGAAAATCAACTCCTTTTTTTGTATTTCCAAGAAAAATCTGAGTCATTATCCATCCATTTGGCTACAACTTCTTTATGTCTTCTGATTTCATTTGTAGCAAGAATTTTGAAATTAATATGCCCCATATATAGTACTGCATACTAGTAAATAAATTTGTCACTGAATAAGGATGTTATTTATAGTCAATAGTTAATGTCTATAGATCTAAAAACATTAGCATCTTCTACCCTAATATTTGCCACTCTGCAAACTGTCACATAAAGGGAAAGGAGCCATGTAAGACAGAAGGCCCTTTTGTATAAATAATCCAATGCTCAGTAGCTAACCTATTCATGATATACCTTAGGCTAGTTCTTTGGGCAGCTAATATATTGTGCCATGAGGAGAACACCTTAAGGAATACATTTTCCTGAACCTAGGTCATGTTAATGTTATGAAGAAACAGTATAGTAGAACTTCTATTGAGGATTTCTTATTATTTAAAAAACAAAAACTTTTAAAATTATTTTCATCTTCTACTGTCATCTGAAACTTATTATGTATGCATGCATATATGTATGTATATATGTGTGTGTTTGGTGTCCCACAAGCCTTAGTGAAGCTTAAGGCTTTAACAGCTTAAAATAATAATCACAATACATAAATGCCAAGCTGTATATAAACCAAACTGAAGCCTTCACCATTCTGTCCATTTAATTCTTTCCTTCCCCTGAACAAAAAACATTGTATACATTTTCCTTCCTATGACTAAGACCTTTCTAGTTGTCCAGATGCACAATCTCAGTCATCTTAAAATCCTCACTCCCAATAGCCCCGCATATCCAATCAGTAGCCAATTCCTTTCAATTCTAATGTTAAAAGCTCTTTCCTATCAACCTTGGTCTCTCTATTCACATAGCCCAACCTATTTCAAGCACCTATCAATGCTCATTTTTTAAATGTTGATCTGGAGTTTGTACTTATTTTAAAAATATAAGCTCAGGGGCAGCTAGGTGATGCAGTAAGCAGAGCACTGGCCCTGGAGTCAGGAGGACCTGAGTTCAAATCTGTCCTCAGACACTTACTAGCTGTGTGACCTTGGGCAAGTCACTTAACCCCAATTGCCTGCCTTCCCCCCTGCAAATAAATGAATGAATAAAAAATAAAAATTAAAGCTCACTGAATAAGGATTGTTTTATTCTTTGTACTTTTACTCCTAACAGGCAGTAAAGTGCCTAGTGCACAGAAAGCACTTAACAAATACTTGTTGATTGTTGCTTTATAGTTTCTATAACCAAGTTCCTTTAAGCAACAAATCACGTAGATGGCTCCTCCTAATACCTTCCATTATCAACCATCCTATCATTTCCTCGTTACAAAAAGCTTTTCATGACCATTTCACAAACTACTCTGTCAAGCAAGAAAAATCCCCATGAGAAGGAGTTTATTAAGCTAGCACAGAAAAGGAGAGTTAAGGAACAACAACAACAAAAAAAGCCAAAAATTAGAAACCTCAAGATTTCCTTGAAATTACCTGGAAAGGGTCCTCATTACAAAATAGACATCCTGGTTACAAAGAACAGACATCCTGGTTACAAAAAGCTATCTCTAATGCTCTCTACATTTTTCTTTTCTTCAGGTTTCAGTCAATTTTTTCTAAGAATATTCCTATCAACACCAGTGAAGCTAGATGATGATCATAGGTACAATAACTAGCATTTACATAGCACTTTAAAGCTTGCAATGTACTTTACACATATTATTTCATTTAATCTTCCCAATAATCCTATGAAGTAGATTTCATTATTATCCCCAATTTACAGATGGGAAAAACGAGGCTGAGAGAGGTTAACAGCTTTGCCCAGAACCAGCTAGTATCTGAGGCAGGATTTGAACCTCGGTGCTCTGGACTCCAAGACCAATGTTTATGTCTATCATATTCATTTACTTAAATGTTTATTTTTTTATTTTTTT
>CM053622.1:620320671-620366709 GCA_028646595.1 Phalanger gymnotis | reverse complement strand
TGGGGCCCCCTCCGCTCCACTCCAGGTCTCGTCGGTCCGCGGTCTGCTGCCCCGCACCGAGCTGCCTCGTGCACTGGGCTCTGCTTGGCTCAGCTCCGCTCCCCCCCCCTCGGCTGGGGGCTGGGAGTTCTGTTCGGGACAGACCTTACCCCGAGACCATCCAGGCAGACCTGGCTGGAGTCCTGCTTCCCTATGCCCCTTTGTGGGTTCTGTAGTTCTAGAATTGGTTCAGAGCCATTTTTTCATAGGTTTTTGGAGGGACTTGGAGGGGAGCTCACGCCAGTTACTGCTTTCCAGTCGCCATCTTGGCTCCGCCCCTTAAATGTTTTAAAATACAATTTACATGTATATAACTTCATGAAGTTTTAACTTGTGACAGAGGATTTCAATAATGTTATCTATTCCATCATAGCACTGTTAAATATATTTAATAAGGCTCCCAATCTTTGGCATTGGTCCTTTACTCACCTCCTCCGCTTTCCATAGATAATATGCCTTAAATAATGTTTTCTTCCAGAAACACCACTTACCCCTTAAGTATATTTAGGAAGTCTTCAATTTACTAAAAGGCTTTGTTTTGAAAGTTATTTTGAAGTTTTTTTTTTTTTTTTTACTGCATATTTTTTTAAAAACAACATTGTAACTACCAATTAGGTTCCTGAGCTAGTCCTTAAAGGCAAATCATCTTCCTTCCTCCCCTCCCCCCATCACCTCCAAGTGTTAGCAAAAACAGTGCTATTTAAATTTTATCGTTGAGGTAGAAGGGATTTTTATCAAGAATTCCAGGAAGCAAAGGTTTCTGGATAACATGTTCATCACAGGGAATAAACTTTCCATGAACTCACTGGACTCTTTCAATGATGTAACAAAGTACTGATGAAGGGGGATACTAAAGGGATCAGATAAGGTGCAATTCTCTACTTATTTAGAGTTCTTAGAAAAGCTGGGCTGATCTGATATACTCTCTATCTGTGATATTTTTTCCATCTGTTCCTCTCCTAGTGTGGTCTTGATTCCATTTGTTTTTTAATACCATTCAATAATCTGATCCCTTCACTTCATTTTCATTTAAGCTAGATGTGTGTTTATGTGAAATTTGCTCAACTCAGTAAGGATCCTGGACTCTAGTATTTTGTTAACTTGTTATCTTAATTATGTTATAATCCTTTCCCTGTTTAATGACATTTTAAATGCTTGATCTTGGATTCTTGGTTTTAAATAATATACAATTTCAATCCAATTAGCTGTCTGTGTAGCTAAACCTGCCTGTACTCTTATTGAGTTACATCATCAAATAGATGTTTAATTACAGAACACGCTTTGTTAAAAATGTACTTTCTCTGATTGGCAACTGAAAGGGCAGAAAGCCTTTGCTCTAGCAAGATGCCTACCAAACAACATTAACATCTTTCATTTTATTGGATATATTTAGGGGGATAAAGGAAGAGCTATTTGGCTTGAAAAATCATTCCAATTCACTCCTTTCAGGTACAAACTTGACAACAGATTCTTGAATATACTGCTTACAAAAGTGTAGTGTAGACTATTTATAAGAAAAGAACATTTAAAAAGTTATTGCTATAATACTGTATCTTAACACATAATAAAATTAAATAAGAAATGTCACCGTGTGCCATAGACTCATATAACTTTTTTTTTTACCAGCAAGTTCAAGAGTTGGCTTGTTGGTGCTCTTTTCCATCTGACTTCAATCAACTTCCCCTCTTAAAAAAAAAAATGATTCCCAGACCCTCAATACCATTAAAGGAAAAGATTCCAGACCTTTCCCTCCTCCCTGACCTCCTAAAACAGCATATCAATCTTTTTAGGTTATTTTTAAAAGGAATACTATAGGAACCAGAGTACAATAAAATCAGGGAACAAAAGTTACATATAAAGGAAGACAACTACAGGATTACAGACACTCTTCCAAACCTATTATAGCAAACCAAAACTGGATCTTCTTTACCTTTCTACTTTCCTCTTACTAGTGGGACACATTTTTCTACTAGCAATTCCTCTCCCAGAACCAGCCCATTAAATACTATTTTAGAGTTCTGCTGTATGTCAATTAATTTGATTTAATAGGGCAGCAGGTATTATAATACACCTAGAATCTACTTCCTCAACTTTTAATCCTGAATGTGATCATTTAGGGCCAGCATTGGTGAATTCTATTACAACATTCTATTATTGCAATAGGCAATTGTGATGAGCTAAAGGACTTTTTGCAGTGCCTATGTTACTCCATTTTAGAGGGAAAGAATTACCTTTCCATCCAATTTCAAATGCATTCCAACACATTGATGCTTTAATGTAATATTTAATTTATCTGTGTGGACATCTTATAAAGGCAGCATGACGCTGTAGCTAGAGAGCAGGACTTAGAATCAAGATGACTTAGGTATAAGTAGAAAGAGTGAAAAGAACACTATCTCAGGAGTCAAAAGATTTGGGTTTAAATTTAAATCTTGCCTTTGACATGTTAACTTGTGTGACCTTGGGTAAATCACAACCTCCCTGGGCTTCAGTTTCCCCAATAGTAAAATGATGGGGGTTAACTAGATGGTCTCTTAAGCCCTTGATTCTAGCTCTAGATGTATGATCCTATAACCAAAAGAATGTACAAGAAACATTCTTTTTCTAGTTCTATTCTAAGTAGAACTTGATTTATATAGAACAATGTACTTTTTTTTTGGCTTAAAAAAAAACACCTTTTAACTTTGCATATAGGCAGAAGGGCCAGGATTTAAACCTAGGTCTTTGACTGAATAGCCAGTGTTCTTCCCATGTATTAATCAAATGAGACACCTGGCAAGTACCATCTCTAATATACTGGCTGTGTGATTGAGTAATTCACTAAAATGCTCAATATTCTAGGCAACTCTCACTATTCCAAACCTTGCATATACTGCAGATCTAAGGAATGAAATCTGAAGCAACAACAGTCTTGATAATTTTAAATAAGATAAGAATTTCTAAATTAGTTTTTTAAAAAATCATTAGTACAGCTTGAATCTCATTATAGACAGGCCAGTTAGCTTTACTCAGAGAACAGAGTTCTTTCTTCAAACTGCAACTCAATCAAATGTTTCAATAAAATATAACCTTGGTCACATATATGGTACTGACCAAGCACTGAATGTGAATGGCCAAGCTCAAGACAATTGTAAACAGCCAAGTGCAGTCCATCGCTATTATTAGAAAAACAGCATAAGAAGACCATCCTACTGATATTGGATCAGTAATATTACCTTTGATACAAACAAGAGTTGTTTAACTAAGTCTTGTTGAGATCATGCTGGTCACATTCTTCAATAAAATTAAACAAATATTTTTACTCTTGAATGCAATTTCCCTTTGTTCTTAAAGAAATAGGAACTTCTTCAAAGTCATTCCATGAAATGCCTATAGTTACTACAGGTAGAATATAATCCTTCAGTGAACAAGAAGGATCTCAGTAAATAATAAAAGGTGATATGACATACGTTAGATAGAGATTAAATACGGATGTTCTAAGAGATCAAATTAGAGACAGAAGATGTGGATTCAAAGCCCTCACTAGTTATGTGACCTGACTTACTAGCTATGTAACCTTAAGAAACACATAACCTCAAGAACAAAGACTGTTCCAACAATGGGAAATAAGACTGAACTTATTTTAAATTTCTGTTTCAGAGATCCCAAGCAACAATTTTCTGAATTTTCACCAAAAATTGCTTCCTTTTTTCCAGCAGCCTTTACCAGCAGGCTATAAGAAGAAAATGGTGGCGAGACTCAGAATAGAACAGAAATAGGCCAAATACAACATATAAACCCATCTGGTATTTGGCCAAACGAGAATGGTATATGATATATGGTTGGAAACTAATAAGTATTTGGAAGCAAATAAACTATGGTGATTAATAAAGATGATTCAAAAGTGTACCAGACAGGTTCTTCTGGACCAGTCCTCATCTAGCAAATAAAATCCATAGGTTAACCCTCCTATTCCTCGAATTTATTTGGTATTGGACCACTGGTGATGTTAACAGAATCTTAAATTCCAAATATAAGCTATTTCTTATATATCATTAAAATTGCCTCAAGTGTAGTGTAAAGAGACATGGGTGGCATGCGGAAACACACACACTCTCTTTTCATTCCTCAGGACACGGATACAAAGCAGCCAATATTCAACATAAAATACTAAAGACTATCTCAAAGTACTGTAGTATAATGGATACTTCATTTGACTTTGGGGTTTATGTGAAATTTTAAAGGAATTTGCAGATAAAAGCTGCAGAAATTCCATTCCTATCCCAAACTAATCTAGCACTCCCCCTGTAAAAATAAATCTAACCTTTCTTAATAGTTTCCACACAAAGAATAAGGACCCTGTTGTTTCACCAAACTAGTATGGAAATATAAAAGTGTTCAATAAGCTCTTGCTGATTATTAACAAATATCTTAAAGGCAAAACTCTCTAAGCATTTCAATACAGAAATTTTAAAACAATAAACACAGTTTACAATGGCTATACCACTAAAGGTAGGAAAAAATGAAAATGAAAGATAATGTTTTTGAAAAGCTTCAACCACACTAATAATATGTACCAACACTGTATACAAAACTGAACATTAGTAGGGATATAGCAAACTCTCATTAATTTGGAGTCTGTCATTATCTGAATAAGAAAATCCACTAAATACTACTTTCTGTGAAAAAGTGGTTGCTAAGCAAATTAAGAGTATAAATAAGCACTTGCAAATCACCTATTTATAGTCAGAGCCCAACAGGACTTAAGACTGATAACTTTTAGTTAATAATTATAAATCATATTTATCTATTAAAACAGGATTTCTACTTTAAGGAACACAATGTGATCCTAGAGTTATTACATGTACATGAAAATAATTAGATTACTTTCATAAAGCATTATATAATTCATACTTTTCACTATTTCTGACGATCTTCCTCCCACCTCACCACTGAATTTGTGAAGCTTTACTGCAGAATGTGAAATTATCATGAAGTTAGTTAATACAGAAATATAATCACTCCATGAACAAATCAGATTGAGTAAATAAGAGGTGATATGATATATATTAAATGGAAACTTATCATAAGAAATCAAATTAGAGACAGAAGAGATGGGTTCAATACACCAGTACTAAGACATCATAGCTAGTGACCTTAGGAAATACACAACCTGTCAAGGTCTCAATTACTTCATCTGCAAAAGGGATGTAATTATACTTGCCCTATTTACCCCACAGAGTTGGTATGAAGGTATCATAAATAATATATATATAAATGTTTTGTACCTCTAAAGTGAAATCAAAATAAAATCGAACTTACTGAGGAACAAAATTCAAGAACGGATGTATAAATATAAAAGAATGACTGAATTATGAGGAAATAAAAAAACTAAAGACTCTAAATGAAAAGATTATAAAGGAAGCAAAGCTTAATGCAGAAAACACAAAAAAGGAAAATCATTGAAAGTAATAAATTTTCACAAAGTATCCTACAATTCACTTTTCACTAATTCTATATTACAAAGATACTTTCAAACTCAGTATTTTTCCTAAAATATTACTTGTTTAAAAATTTAAACTTTATAATATAGAGTCTGAAATTACTAAAAGAACAAATATATCTTCCAAATAAATACAAAATTTCTAGCAAAAATAAGTTACTAATTATGTATGAGTTCAAAAACAGAGCATAATAATAGGTTTTAGCTAAAATGAAAAATTTCCAGGTAGGTATTTAAGATGCTGGAAGGGGACTAATACATTTTTATTCCCTGCCCTTTGTAATAAAAATAATTAAGTAAAAAATTTGCCTCATATTTTCTGTCATAAAAAGGTAGTATGTCATATTTTTCTGCCTCAGAGAAATTGTTTCTTAAAACCTACAGAAGTACAGGATTAATCTATGAAGAAGAAATATAGAACTTGATAAAGATTAAAACAAAAACAAATGATTGGGGGTTTTTTCCTGAGAAGAGGTAGAATAAAATATTATGAAAGTAGGATTAGGATACTTACATTGTTGTTGCGAGTCTCTACAGCAGGAAATTTTCTGACTATGAATTTCACAGCAGATTCCAGGTTTTTGTCAATTAAATATGATGGTTTTGCTTTCGGGTCTCCACATGCCTACAAAAAAAAACAGCAATAAGATAAAACGTGAAATACATCTATTATCTAAAAAACAAGTAATTGTAGTAAATCTGCAAACAAAAACTAGAAAGATATATATATTTTAGTGAGCAGGTGATAAAATGAATAGGCAAAGTGCAAGGATTGTCACAGCTGAAATATGCAATGGGAGACAGTACAGAGATGTTCTTCTACTGAAAAAAATGCATGGGAAGTTTCAAAGCAGTTAGCGCAGAACAGCAGTGAGGGGAAAAGCTCAGTCCTAAAAAAAGAAAAAGATTTTACTTCTATTTGAGGTAGGATTGTATTCATCTGAAGCTAATAAATTGTTAGAAAATTAAATGTCATCTGTAGAGTACTAGGCATGTTAATGTGCCCTATGTGATTAAAAATAAAAGCAATCAATGTTTAAATTTCTCTCTTTTCAGAATATGTCTCCTTCATTTAACCAGTTCTGTATCAGCATAGCTAGTTTTGGAAGCTGGGAACTCTTAGGGTCATCTTTATAATGCTGAAGTGTTGACTGCTCTTCTGAAGTTATAGGTACTTTCTAGCAAAATTATTCTATGTCTAATCTCAGGTAAGCACAGACAAAACAGAAATATTCAGAATTTCATTGGATCACATCAGCACTATAACATTCTCTGTGGCCTAAAACCTAAATGTGTGTTATTACTGTGTTTCTAAACAACACAAACACAAATGATAAAGAGAATCTTGCATAATGCTTCATAGTTTAAATTTTTCCAAAAAGTAATTAAATGTTTGGTAATTGGATTTTGAAAATTATCTTCCTGAAAAGATAATTGTTGACAAACTGTACTTATATTTAATGTCTCTCATACTGTATTCCTATTGCATATAAAAGTAGGTGTAGTCTTTGCAAGGTTTTCTCTCTATACTGCATGTGAGGAAATGTATTTCCCTCTCTTCGCTGATTTCTATGGCTGTGTTGTGGATTACAGAGATAGAAGTCATGAAACATGAAACTGATCTGAAAGCGGGCAAGCGGGCAGAGGGAAGGTGAAAAGCTTTGCAAACCTTCCAAACTTGTCCTTGCTGGGGAAGCATTGTAATAAAAAGAGAGAAAATTACATATAAACAAAGATTGTCAAACTATGACATGCGTTACGTTTCAGTAGAGAACTAATGCAGTGAAGATCATGGATAGTAAAAACAACTGTAAGGTTATAGTATGTTACAATTAGCAACATTTTAGAATACATATTTATATTACTAGTGCTATATATTTCATGTAAATAAATACTGGAGATTTTCTCAGAAAGTATACCAATTTATTATAAAGCCTCTGTAAACCCGTAAAACGATAGTGTAAAGGGAAAATTAACATACTACATGCAACTATGAAAACAGGAAACTATCAGTGAAATTTTACATACCTTTTTAAAAAGAACGGTAGCCAAGAACAAAAATAAACAGTTATGGGTATTTCTTAAACTCCCAACAAACTGAAGAGATTCTGTTCAAGCATCACCTAATTTTCCTTTCAAAACCAATTCCAAAAGTATAAAATTAAATGCAAACATTTCTATTTTCTCCAAATGAAAGCTGGGATGCAAGTTAAAATTACTGTGATTAACTAGTATATAGTTACACAAAACGAAGTTCCATGAAATCTCTAACTTGGAAATTTCTAACAATGCTAATATGAGTTTATGAAGTTTCCCATTATTTTATCTTAATTATTAAAAATATATTATTTTCATTTAAAATATTCTAGTATGTCTTTAAAAAATTAAAATATTTTATCTAGTTTATACACCTGCTGCCACAGATACCTACCTACTCTCAAAAAATACATAAATGTATAGTAATCTAGAATGTTTAGAATGGCATCATGGAAAAATCACTATCAATTCAACAAATATTTACTGAATGCCCACGATGTGCCTGAATGTCTAGATAATGCTATGCACCAGGGATATAAAGACAAAACAACATGGTCTCTCCCCTTAAGGAGCTTACTTCTCAACAGCTATGGTTCAATAATTCTCATTTGTATGTTTTAAGGTTCACAGTGTAATAATAACCCTCTGAAGTAGGTAGGACAAGTATCAATATCCCTATTTTATAGATAGAGAAACCAAGGCTCTAAGAGACTTAGTAACTTATTAAGGTAGCAAGCGACTGAGGAGCTATTTGAACCTGAGACTATTAAGTGCAGCACTCTTTCTACTCTGTCATACTGTCTCATATATGGAACAATCTGAACACTAATAATAACAGGTGTTCGTGACAACTTTGAGATAGACCAGAATTTTGAAGTGCCTTCCCAAAAGTTAAAAAGTATTATTTATGTAGTAACATTAAATCTACTATTATATTTTTTTTTAATGAGTGACTCATGATGTGGTACAATGGTACAGTGCAGAGATTGCTCCATTTGCAATCAGAGGACAATATTTATTAAGAACCTATTTAGTGCCAAGCATAAAGAATAAAAAGACATAAAAATGGAACAGTACCTGCCATTAAAGAATTTATATTCTGCTGGGATGAAGTAACAAATAAACAGATGAATAAGGATAGTGGGAAGAGGCAACCTGGATGAATCAGTAAAGGCCTCTTTTCTATAGGTTCTGAAAGGGAAAGCTGAGCAAGGAAAACATTCCAGGCATAGGGGGCAGGGTATGTACAAATGTAAAGAGAAGGGACGTGCTAAGTACAAGTAGCCTAGTTTAGCTAGTGTTTAGACTGAAGAAGAAGGTATAATGTGTAATTAGCCTAGAATGATAGGCCGGAGAGAGACTGAAGGATTTTAAATGCCAGAAGTTTGTATTTTATCCTAAAGACAACAAGGAGCCACTGAAGCTGCATTGAGCATGAAAACGAAAATATCTGATAAACCAGAAATCCCTATTTCCCCATAATAACATGTAAGAGCTTAAGAGAAGAGTATAGGCAATTGTGTTTTGTTGTTCAGTCACTTTCAGCTAAGTCCAACTCTTCATGACCCTATTTTGTATTTTCTTGGAAGAGATATTGGAGTGGTTTGCCATTTCCTTCTCTAGCTCATTTTACAGATGAGGAAACTGAGCCAAATACGGTTAAGTGATGTTGTCACTCTACTAGCAAGTGTCTAAGGCTAGATTTGAACTCAGAAAGATGAGTCTCCCTGATTCCAAGTCTGGCACTCTATCCACTGTGTCCTCCGGCTGTCTCAAGCAACTGTTTAAAGATAAGACAGGATGAACTTGCCTCACACTGAATAGACTAGGCAAGAATGAAATTTTAACACCAACATAAGAATTTGCTCAAAGTCAGCGGAATTTCTTTTTCTCAGCACTTCATAAGCCTGGCATTGCTAAACATAATAGGCTAGAAAACCTCCTTAATTTTTTTTATTCTGAATTTAAACACCAGAAAAAAAAATCTAGACCATTTCCATATATAAATGAGGATTATATACAAAACCATAAATTTCTATCTCATGCCACTTTTCTCCATTAGAATGCTAACATTCTATGTTACCACCACACAACGCTTTCCAATTACTAAAATAAATTTATCTTTCTAGGTTTCTCTGGACTTTTGTGTTTGAATTTAAAGTTCCTATTCAACTTTAGTCCTCTTCATCAGAATGCTTGCAATCCTCTAGTCTATTAAAGTTCCATTTCTATCCCTGCAGGATCAAATATTCTTGATTATAAGTCTATAATTCTCTTTTCACCTAAAGCAGCTAGGAAGATCTGAATTCAGTTCTCACCTCAGAAACTTCCTGGCTATGTGACCTTGAGCAAGTCACAGTCTCTGACAACCTCAATTTCTACAACTGTAAAAATGAGGATGATGAGATAATATCTGTATGGCACTTAGCACACTGCCTGGAAAATAGTAGGTCTGCCTTTGGTTCCTTGGTACATAAACACCTTTTTTCTGGATGTTTTTATTTGAAGTTGTAGGTTTATGTTTTGGCTGCTACATTCCTGAGACTTTAATTTCTGGGGGTTTCTTTTAGAAGGTGATTGGAGGATTCTTTCTATCTTCACTGTGCCCTGCAGTTGTATGAAATCAGATCTATTATCATTTCATTTACATTTATGATTTCCACAAATATAGAATCTGTGTGCAGATTTTCTTTTTTGTTTTTTAAATTATGGCTTTCAGGGAGTCTAGTGATTCTAAAATTCTGTTTTCATCTTTTGATTTTGTTCTAATATTTCTTGTTCTCTCCTGGAACAACTGATTTCTATTTGTTCTATAATTACTTAGGTAAGGTTTTCCATGTTCTCTTCTATTTATTCTTCTTACAATTCTTTCCAAAAGAGCTTTTATTTTTTTTTCTTACTCTACCTTTATTTCCTCTATTTAGCTTGTGATAAATCCATTCCTCTCTTTTTCAGTCACTGCTTGGAGGTGTTATAGAGTTACTTTCTCTTGCTAGCCTGGATTCTGGGGCATCTCTTCAGTAATTTTTTTTTATAATGGTACCATATCTTTGAGTTAACTTCTCTCTCCAGCTTTAGTTCCAGAATTGGAGCTTTGTTCCAGGACCAAGCTCCAACCCTTGCTGGGCTTTTAAGTAAGATGATAGAACAGACCTGATTGGCCTTATCCTGAGTCACCCAAGTTCCTGCACTGACTTCCACATCTCCTGGGGTTTGACCTGCTTCTTCACCTCTTCCCCCAATCTCTGAGGTTCAGTAAGGGCCCTCAAATGCCTCTCAGGACAGAACTCCAGGGACCAAAGAGCTCTTATGCTTGGACTGCCCTGTTCTTCGCACTACTGGGTCATAGTGGTCAATACCACTTTTTAGAGCTTCCAAAATCCCTGCTGTGGGTCTCCAACCACTCTAGCCTCAAAGGGTGGGGGAACATTGTCTTTTCTTGCATATATCTTTTAACCTTCTATGACCATACTGGGATGCTATAGGCCTTTACTGGTGCTAGCGGCCTCCTTTCCCAATGCCCACAGGCTTCTGGTTTGCTTTTTGTGCAATTCTGTGGTAGGAGAATTCATTTACTGCAGTTTCTTTTTTGAATTGTTGATCATTACTCGGTCTGGTGTAAGGTTCAGGTTTCTGCTGGGGTAGATATATGGAAATTGAGAAGTTTTCTGCTACTTAGGCAACCATCTTAGAGAGAAGTCCTTAGAAGGCCTCTCAAGATGACTATCCATGCATGATACTCACATATATCTGTGTACATTGATGCATAACCAAAAGCAGTGCTTCTGCAGATGGTAATTTCACTTACTCAAAGAGTTAAATACACTATCCTCAAGCACTATGTTCTAAGAAAATAACTTATTTCTGTTTCAAACACTAATGTCCATAATTACACCCTAGATCAAATCTTCAATTCATACATACCGTAAACCAGTACTGTATGCAACATTCTTGGGGGGGCGGAGGGGAGAATGACAAATCAACCCACTCAACTCATTTAAGTCGTTTTTCTCTACATCATAAGTCAGAGGGTTTTAATATTTTTGCATGTCATGGCCCCCTTTGGCAGTCTAATGAAACCTCTTATCAAAATGTTTTTAAAATACTTAAGATACATAGCATCACAAAGAAAGCCACTTACACCGAAGTAGTTGAAAAAAAATTTTTTTTTAAGTTTATAAGACCTCAGGTTAAGAATCCCATGCCAAAGAGGTTTTTGTGTCAGAAATACTTTCCATGGCTGAGAACAAATGCTGGTGTCTATGATTCATTACAATAACATTACTATAATTAGAAGGGTATATTCTGGTTATATAACAACCTTACAATGAGGAAAGAAGGCAGCAGAGTAAATTTAATCAAAGCTCAAACTAGAAGGAATCCATTCTCTCCCAAATCTGTACATTGCATCTCATTTTTTTTAGTGGAACTCCAACTCACATTTACAACTGTTACCTTTTAGACATTTTCTCTTGGATGTCTCACCATCACCTCAAATTCAACATGTTAAAAACCAGACTCATTTCAAAAAAAAAAAAGCTTATTTCACTCCTATAAAATCAATCTTCCACCAAATTCTCCTTGGCCAAAGATTATACCACTTTCCTAGTCAAACTAGCTTTAAGTGCTTTCAGAGAAGCTAAGAATAATATTTTAATAAGGAGCCAAAAATTAGGCCAGAAAGCCAGTGATTGATTACTGATCAGCAATCAAGCTCTGTTCACTAAATCTGCTCTTGTTGATCCATTTGTCCTTTCTTTACTTTGTCAACCCTGAGTTTCATATGCTATCTGAACTCATTATACCCTACTTGCTTCCCATATCTCCCAGATAATGACTACTAGAACTAAATTTTTAGTACTTTCTTGTCCTCTACAAACATGAAGTATTGACTCATAAGGCATGGTGCTACAAACACGAAATGATAATCAAGTTTAAACAGAAAGACCATTATTGTCTCTATAGAACTATGCTGTTCAGTTAAATAGTATGTTTATTCGGAAAGAAAATGCCTAATGTTTGTTTGTTATTGTTTTGTCCATGCCAATAAAGTACTTCTAATTAGTAAGGGCCTGGAAACCTTGAGGATTTTTTCCCTATTAATTTGAAAAATAGTCAAAAGAAACGAATTTATCTACTGCTGCACCATTGTACTCTGCTTCAGTTTCACTGTGGTACACACAAAAGAGCACTAGATTAAACAGTTCTAGTCCTAGACTCTTCTACTAATTAGCCATGTGACCATGAGCAAATCATTTCACTTCTTATTAAATGAACTTCCGTTTCCTCCCAAAAATGAAGAAGTTGAATCTTGAGGGTTTTTCCCAGATCTAGTATTGCAAGGATAGAATTAGCGTGGTTCCATCTGACCTCAGTAAAGTAACCTCTCTGAGGCCCATTTTCCTCATTTGTAAAATAGGGATAATACTTGCACTATCACTAGCAGAGAAACATAAATATCTTTTGTAAATCTTGAAGTATAAAAATATGAGCGTAGCTGCTCATATCCATGACGCTTATCAGATCCCCCTCCCTGCTAGGCTCAAGACTTAAATAATAATTTGCATTTATATAGCCACTTAAAGGTTTTGCCAAAATTCTTTAAAAACATGATCTCGTTTAATCCCACAATAATCCTGTAAAAGAGGTACTCTTTTTATATACATTTTAAAGATAAGTAAACCAAGTATCAAAGCAACTTACCCAGAGTCACATAAGCTAGAAGGGTCCAAAATGGGACTTAGACCCAGGTCTTCTATACTAAATCCAACACTATTCATTATACTATGCTGTCTGTAGCTCTCTGGCATCAATGCCATGAGGCCTAATACTTCATAGAATAGAATGTTAAGAGCTGAAAGGGCCTTCTGTCACACAGTTCAACCCTTTCGTTTTACAAGGAAGTAAAATGAGTGAGGATCAGAAAAATTATAGGATCAGCCCAAGGTGACATAGCTACCTAGTAGCAGAGTTGGGTCTTCAGAAGTCAGATTTAAGTACCAGTTAAATCTTTATTAATTCACTGTCAGTGCATGGATTAGTATATTTATATTTCATGCCATTTCTTTTCCTTTGATCAGGCGGATGTACAATTTTAATAAGAAACAAAAAAAATTTAATTTTTAGATAATTAACCTTTCAAATGATTTTTTAATGTTAGCAGCACTTATACTTCTTAAGTTATTAAAGCTTGAAACTGCACTAAGACTTTTGGGACATCCTGTATTTATTACCCACTTCTGCCAAAAAAAGAAACCTTGTTGAATCTTGTGACATTCTTTTCAGAAAGAGATAAAAAGTATTTGTTATCACTCCTAGGATACATAGCATTATAACAGATTCTATATTATAGAGTACATACACTTAAAAACCTTACCCTGAAGTTTAAAGTATAGGAAGATTGAAAGGAACCAATAAATAATCAAGAGAAAAAATGCATTTTAAAGCAAAAAGGCATTTCTCCTCGATGGGATTGTAAATTTATGGGATTATAATTATGGTCAGGGTTTAATAAGAAAAATTATTATGTCATTAGCCTAATTTAACAAAGACTGTGATATAAGTAGTAACAGTTATTAAGAGCTTTTTAAGGTTTACAAAGCAATAGCTGCCTCATTTGACCCTCATGATAACCACGGGAGATGTAGGTAGTAGAGCTATTATTAGCTCCATGTAATAGAGGAAGAAACTGAGGCTCAGAGAAGCTGTATCTTACCCATGATCATCCATCTAATAAATGTAACAAATGAGATTCAAACCCAGGTGTCTTCCAAATACAATACCCTTTCTACTGTATTTAGTTGCTTTTTATGGGAATGGACTGATTCAAATTTGAAGGAGTGATCTCCAAGCACACAAGGTAAAAATAAGTCCAATTTGGCTATAAAATATACCTAGGTTGGAATGAAAGAGAAGAAACTGCTAAGGGCAATATTTTAGAACAGTCATTCAATTGTCCAAAAGACTTTTATTGGACACTTACTAATGTATATGCATTCCATAAAAACATTATTAGGTATCTACTTACAGAAGTCTGTTTTTTACCAATTAAGCACACTACTCTGCAGCATACAGAAATTTATATTTGATTCAAAGGACAATGGATGCCAACAGTAACCAAAATGACAATTAAAACTGCATGGGGGAAAAAAAGAGTTATTACAAGATCAATCCTCCTTTGGTGCAGTTTAATCTTTATGTTGTACTACTGAATTGTTTGGAATGGGGGGTATGGCAAGAAGTTGCTAATCTATATAGCCAGAATGTATCATTTAGAATAAACTGTGAAATTTTCACATTTAAATTCTATAAAACCTCACTACAAAGGCTACATAACATACTTAAAACTCCTGGCAATGCCTAATTTAAATACATGATAAAGTAAGAGAGGCAGCATAGAACAGTGGAGAAATGGAGTCAGCCTCAGAGACAAGAAAACCAGAAACCCTATCTACTATGTGACCACTACAGGAAATGTGACTCTAAGTCATTTAACCTCTCCATTCCCACAGGCAAAAATTTCTCTCACACTAATTAGCAGAGTAGTTGTCAAAGGGCTCTGATAAATAGTTTCCAAATGGAAGTTTCCTACACCAAGAAAATCACAGGCAATTCACATTGCCTAAAATAAATAAATAAATAAAAAAATGAAAAAATACAACTTACTAATTAAGCTACAATAAAAAAGAAAGTTCATCGGAATTACATGATTTTTAAAAATAAATGTAACTTTGTTGCAACAGTATGTATAATTAAAAAAATACAAACCAACTTACTAATTAACACAAAATAAAAGGAAAGTTCATCTGAACTAGTTTTGTTTTTTTTTAAAGATACCTTTCTTGCAATTTTATGCAGAATAATTTTAAAAAACCTATAAAGTATTGCTGAGGACAGGTACACCTCAACCTACTTACTAATAATGCTAGCGTTTTTATAGCACTTTAAAGTTTGCACAGAGATTTACGAATATTATCTCACCTTACCCTTACAACAACCCTGAGAGGTAATTTTTATTATTATTTCCATTCTATAGATGAGGAAATTGAGGTACAATTTAAGTGGATTGTCCAGGGTAATACAGTAAGCTCAGATGCCAAATTTGAACTTGAGTCTTCTGGACTTTCACCGTGATATCTTGACTTATAGCTTAACTCATTTGATTCTCACAACCACTCTGGGAGGTAGGTGCTATTATTATCACCTTTTCATAGATGAGAAAAATCAAGCTAAAACAGTGATATTATATACTGCTTAAAGGTAAAAAATGTTTTGTAAATATTATACCTGTGAAGTAGATATTTCAAGTTATTAACTTCATTTCATGGACATGGAAATTGAGGTTCAAGTGGCTTGACCCTCCTAACGTAGCTATTAAGTGCCAAATGTAGAACGTGAATCCAGGTCTGCCTGATTCCAAGCTCAGCACTCTATCCACCAGAGTACAGGCAAATGAGTACCTTAGTAAAAATCAGCATAGCAATTCAAGTATTTTAAAACAATTTACTATTTTCAAAATTTTAAATATTGTTCCTTGAAGCAGTCAGTGTTGGAAGAAGGGGTCATGGAAATATGGACACACTAATAAGTAATTTGGAATTCTGCAAAGAAAGTGACCAAGATATCTATACCCTTGACCAAGAAATTCTGCTACTAGACATCTACACCAAGGTGGTCAGTGACAAAAATAAAGGCCTCATTTACACCAAAATATTTATTGTCATACTTTTTTATGGTAGCACAGAACTAGAAATAAAGTAGGTGCCTATTGATTGGGGATGGCTAAACAAATTGTGTCATATCATTGTGATTAAGTATTACTTGCTGAAAGAAAACTCTGAAAGTGAAGTAACTCATATGACCTAAAGCCATATGAAGCAGGACCTGGAAAACAATGTACAAAATGACTACTTCAATGTAAATGGAAAGAACAAAAACCATTTAAATTGAATGCTGTGATATTATAACAATTAAGGTGGGTCTCAAAGAACAGATATGAAAAAATTCTGTTTGAAGAACAGACTTTTTTGATATTTTGATTATTTGGGTTTTTTTCCTCTTTTTAATTCTTTATTAGTAGTAAGGAATGCCTCATAGGAAGCAGCCATATGGTGAGAAATGGAGGTAATTTCAAAACAAAATACCAACTTAAAATATTTTTAAAATAAATACCTCCCCTTACAATATTTATCTGCCTAATAAATCTTTATCATGAACTAGAGTGAGTTAAAAATTACCCAGAAATTCCTATGCATTACTGGCATGGTTACTTAATGAAACTTGGTATAATAATCTTTGATATACAATTTTATACTATATTTCTATTGAACATTTTCATAAGTTGAATTAAAATATGAAAATACGAAATATTCCATTTCAAAATTAAGGACAAAACATATTCTAGGTAGGTAGAAATTTTATACATAACTCTGTAATTGAAGTCTTCCACTGAAATTCTATCCTGATGACTCATCATGATGCTAAGATGACTTTGGGTTCCTTAAGTTTGTTACCCTGCAGCCTAAACTCAGGCAAATGCTGCAGTCAACTAGATAAGCTTTAAGTTTGGATCTTAGCTGAAGGACTAGTTGATTACGTTTGTAAAGGCTTACCATCAGAACAGGGACCAAATGATTACATGTTTTGGTCTCAATAATTTTAAAAAAGCTTTCATTAAACATAATACAGCTATGATTTGCATCTGTAGAGTGAGCATACAAACCCTCAGAATCACAGACCCATCATACATTGAAATAAATTTTAGCACTAGGAAAATTATTACTAGTTAAATAACTTGTATTTTCTTTTTTGTTTTCCTTAAATAGAATCTGTATTTTGTACAAGTTCGAAATAATGATTCTATTTTTATTCATTTCTTTTCTAACGTTGTTTTTCTTCCATAAAGACATTATGTTAATTTTCTTTGGTACTGCTTGGTCCTATTTATAAACACAATCTTTAAAAATTTTGTATGTTTTTAAAGCACAATTATACTCAGAAAAACTACACTAAAAGTAAAAACAGTAAACCAGATATGGAAACATTAGTTTAAAATGAATAAATTTTTAAGAACTGAATAAATTTATACATATTTGAAAATCTTGCTAGTTTATTAAATCCCCATGACTAAACAGAAGCTTCTACTATTAATACTTGCTCTTGTCCATTGAAATATGATAAATAGGCTCTCTATCCAGACACTTCACAAATTACTAAAAAAAAAAAATCAGTAGTAAATGAGAAAAACTATTCCTACAAAATAAATGGACACTTCTTTGGATTTGCACATCTAAAAAGCTCTAATTCACTTTTCTTCCTGACAGCATAGAGAATTCTGTAAAACAGAAATTTCACTCTTTGGTCTTAATTATATGGACTGAAAAGAATTAAAATGCTTCTTTCAGGGACCTGGACTTGACATCAGAAAGACCCAGTTTCAAATTCTGCTTTAGAAACTTACTACCTCTGTGACTTCAGCAACCGATTTAATCTCTCTAGGGCTCAGTTTCTTCACCCACAAAATGAAGGCTTGGATTTGAAGTAGTCTATAGTCCCTTCCGTTCTGAAACCTATGATCCTTTAAACAGTAAGGCACTGGAAACCAATTTTGAAAACAAAGTTCAAATATAACAGATTCACTCTTAGAGAGAAAGGTGTTTTTAATACACACACAGACACATTTACTCTCTCACTCTCACTGGTGGGAAATAGTGGTTAACCCCTTTAAATCTCTGCTACTGGTGAGGCTGAGGCAAATAGATCACTTGAATTTGGGAGTTCTGACCCGCAACAGGCTAAGCTAATTGGGTGTCTGTGTTTAAATCTGGCACCAATATGGGGAGCCTTGGAGGCTAGAGTTGGCCACCAAACTACTTAAGAAGAGGCAATCCACCACAGGTCAGAAATGGAGCAAGTAAAAGCTCTCTCCCCCTTCCTATCAAGTAGTAGACCCTAGTGGCTACTGTGCTGTCAGCCCAGTGGCTGCTGGTGAGATAGGGAGACTTAGTCTCTAACAAAGAGGGAAAATAAAGAAAAAGGAAAAATCTCAAGTATTTTAAAAGAAAAGGGTAGCACATTGATACATATGCTACACATCAATAATAATGAGTTGAGAAAGTTTAGCCATCCTTACTCCTACTGGTGGCAAATAATGGCCATTCTAGAAAAGGATTTTCACTTTTCCTTAAAAATAACCACTGCCAATAATATGTAGGAATTTCTGGTTAATTTTTAACTTACTCTGGTTCATGATAAAAATTTGTTAGGCAGATAAATATTGTAAGGGGAGGTATTTATTTTAAAAATATTTTAAGTTGATATCTTCTGTTTTGAAATTACCTCCATTTCTCACCATATGCCCGCTCCCTATGAGGCATTCCTTATTTCTAATAAAAAATTAAAAAGAAGAACTGGCTGGAATTGTATTTACTGTGATTGCGATCAAAGTAGCAAAAGAAGGGGATGGAGGAGGAGGGGAACAGCAGATTTTAACTAGATCCAGATAATGCAAATACTGTACAAAATACCTGAGTAAATTATCAGTCAGTAGGCCCAAGTGTTTTCAACTTTATAAACTCATTTTTTTATATCATCCTTCTGAGGTTTTTTTTTTTTGGACAACCTAAAGTATAGAAAGTGGTTTCCTATTATTCTATTTTTTTTAAAGCTTCACAAAAGAAGCAAATTTGAGCATATTAACTTCTCTACTTCTATAAATTAAATCATGTTTCCTCATTAACTGCCTCTGTGCTAATCAATCATTAATTAGTTCATAGTTAACTCAGAACCACAATATACAAAATACCAAACTAGCCATAATTTTAAATAACGAAATTATACATGCTTATTGTGGCCAAGAGGTGGCCATAGCTTCTTGAAAACGCCAATAGAGAACAAGTTTTGGCAGGTTCTGCCCCATGCTGGAAAGGTTTCAAGAACAGTAGTCCTGGCAACTACCAGATTCAGTTTACTTTCTGCAGACCAGTCTAGCTAAGTGCTGAGGGGCTTATCACCAGTAGGTTAGCCACTTAGTAATGAATCCTCTGGCCATGGAGACTCATGAAACAAAGAAAAATACAAAATGGCCCTCAAGTTCCCCTTTCATCTCTGCACTGACAGTGCCAGACTGGCAGAAGAAAGGCCTAAGAGAAGGTTCTAATAATCATGCAAATTTTAGACCAAGTATATGCTAGCTAAAATTAATGCTTCCTCATTTAGTGATCATATTTTGAGGGGAATTAAATCATTAATTTTGACCCACCTGCTATAAATAAAACTAGACAGTAAATGGAAGCTGAAAATAAATGCAATTTCTTTGGCAAAAAAGTTGGCAGAAATGGTTATCATTTCTTCAAAGGCAACAAAAAACGTGACTTCATGGGATGTGTGATCACCTGAAACTGCAGTGCTGATGACAAACATTTGCAAAATGATTGCTATGACAATTGCAGTTTATGTGAAATCATCTCATGTAGAAGGTGAAGACATAAAGAAATTTTACATAGTAGTCTTAGTGCAAAGGTAGACATTGAGAAGGGTAGCAAAAAGCAGGTTGGCTCGAAAGAGTCCAGATACTTGAAGAGGGAAAGTAACTTTAGAGAGGATGGTGCTAATAGATAAAACGGCAAGAAAAGCATTAGTACTTGAGCTAAGACTTAAAGAAGCCAGGAATTCTGAGATTCGAAGTTTGGGAAGGAGAGTATGCCAGGCATGGGAAAGTTCCAGTGGAAGGGTAGAGTTAGGAGATGAAGTGTCGTGTGCAAGCAACATCAAGCAGGCCAGTATGGCTGGAATGTAGAATTGGAAGAATGTAATTAGATTGTAAAGGTAGGAAAGTGACAGGTTGTAATGTGATAATTCAAACGCCAAACAAGGAAGTTTATATCTGAGCTTAAAGGAACTAGGGAGCTATTGGAGTTTATTTAATAGGAAGATGATATGATACTTTAGGAAAGTTATTCAGCAGCTACGTGGAGGGTAGATTACAATGAAGCAAAGCTTGAGGTGGGAAAAACAATTAGAAGGCTGTTGCAATAGCCCAAATGATAAAAGCCTAAACTACGGTGGTGGCTATGTGAGAGGAGAACAGAAACATTATATTTAAGAGATGTTATAAAGAAATTACAAGACTAAATAACTGACAGATAAGTCAAAGGATGACATCAACATTGCAAACCTGGATGACTCTGGAAGGACACTGGTCCAGACTACTTTATGCAGTCGGATGAACAACTCACAGAATTGGTCTTTAAGTATACATATCTTGGTCAAACCCTAAGAATAATACAATGAAAAGGAGGCAAGTAGTTATATTATCTTTGGGAAATTTTGTTGTGCTTTTAATAGCCCCAAGCATTTCTCTGAAACAAAAATCCATCCTTTAGATGTCAATATTCTTCTTGCAAAGCTGTATAGCTTGCTGTAAATTCTGGAAGGCAAATCTCCAATGAATTAAAAAGGTATGGATCACCCAGAGAACAATGGAAGCTGTGAGGAAAATACAATGTATTCAAAAGAAGAATAAATGGTATAAAAGTAGTCACATACAAATATTATCAGAGAAATGTACGAACAGAAAAGGAGATAACCAACCACATAATATGAGCAAAGATTAACAGCTAGACTGTGTGGTCCAGTAGTAACCACTAAATATCAAGAAATCCAGAAAAAGGCCCTCAGCACATCAGGTGCACTGGGATCATTTACAGGAAGCCATGGAATTACAAAGAATATTAAGAAACAGCTAGGTTATGATCGGCAAAATTCAATAAATTAGTAAGTATTAAATGTCTAGTTTGTGTCAGACAACTAGGCATTGGGAGATACAAAGACAAAAGAGTAACAGTCTCTGCCCTTCATAGAGAGGTAATAGAAACACATGTAAAAGGGATACAAGATAACTTGGAAGGAAAGGGTATGCACTGGCAGCTCGGCCTTGAAGAAAACTAGGGATTATAGGCACAGGTGATGAAGTAGTACACTCTCTTGGGCAGGGAATAGAGACAGCCAGTCTCCCCAAAAAAAGCACAGAAATAGGAGATTAAGAATAACATATGAAGAATGCCGGTTTAGCTGCACTGTCATGTACATGACAGCGTACACTACACAATAAAGCTTGACAGATGACAGGTTAGGAAAGGCATTGTTAAATGCCAGAGTTTAAATTGGATCCCAAAGATTACAGGGAGCCACAAGAGTTTTAGTATGAAAAGGATATCATGATCAGACCTGTCCCTTAGGAAAATCACTTTGCCATTTGTGTGTACTGGATTGGAATGGGGAAAACTTGATGCAAGTGCATCAGTTAGGATGTTGCAATAGTCTAGGGGAGAGGTGATGAGAACACGACTTGGGACCAAAGCTATGTTGAGCAGAGAGGTAATGGATGCAAGAGATGACTTAGAGGTCGAAATGAGACGGAAATTGACTAGGGCAAGTCAATGCAGCTGCTGACAGTTGTGCAAAGCAAACTTGCAAGGATGATCAACTGTGAAAAACTTAGCTACTCTGATCAAGACAACAATCCAAGACAATTCCAGAGCGCTCTTGATGGAAAATGCTATCCATCTCCAGAAAGAAAATTGATGAACTAAACTCTGGAGTGCAGACTGAAGCTTAATTTCTTAACTTTATTTTTCTTATGTGTATTTTAACATGGCTAATATAGAAATGTTTCATATGACTTCACATGTATAATTGATATATTGATTGTCTTCCCAATGGAGGGGGAGAGGCAGGGGCAAGAGAGAGAGAATTTGAAAAAAAAATTTTTTTAAATGAATGTTAGAAAATGTTACATGTAATTAAGTAATATTTCACAAAATCAATAAGGTATATATATTTTAAAAATTATTCACTCCTCTGTATATCTACTTTTCCTCTTTACTTAGCCTAAGTCATCCAGTATAATACAAAAAATGCATTTTTAAAAGAGCATGATTTTTTTAAAAATTAGTTACGAATTTGTTTAGCAAAATGATTTGTTGAAGGAAATAACATGTTTTAGGTTTCAAATTTATCAAGAGACATTATTTTCTTCAGTCTAAGGTAATTAAATCTATCTTCAAGAAATTCTCATGTAAACAGTCTACCTGTGCACAATACTTTTCCAGTAGTAAACAGACAGGCACATACTTGGCAGAACTAATGCAGTCTTAACAAAAGTCTTGCTGCTAAGAGATACAAAACTACATATCCTCTACAAACATCTCCATTTCTCTCAATCCTCTCCTCCGCCCCACAAAAAGAAGAATAAAGTAGCAAGGGAAGAATAAGGTCTGCTTTCTACACCTTTGTATTATTCCTTCACAAACCTATCTTCTTTTTTCTATACTAAATAAGAAATGAGGAATTCTATTTTATTTTGCTGCTGTTCTTCATTTGTTTTTCTCTAGGGGAGCACAATACCCAAAAACAGGAGCAAAACACTGGTTGTTTTTTTTTTGACAGATTATAAATAAGATAGGAAGGAAAAATAACAAATGCTTAAGACTGGCTCATAGTTAAATAAACCTAAAGAGACCTCAAGAACACTAATGCTGGGGCAGCTAAGTGACCCAGTGAGTAGAGCACCAGTCCTGGAGTCAGGAGGACCTGAGTTCAAATGCAGCCTCAGACACTTGACACACTTACTAGCTGTGTGGCCTTGGGCAAGTCACTTAACCCCAATTGCCCTGCCTTCCCTCCTCCAAAAAAAAAAAAAAAAACACACTAATACTTAGATTTTAGTCCTTTTCTACTACTCCTTAATATGACTAAGGTGACGAATGAACTCTTAAGGGAAAATACATAGATATTTATTTAGCTAATACATATAAACACACAGAGATACACACATGTATATATATACACATACACACACATATGTTTAGCCCTCTTTGGCACTGGGAGTATTGCAAGGATCACAAAACAATGGTATAGTAAAATAAGAAAGAAAATAAAGCTGTAAGACTGAAAATAAAAAGGAAAGTCTTTTTAGCTGGTTTGGAAAATTTACTGAATTTCTTTCTTAAGAAAGAGACAAAGTTCTGGAAGAAACTGGTGTAATTTCAACACTTTCTATGCACCAACAGCTGCTTTAAACTTGCTGAAACTCCTAAACAACAAAATGACTGCCTTATGTTTAAAAAGTGTTCTACAACATTTAAAGTGATTTCACATATGGTATATATAGGCAGTAAGATATAGCGGACATAAAGCTGGTCGGTAAAACTGTTCAAGTTCCTTCTCTGACACACACATCAAACTATGTGTGATCCTGGGCAACTAAGTTTACTTAACTTCTCAGTGCTCTAGGAAACTTTCTAAGACTAAGTTGCAGAAAGGGGCTGGCCTATTTTCGTAGAAGTTTTCTCACCTGGGAGTTTCCTATACTAATAAAATGATTGTCCACTTTCTAATCTTACTCTTTCACATACCTATCTCATTTGATCCTCACAGCAATTCTATGAAGAAAGCCGGGCAGGCTGTTTTAGTCATTTTATAAGTAAGGAAAACTTGGCAATAAGAAAACATGCCAGTTACATCAAACTTCTATGAGCCTCGGTTTAACCTTAAGAATGAAATGAGATGAGAATAATGGAATTTGAAAGTTAGAAGGGACCTTACAGATAATGGCATTTCCTTTTAATACATGAAGGAATAACTTAAAATGTTAAATCATATTTTTTTCCCTGTTTTATACATGCTAGTATTTTTGTGTCTGTTTCTTCTGGTTTCCTTATACTTAATAATTTAAATAATACATGATCTCATCAGTGCAGTTTCATTCCTTCCACCAAAGCAAACTGCAACTCTTATTTTGCCTTAACAAGTTGCAATGGCTTAAAAAAAAAAAATCAACACCCAGCTGTCATCTTGCTGGTGATGGACTTCTTCAACTTTAGCTAAGTTAATTATCAGATAACCAGACACAGAGTCAGCACAATGATAGGCCTGTATGTGATGCTTCTTTCTAGCTTAGTTAAGTAGGACCTGCCAGAGTTTATGTGCTACTGGAATAGTTTTCCAAGTGCCAGGGGTCACATTTCCACACCAAGATGAAGCACATTAGGACTTCACTGGAAGAGTTTTCTCATATTTCAAAATGATGAAATTTTCTTTAGTAATCAAATTTCATCCATTATTAATGTTGCATACAGAGAAGCATACTTCTACTGTCTGGAACAATTTGTAAAGAAAGTCTATCTTACTACAGATACTATTTTTCTAATTTAATAGCCTTGCTGAAATGATATTCTAGAACAGACTTCAAGTTGTAATGTAGCAATTTATTTGCAAATTTATATTACAAATCTTATTTGATGAGTATAAACTATGAGACCAAAAAAGTCAAGTAATTGGTGAGCAAATGATTTTCTTCATATTTTGGAAGGATTTTTGAACATTTCAGCCACTTGCTGGCAGAATTATAAACAATTTTATGGACTAAAAGACTAAAATTCCACACGATATACTAGCATTCACATAATGATATTAATCAATAACAGCAAACTAAAACGTAATCACTTCACAATCCAAAGCAATATTTTTTGTACAGGAAATAATGAAACAAAAACAAATAAAAATAAAACTGTGACTGTATTTCCTTTCGTAATAAATCAAAATACATAACAAAACCACAAATTTTTATATTCTGAATTTATCATTTCAATGATAGTTTTTCAACAGTAATGTAATAGTACTTCTTAGCTAAGTAATGAGTTATAAAATTTGTAATGTAATATTAAAACATCCATAATTTAGTTTACTAATCTTCAATCTGTGAAAGAAAACATTACAAAGTCTGAGTTTATAATGTAAAAATGTTTATAGAACACTCAGAATTTCTATTAGCCAAATCACTTTTAATGCTACTCTTACTTCCTCTTTTAGAAACCAACAAGACCATTTCCTTTAACCACAATACCACATGTTTAGTACCTTCTAGTAATGTTTGACTTGCTATTTCTTCTGACATCTAATACCGAAGTTTCTTATGAGTATCTGTAAGATTCCACAGTAAATTTAGTTCAATATGGAGTGAATACCATGGACATTAACATTAAATTATCCCTAACCTACATAGATTTCCTTTAAGAATTTATAATTAGCATTTTTCATTCGAGTTCTATTTTGTTAAGGAATATCCTTATGCCGAACGTTAACAAAAATCATGAAGAAAGATTTATTGCAGCTCACTCATACTCACAAGAGTTCTTAATTTTTTCTGTATCATTCATCTTTTTAGCTCTCTATAGAAGCCTATGGCCCTCTTCTAAGAAGAATGTTTTTAGATAGGATTACAAAGTAAACTAATTCAATTGAAAGATATATATTTTTTTCTCAATCAAGTTCACACACCTTCTGAAAATCTATTGATGCACCTATAACCCTAACCCTAGTCAAGAACTCCTGAACAATCAAATTTCACACCCAACTCTTATACACATGTGGAAGCATGCTTTTGGACACATGTGGACGTTCGAAAATAAGCAATTCTCATCAAAACATTGTTTTAAACAACAGCCCTTTAAAACAATTCCATTATGAAATGAATTACAGAAACATATCTTTTTAATTAAAATTTAAACAGGTTAAAATGTTTATCTTAACGTTACCAATTCTTGAAAAAATGAGTCTTACTCTGTATTTAAAATTAACGAATAATCTTGAGGCAAACAGTAATAAAAGTCTGAAACCAAGTATACATATAATCAAAATATTAGGAACTGAAATAGCTGATCCCTACACGGATTAATCTTCAATGTATCTAAACTGGCAAACTTGACCTAAGTTTCCAAAAAAAAAAAAAGGAATTATTTTGGTTTGTTTCCCCTGGAACATATAAGCATAATGTTGTGGATTAAAACAAAAAGCTACCTGGAGCTTTAAAACTATCTTTATTAAACTACAGGCCAACTTGCCTTTCCTGGACTTTCTCAAGATATCGAAGCAATGGGTATCAAACAGCTATTCAAAACATCAAAGAATGAATATTCAGTAGTAATAGTGGGTAATACGGTTGCAGACTTTGTTTCAGAGACATAGCCAACTTTTAAGAGTGGCCTTTAAAAAACACATACATCTGAACCTAGGGTTCTCCAAATAGAAAGGAAGGTGGCAGGAAAAGCAGGGTTAAGGTTGTTATTCCTGTTCTAGTGAGTCACAACTCCTAAGTATTAGGAGAAAATTAGTTCCACCCTCACTTCTCCCTCCTCCCTACCTTCAAAATATGAAATCTCCCTAAAATGTTAACACCCTCTCAAAAGGCTATTTCTTAGCAGCCTAGAAGAAACTGGCAGAGTGAGGACGGGTGAGGGTCATCCGGTGAGCCATTTCCTTTTCCATCCTTCTTCATTCCCACCCCCTCCCCAAATGCCAGGAACGAGTGAAACATTGGGGAGTGTTAGGTGGGCTCCCAAGGGCCTTTTTGCCCCCGACCCCTTGCCTTTTTCATGTGGCCGCCGCAGTTCCAGAACAAGCAAGTTTCCCTATCTTCCCCCAACATCCCCACCCTCCAGCCCTTTCCTGCGGAGCTCATTCCCCAGTCCCGGTCACCCCGCCCCCACCGCTGAGCTGGGAAGAGAAGCAGCTGGGGAGGGGGGGCGCCCCTTCCCGCAGCCCCATCCTGGCTCCCCAAGGCGAGCGGGGAAATGGCTTCTGCTGGCTTCCTCGGCCAGGCTTCAGGGGCCGGGGCCGCGGCCGCGGCAGGGGTGAGGCTCCCCGGACTCCGCAGTTAGGCCGCACCGGGGCCCAGCCCTGACTCTAGCCTGGGGGTGGGGGGGCGGAGGGAATTTTCTCCCCTTGGTTGCGTCCTTCAGACCTCCCTCCCCCGAGCCGCCTCCACCCTCCACCTCCCCGTCCTCCCTTGCCTCAGCTCAGCCCAGCCCTCCCCGAGCGCCGGCGGCCGCGGCTGCCGCTGCCGCTCCCAGCCGGCCTCCTCCTCGGCCGCCGCCGCCCTCAGCAGCCCCGGGGCCTCGGCAGTCCATACCTTCTTGATGTTGTAGAGGCGGGTAAGCATGCCGATGCCGCGGTCGTTGAGGATGGTGAGCTTCTCCGCCAGCTTCTGCTGACTGGGCTGCAGCACCGAGCGCGACATGGTGGTGCCGCCGCCGCCGCCGACCCCGCTCCCCAGACAGCGGCCCGCGGCCTCCGCGCTCCCTCCCTCGCTCCGTGTCCTCCCGTTCGCTCGCTCTCGGCTTCCTCCCTTCCCCGCCCGCCCTCGACCTCCGCCTCAGGAGAGTGCTCCCATGGCCCGCCCGCCCCAGCCCCGCCGGCCGGTGAGCACGGGAGCCGCCGCCGCCGCGGCCGCTGCTGCTGCTGGGGGAGCTGCTGCTCTCGCCGCTGCCGCCGCCGCCGCCGCCTCAGGGTCCCTTCCCCCGGCTGCTGTTCACCGGCTCCCGCTGCCTGCCCGCCTACCTTCCTGTCCGCCCGTCCTTCCGTCCCCACCCCTGGCTCTCCTTTTCACCCCACCCCCCAGCTCCGAGCCGCTTTCCCCGGCTCCTCCACTAGGTGTGGCGGCGGCAGCGACAGCGGCGGCAGCGGCGGCTCCGCGTCTCCCGGACGGCCCAAAACGAGGCAGCTTCTCGCAACTCCCCCACCCCCAGTCGCGCACCCGGGTCACCTGATCCATCTCCCCAGCGCCCCTCGGCGGCTAGAGGAGGAACTGCAAGAGCAGCAATTCTGCTCCCACCCTCAATCCTCCCTCCTCCACTCGATAGGGGCGGAGGGACGGGGAGCCTGGAGCCCTCCCAATGAGGCTTGGCCCCATTCCTGCCCAGTATTGCCTAGCAGGGGGACTCCAGGACCCTTGGGGAAAAGGGGGACTCCAAGGGATTATGGCAGTGCTAGGGTCAAATTCACTTTTTGTTCCCTAGTCTCCTGCCCCCTTTCGCGCTCCCCCAGAGTGGCAGAGAAAGCTAGGCTCCCATGTCACCCGCTGCAAATCACCCGGGGCAGAAGCACGGGGGCGGGAGGGAGGTTGTCCTCGAGTGTTGCTTCTCTGGGAGTGGGTTGGTCGCTCCCGGCACCTTCCCCCCACCCCTTTCACGCCCCCACCATCACTCCCACTCCTCTAACAGCAGCTCCCGGCAGAACGTCGCAGATGGTGCCCCTCCCCAAGAGGCTGGGAGCTCCTCCTCGCTCAACTCCTTCCCATCCCCACCCGCATAGAGAGTGCCTGCCTCCACCGCCCCGCACCTCCACCCCGAATCTGCTTGACAGATGGGGCTTGGATCTCGAATCTAGAACCCAGGCAGGAGAGAGCAAAGGTGCTGACATTCCCTAGGGCCCCTGCTCCCATCGTCATTCCGAGCCCCCTTTTTTGAAAACAAGCTGAGTCTGGGGTTTCTGGGAGAGTTCACCAGTTTTTCCCCCTGCTGTGTCAGTTTCAGCTCTGCTATTCTGATAGCTGCTTCCTCTGGTCAAGAACCTTAAATTCCTGCTCCAAGACTGAGCAGTGAACAGAGAAAGTAGGGAGAGGAGTGGTAGGGAGGGGCTGACATTCCAGCCTCACGGAGCTCTACTGCCTTCATATTTTTAGGCTTATAGTCCTCCTGTCGTTTTAGTTCTAATTAAATTTGTCTTAATGACAACATACTATCCAGGCCAGACTCTGTAGCAAAGACGGTATCCCTAGGTTGATCAGAGCTCCTGGGAAGACAGATCTTTCATTCCTTCAACAACCATGATTTTTTAGAAAGAGGATAGTTCTTGCACAGGCCTTCCATGCCTTAGTACTAGTCCCCATGAGTTGCCATGGCCAGAAAATTTAATCACCTGGTGGCCAGATCTTAATAAGGGATGAGTTTTTCCACACAGATGAACTTCAGATAACAAACCTTTAGAGTTTGATAGAACCTTGGACTTTACCGGAATGGCCTTAAAAGAAATCCAAAGAAAACTCCAAGCCAAGAGGAATAGGAAAGAATTCTATTTAAGTAGCAGCTTCTTTTTTTTTTTTTTTGTTCTAAGGCAAACAGACCCACTTCTCTCCATTTGAATAACCGTTTTACTTTCCCATATTATATTAGGTTTTCTAAATTCTCCAAGAATAGTTCAGTTTGGATGAAATGTGGAGAGAAAAATAAGCCATCAGTATCTCAAACTCAATGTGAATAAAACACCTCATCTTTGCCCTCAATCCCATCCCTCCTCCAAATTTTCCTATTTCTTTTGAGAGCAAAGACAACTTCCTTGCGAGGCACATTTATAATCTGAGTATTCCTGGACTCCTCTCTCCCTCACCTTGAATATTTAATTAGTTGTCAAGTCTCCTTGATTTTACCTCCACAGATCTCAGATCCATTCCTTCTGTCACCTCTCTGCATTTACACAGGCCACCATCCTAGGCAAGGGCATTATAAAAATCCTCCTCTATCCCTTCACTATCGAAGTAGCCCTCTAATTGGTCTCTCTGCTTGTAGTCACTTTCTTCTCCCATTCATCTTCCACACAGCAGCCAAATTAATAGTTATCACTCCACATAGAAGGGGTTAGGGGCACAGTGCCCCCAAGATATGGAAAACTGGCGTAAAATTTTTTGGCTTTCTCTTCATACCAAAGAAGAAGCCTGAAATATTATGGCATTAAATGATAAAATATGAGTTTTCATCTGGTGTTGTTTTTAAGTTATTTAAGAAAAGCTAGTGACATATTTATACGTTTTGTGCAAAATAAATGAATAGTAATAGATTTTTTAAAATCTTATTATGTACTGCTATGTGAAAGTCTCTATAATATTTCCCTTAAATATGCATTATTTTACTTGTAAGTTTTTTTTTACTGAATTAATCTGAAAGGTACAACCCTGGATTTGCTACAGAGTGAAGAAGTTTTTGTTTTTTTAAAATTTCTAATTTTGGAGATCGTGCGGATCTCCAAAACTCTTATAATGGTTTGAGCCGAGGAGCAAGGAGAGGGAGAAGGGATTGTCCCACATGGGTGTATGTATATTTTGGAACCTTTTTTAAATGTAAAAGCTGTGCATTTCTGGGAAGTTCTAAATTTTTGTCTTTTTTTTTCCTTAAAGCATTTTGCAGTGAGCTTCTTTTATATATAGCAGACAATTTGAAAGAATACAAAAATATGTGAAGTTCATTTAAAAAAAAAATCTACAGTATATACCTGGTACAATACACTAAAAAGACTTTGATAAAAAGGCCTCCGTTTTAAATGTCATTCATGTATGCCTTGTGGATGAGAGCTATATTCTTTCACACACTTATTTGGATGAATAAATTATTGAATTACTGAAAAAAGATAAAAGCGGTTGACATAAAATATTATACATATATTTTATGCATTTCCGATTTCCTAAACTTTTTCTATGTCATCTGCTGGCCTTCAGGTGACTTCTGTGGCTTCTACAAAACACCCCCGAAATTCCCATTTGATTTCTTATGCCGACCCTCAATATATTGAAACCTCGATGGAGAAAGTCAAGATGTGGAAAAGATAACTGTATACCTAAAACACAGTTATGACTATTGCACTTCTGACTCCCCTACTTCAGCTTTTCCCTATGGATTATGTGTTTAGAACTGGAAAGGACCTAGAGGTCATGTCATCCAACACATTAATTTTGAAGATGAAGAAATAGAGGCCTGGAGAGGTAAGTGATTTTCCCAAGGTAATATAATACAATATAGGTAACTGACAAAGCCAGAGTTCAAGCTCAGGGCCTCAGTTCAGATCCTATGTGCTTTCTACTGCATTCTGCTGCCTATCATTGCCTCTTGGACAAAAGACAAACTTCTCAGCCTGCTATCTTAGATTCTGTTCTTATTGCCCCAGTAAAATTGAAGCTTCTTAAAGGCAAGGATTGTTTTTAACATTTTTCTTTTTATCTCTAGTGCTTTTCATATAGTAAGTGTTGCATAAATGTTTACTGAATTGAATTGAGGAGAAAGTTCATTTTTCTGCCCCACAATATTGACAGGTGTGATTTTACCCATAGGAAGAGAATGTAAGAGATGACCTGTTTGGTATTATTTGAAAAGCATGGGAAAGATTGCCCCATCCCCAAATGTTACTCCAGTCTTTCTCTCACTGTCCCTAGAAGTCTGTCATTACAAACTCATTCCTTTGGGTTAAGGCTTTGCATCTCCAAGAGTCCTTAAAATGTGTCAAGTGCACCTGAACGGCCTCTAACTTGTGGATGGCCAGAGCCAAACAGAGCAGGCCAGAGACCAGAGAGTCAGGAATCAAATGGAAGTTTAATTTCAAAGTGAGGGAAAATGGCTTGCAAGCAAGCAGACAGATTGGACACCTGTATCAGGGCCCTCCCCTTAGTGGGGGGAACCACTTTAGTGTGATTGAAACTTGATTTACATACTTGTGGAAAGACAAAAAGTCCAACAGTATAACGTAGAAACAGTAGTGAGGCACAACAGCAACAATGAGGCAATCTTGTCTAGTGACAAAGTCAGTTCATAGCAGGGCTTCATATCTGGTCCTTTTGGTGCTTACCAGAGCTCAGGGACGATCAGTTCCAGAACGTGAGCATAAAGGATTGTTATGCCAAGCTCAGGGCACAGTTTGCTTGCTGGGCCTAGCTCTGGAAAACTATTAGGGTGTCTCCTAATAGTATCTGGACAAATGCATACACCCCTGGTGAGGTAACATATTGAACAGTTATCAATCATTAATACATTGGGAGGATTAGTTTATCAGATTGCTTTCTAACTTGACAGCCAAAAGGGAATGGAACAAAATATAATTTTGATAAGAAGAAGCAAGGAGGGAAAGGTTTGGAGCATAGGCTACCTCCCAAAGATTGTGGAGATGCCAGCAGCATTGTAGGGAGAGATTCTGAGCAGCAAAGAAGCAGTATATAGACTGTCCAGGGAGAATTAACAAGAAAAAAAGAAATTTACTGAAAGGGAAGTTGGGAAGAGGCCAAGAATGAATTTCCCATACTTCACAGTTTTGCTTAGGGCCAGCACTGCTGGGTACCACCAAAAGGGAACTGTGACTTTCTATTTTTTAAGGGGTCCTACTATACATGGACAAGGACAAAAAAAAAGACAAAGTGTGCTGATTTGAATGCAACATTCTTCATTAAAAAACCATTGGTAGAGTACTGACATATTCCCAGACAGATTTTTGCCTTTATAGCTGCTTGTTTGTATTCAGAGGGCCCAAAACAGCGATCGCAGGATCATGGATGGTAGAGCTGGAAGCTCAGGCTCAAAAACCATCTAATCCAGAGGTTCCCAAATTTATTTGGCTACTGCCCCCTTTAAAAGAAATTACTTAGCACACCCTGGAAATCTTTCTTTAGCCCTTTTAAGAGTTCTTTTTTAATTTGCATCATTTCAAAAAACCATAATTTTTTAAAATGATGCTTCTTAAATTTAATAAGTTATTGTAAATTTGTGGGTCTTTTCTTGCACTGAAATTCTGATGACACAATATTGCATCATGTAACTATATAGTATCATATTGTAAACAAATCATTACACACACATATTCCTGCTGATGCTTGCTGGACTTCCCCACAATGTGCAACACTGACCTGCCAACACTTGCTTGTTAAAACCTTTCAGTGGACTTGACCACTGTTCCGTTACAACTTACATTTTGTGTGTTTATTTGGAAAATAATGTTATCACTATGACTTTAACTCTGTTATACAACAGATAAAACATGTACTAGTGGCTTTCTAAATTTTCTTATCTTCTCGTCTTTCCTTATGCTTCCACCACCCCCTTATTTTTTTCAACCTACCCTAAGTGAACCCGAGGCTACCACCACCCCATGGATCAGTCCAGTGCCCTCCCCCAGGGACTATTATCACCCATTTTGAGAACCTATGAATTAATCCAACCCTCTCATTTTATAGAAAAAGAAACTTAGACACAAGGAAGTTAAGTGACTTGCCTAAGGTCACACAAATAGTACCACAGGTGAAATTTAAACTCAGGTCTTCAGATTCCAGAGAGAATAGTCTTGTTACTGGGTTTTTATTATAACCCGTTTTTAGATGTATAAAGGTATAATCTACTAGATGATCACTAGAATGAAAGATATTAGATCTAGATGAAATATTTGCAGTTCTTATATTTGTTTACATTTTTTCCTCAGAAAGTAATGTCATTAAAATAGAAGACTTTGAGGCTTACCTACATGTATAATGCAAAGTCCACTGTTGGTAGTGAACTAATAATAATATATTTTATCATGCACCTATGATTACAAGACAATTTTAACAATTGTGTGTCCTTTTATATTTCCTTTGGTTCAAGATTATTTGATATCATACTGTGTGAATTGGCCTATAAAGTTTTTATGAAAAGCTGCTTATGTTGTGATGATTTTGCTGCAGCTGGATATTTGTATATAATAGTTTTCTGGGGGAAAAAAACAAAAAAAGATCCTTAGGCCCTTAGGAAATACTTAGGAAAGTAATTTTCTTTTCAAGAGCATTATAGGAATCCCTAGTTTCCCTCAACATAGCATGAATATTCCTGACAGCTCCTGTGGTGTTAAAGATTTTAAAATATCTCACTTCAGTTAAAAGAGCTCTGCTAATGTGTCCCAGGAATATATAGAGATAATTAAAATTATTATATGTCTTTAGAGAAAATGTGGGAAGCAGATGATAGCTCCATATTTACAATATAGTCTTGGCAAGAGTTATCTGACTTGGATATCTTATGTTTGGAATGTGACTTTGTTTCATTTTTTTTTTTGTCAGGACCTGTGATTTCATTGGCATCAGGAACTCCCAATAAGGAAACTACCTCTAACAATGAATGAATGAACGAAAGGATGAATGAATGAATGAATGAATGAATGAATGAATGAATGAACGTGGTGCTAAGTGCTAGGGGAAAAAAAGAAAATTAAGGCAGTCCTTTCTCTCAAGGAGTTCATGTTCCAGGGAGAACCTTTAAAGGAGACTTCAGCTGCAAATCAGATGGGAAAGTCCCATGGTCCTTGGGGTACAGCAGCATTGCATGACAGATGGTAATGTTTCTTCTTGAATGTCATTTCCACTTATAAAACCCCATCCATTTCTTCTGTTGAACTTTTGACAAAGCCAAGGACTTTGTTATTAAGAATTTTGTTTTCTGGGTCTTCAGTAGCTAAGGCTTCTGAGCACGCAAGGGCTACAGTATCTGCAGAAGCAGTAGCTAAGTCATGTCTTCTTAAGTTACTTCTAAATAATGAATGTGTGGGCTGAGCTGTAAAAAATGAGGCATTGCTCTTTCCAAGCCCTATCAAACAGAGTTTAAGTAGTTTTCTTAAGGTATGTGTGTCAGAGACAGGACTTGAAGCCAGATCTTCCAGATTTGGAGGCCAGCTCTCTATCCACTACAAAAGACAATGCCAATTGTTATTGGAACAATTCTTATGTAAAGTACTGTTCCTTTCATATCTGGATATTTTATCTGCTGAAAGGGTTATAAAAAGGACACTAATGCAAGAAACATGGAGAAGAGCTGCTTGAAAAGTTCTTAGGACCTGATAAAAAGCAGCACCTCAGATAAAAATATTGAGGACTGGAAATGAAAGCATGCCCCTCAAATGCAAATGACTGATTATAGAGATGACTGTAGGGCATTGTTTCCCAGCCACTAATTTGAGTATGACTATTTTCAGGACTTTGGAGTGTATATTGGACTTTAAAAACTCTGTCTAATATGGCCTTTTCCTATATTTCCAGTTTACCTTTTACCATTATCTATAAACTCTACAATCCAGCTATTCTGGCTTACTTGTTTCTCTTTGACCACTACACTCTATCTTCTGTCTCTGAGACTTTTCACTATCTGTCCCCCAAACAAGGAATGCTCATCTTCCCCATTGCCACTTCTTAGTTTTCTTAGCTTCCTTCAAAAATCAGTACAAATCCAATCTTTTGCAGATCGTTACTAGTACCTCCTGCTACTAATACCTTCTCCACTGAGATTACAGTCTGTCTATTTTGTGTGTATCCTTTTTTGTATCTAGTTATTTATATTTCATTTCCTCCATCAGAATATGATCTGAGGTCAAAGACTCTGTGTATACCTTTATTTGTATCCCCAATGCTTATCATATTGCCTAACACATATTGAACACAGTAAGTGGTTGTTGATTAACTAAATAACCAATTCGTCATTAAAGAACTATTTGGGAACTATGCAACTATCACATGATAACTACTATATCTGACAGAAATATAGTTTTGGAGTTTCTTAATCTAAGTTAGAGATGGGTCATTACGTACAAGGAGGCTCTGATTTGAGCCATTAGAAGCCAGATCAGAAGTTCATAAGCTAACTGAGAAGCCATCTTGAAAAGACATAGAGAAGATGACAAGAGAAGTTGCTTACAGAAGTTGAGACATCAGAAAAAGAACATAGAAGCTGATGGAGCTGACAGGAACTGAGAAATTGATAGATGGGTACTAGTGTTGAAACTGAGAACTGATTTGATTGGAGAACTCTGCTGATTGAAAGAGCTGATTAGTATAAAGGAGGAATCCTCTGCTGTGGGTATCGACCTGGTTTGCCAGTGGGGGAAGGCTACCTTGCTTTCTAGCATCATCTACACCTTGAAAAAGAGTTTATGCCTCAAAGACTTGCCTACTTTGTCCTTTACTTTGCAGACCCCAAGTTTAAGGGTAACTGATTTTCTCTGAAAGCGTGTCGATTAGCTTCAGTGTCTAACCAAGAAAGAAGATCTGGAAAGTTTTGCAAGCCCTAGGCTTGAGGTTGCTCTTAGCCAAAACAGCTCAATACTGCTTCAGTGACCTGAGAGGAGCAGAAAAGCTACTTTATCTAGCGGGAGAGTGGAATGGTTTTGATCAGTAGGTGCTGACTGTTCCATAAGAAGACTACAGATCTGGCTGGGAGTCTAGCATCATGAGTTTGCTCAACACAAGAATTTCCCTGGCCATGTGTCTCACTGCCAAATTTCTACCAGTTTGTGTATATTTGCCTCCCACAAACACTGTTTGCACTGATGTGAGAGTGTGACCCAGGGTTATGGGCAGACTATTAGGTTTTGATTATTCTTTTGATTATGCATTTGATTGTTCTAGATTTATCCTTAACAACAGACATTGTGACTTTTCATTTAGTAAACATAATTCATGTTTCAGAATTAATAGTGTTGTTGTAACTTATTTATGTAAATGAGAAGCACATTGATGGGAGGCTCAGGAACTATGTTGTGGGTGTAAACATATATTCCCTAAATATCAGCAGGGAGAATGAGTTTTAGCTGCATAGCCACCTCTCAAAAAAACAAAATGACTTTCCCGGTTGGGGGGAGCAAAGTAGTCCTATCCTGGGAAGAGAAAACTTAGAAAGAGTTGGAGAAGTGGAGGACGGGAAAAGGGTGGGGGCAGCGGCGGAATTCAGATAAATTAACAACTGGTTCTCTGCCCTAATGACTGTTTTAAGCATACAAAAAGATATTTCGAAAGGTAGTTTAATATTTCATGCACTTAGTGCTCACATAAGAACAATAAAAGAGATATACAAAAATTGATTATAAGAGTTTTAAACTATTAATGAGAAAATATAAACTAATACCTGACAAAAAACATATTCTTATGGAACAAAAGCAGCCAAATGACCACATGACCAATGTTGGAACATATGCAGAACCAAAACTCATTCTACCCATTCTAACTCTTTTTTTCTTCTTCTTCCGTGGCTTCCAAAATGGGTGATAAGATAACTCTTGAAATCTATAATTCTATTGGTTCATTGTGTCCCAGCTTCCTATTGGTTTCACCATTCGGGGAACACCAGCTCACTCATAATATCTCAGGGGAATTTTGGGCATAACACGAAGCAGAAACAAATGACAGCTTGTCACCCCGTGGTTGTTTGCCACTTTTTGTCTTTACGCTATATGTTTGTTAACTGAAGTAACAAAAATGAAGGAATTAAAATGTAGTATTTCATCAAAGGTATAATGAGTTTTAGGAAATGAATAAATATTACAAGCATAATTCTGTCAATTTTTTTCACCTATGGACAGAAGGAACATTACTACCGGCGCTTAGAAAATGCTGTTAAGCAAATGAACATTAAAAAAGAGTAAGGAATGTAAATTTGTGATTTCCACATTAGGCAGCTGCCTGGGCACCCACCTTAGAGAAAACCCTGATTTCAAGTGCCATTTTAACAACCGGTTCGCCAAACTCAACATAAAATTAGGTATTGGTTCTGCCGACCCAGTGTAAACTGGCTGAATCCCACCATTGGGTAGGAGGTGTCTCAGTACCATGCCTTTTATGTCCACTATACTTATAAGAACTTCCCATTTTTTAGGAGATAGTATATGAAAATCCAGCTTTTAAAAAATATTGGGAGGAGTCAAGTCAGCAAGCCTATATTAAGCACCTACTATGTGCCAGGAACCTTGCTAAGTCCTGGGGATACAAAGGCCAAAAAAGGAGTTTCTGTTTTTCATAATTTCTGTCATTAGAAAAAGATTTAACCTTAGGATTCCCTTAATCAGCTAATCAAGTATATTTATTTATATGCAGATTCTTCAAAAATATGTTTATTGAATGAAACTAGGCATTTAAGTCTATACTTCAAAGATCTGCAATTTCATGTGTGGGTACTCTATCACAACCGTTCAATAACTTTTAACCTAGTAGATGGTCTCTGAGAGTTGCTGTGACCAGAAAAACCTGTGGCCAACTTGGTGATGAATCTCCCCAAACTTAGCTAGACTTATCCTTAACAACAGACATCTATCTCCCTACCATATTCAAAGACTTTTTAGTTTGATAAGAACTACCAAAGCTTGAACTTCCCTGACAGCTTCAGCAGATCCAAGGTCACTTCTATGCAAGGATGAAATATCAGAGTAAGACTTTGGTGAAGAATGCCCATATTATAATAATGCAATCACTTATAGTAGAAATCCTGAAAGCACTTAATAGACGTTTTCAGGTTATTATAATGTTAATCCCAAAGTACTCTATTTCATTGCCCAGGCAGCTGGTTATAGAAGCCTTTCCCCAAGTTTGGGGTGAAGGATAACAGCCCCCTATTTATTATGGCCTAGAGTGTCCCTGTGTGTCCATTAAAGCCAAAGTCTAGTGTTTAAGATACACAAATCAATGGTTTTCCAACTCTAAACCCAGTGTCAGTCTTCAAAAAGACTGCTTGTTCATGGTGGAATGGAAGTGGAGAAAATGGCAAATTTGAAGTTACAGCAATTGTATATGTTCATATTTTTATGTCAGTACAATGTATGGGGTTGTTCATATCTGTGGGCTACATATGTATGCTATTTGATCTCATTTTGCAACTTTGTGGTTGCATTTTCAGCACTTCAGAGACCTTTTTTCCTTAGATATTTTTCCTGTAGTTGGGACAGAGTGTCACTAAAGTGCTAAACTATCCAAACTGCAAAGTATGTTCTTAATCTGAGATTTAGCTTACAATCATGAATTTTCCAGGAAAGTTAGAAAAAGATTACTTTTAACCACTGTGAGAGATTGGTAAAAGTTAGGGAAAGTTAGGTTTCCACAGAAGAGTTAATTAAGTTCCACAGAATAACTAATGAAGTATCAGCTTGAACAAAGAGGGGAATAAAAATTAACTAAGGTAGATGGACCCAGCTGATGGGAGAATAGCTAGTGGCTTTCTGAAAACCACAAACTCCGGATATAGGCAAAACTGGTCTAAACTGGCCAGATAACAGTCAGGGTTGAAGAGAAAACCGAGTTAAATGGCTACCACACATGCTTAATAGGCTAATTGAATATTACCTAACATACCCACAGGGAGGAGTTTTCTGCCATTTTGGAACATGGGATATATGTTGGGTGGGGTAACATACCAAGGAGTTACATGTGAGGGGCATATAGGGAAGATTGTAACCCAGAAAGGAGCAGACCAATCCGTTCTCTGAAGGGAGGTGCTGAGCTGATGGTGCTCAATCTGCATCAGTCTAACAGAATAAAGCTGGTCTCACTCCTGTATTCCTCACTCCCTCTTCCTAAAGAAGGGTGGAGTCCATTCCTGGCCAGGAACATTTACCAGTTCCTTTGGATTCCTCAGTAATAATAAATTGCCCTTGATACCTGAATTTCAGTGTCAAGTGTATTTCTAAAAACAACTAGGTTCAATTTAATGAAAGGCAGCATGGAAAAGTTAATACAATGCTGACTTGGGAGTCAGGAAGATCTGGGTTTAGAGCCTATTTCAGACACTTACCCGGTGTAAACTTAGGCATGTTACCTAAACTCATGGGGCCTTATTTTCCCCATCTGTAAATTCAAGGGGGTTGTACTCAAAGGTCTCTTTCAGCTCTAAATCTGTGATATATTTCTCACTAATCCTCAGTTTAATAATTTATTCCAATACTGATTTTTCTTGATACCAATATTAATTAATTGCCTCTTTCTTACTTAGCTTCTTAGCTTAGGGTCAGAAGCCCTTTCCAGTAAATGTACATGATTTTTCATATCAAAAGTCAATACTTGCCTTTCAGAAGGTTTCTATTATACTATCCTCTAATCCCAGGTAAGGACTAAGAGAGAAAGAGGAAATCTATTTAGACTTTTCTATTCTAAATGTAAATCTCCAGTGATAGGTTTTCTCCTATCAGAAGGAAGAAATGTGCCTTTTTAAAGCACCTATTATGTGTCAGGCTGTATGCTAAGCCATTTAGAAATATTAAATCATGTGATCCTTACAACAACCCTGTGAGGTAAGTGCTATTATCCCTATTTTGCACTTAAGTACAGTTAAGTATCCCTATTTTACAGTTTACAGAGACAAAGAGGTTAAAGTAACTTAGCTCTTTAAGTATGAACTTAAGTTTACCTTACTTAAATAGCCCAGGGTCTGAGGCAGAATTTGAACTCAAGTCTTTGATGACTCTAGGTCCAGCTAATATCATATGAGATAACATTTGTGAAAAGCACTTAGCACATTGCCTTGCATCTAGTAGGTGCTATATAAATGCTTATTACTTCCCCCTGCCCACTGTGACACCTAGCAAAAGGAGACAATTTGTTACTTTTTTTCTTGAAGCAAGTAAAACACTTGTTTTCCCATCATATTTCTGAGAGCTACTTACTAAGTGTGACTTGAAATTTATAATAGTAATATCCTTCATCTTTAAAAAAGCCATATGATCCCTGACTTGAAATCAGGGCTCAAATCCTGCCTCAGATATTTTCTAGCACTGGGACCCTGGATAAATCATTCAACATCTTTAAGCCTCAGTTTCCTTCTCTGCAAAATAGAGACAATGATAGCACTTTCCTCACAGTGTTGTGAGAATCAAATAAGAAGATATATGTAATGTATCTAGCAAAACTTGAAACACTATAAAATATAAGCTATTGTTATCATGGGGTGAAAGAAACACATAGGAATTACAGCAATCAGAGAAATATTCAATTTTATTCACTTACACAAAAAAGTAAGGTTTTATGGAGACCTAATCCACTAAAAATATCCTTAAAAATACATTTTGGGGGGAAAAATAGAGCAACAAAGAAGGAAATAAACATTTTTCACAATAGTAGCTGAAGTAGAGTTCAGTGGTGGCCAGAGATTACAATATGGTGTAGATGAAATTTAGATGAACCTAAATGTAATACAGGGTGCCTCTAATAGTCAAAGGGGTAGATGCCATAAGTGGAATTAATCTGGAAAGTCCAAAAAGAAAGCAATGAAAAATTAGTTACAACCTTAATCTTGAACATTCCAAAGCATATCTAGCTAGAATCTTTTTTATGAGCTGTTAGGATTTTGGTTACACAGTTTACATTTTATTTGTTTTTGCTCTGTACCATCTAGAGGCAAATTTGTCTTTTCCTCTAAAGTTCTTCTTAGAATAAACTCAGTTTTCTCTGTGGGAAAATTCTAACTTAATGAAGAATTTAATTTTATGATTAGTTTTAATTTTCTCAGCTCCCTTCATGCTGCTAGGAATGCATGTGCTGGGTGTTTATGGTTTGGGGTTTTTTTTTTTGGTAATCCAATTTTATGCTTATTTTTCTACTAATATAGTATTGTTGGAATAAATATTGGCATATGCAAATATTAGTTTGATCTTTAAAATGTTTTTGATCTTAATTTCTTTATAAATACAGGATATTCCAAAAGTCTTAGTGTAATTGTAAGTTTTAATAGCTTATGTATAAAAACATATATGTATATATGAATGTATATACATAAATATATATTCATGTATTTATGGAATTGGAACAGAATCATTAATAAACTAAACAGTAGATTAGAATATAGACTAGCTTTTTCAGCAATTCATGGTTGATAAATGAGACATGACCTCCAACCCCTGCCCCCATATATAAAGTCAAGGATAGGGAATAAACAAAATCAAGTGTACTTGACAGAAAATACTATCTGCGAACAAGAATACTTCCCATGGTGATTATTAAACATACCAAGAGAATATGAACTGGTAAGGATTCAGGAAGATGAGCAGCTGGAAATATATTTGGTAATAGAATCTCCTCAACTGACTCTTTCCCCTCCCCGGCCTCTCCATATCCTTCCCCAACTTAATACAGTTACCCTATGTGAATTGGCCACAAGCATGCTGGACCAGCATGGAAAGAGACATCACTCATGCTTATAGGGAACAGTAGGGAAGAGAACTGGAAAGAAAGTGGCTCACAGTTTCATTGATATAGATAAGGAACTCTCAGTGGAGAAACTCCCTCTACCAGTACAGATAAACTCCTGTTCTGTAAACTCTAGTTGTAGAGAGTTAATACTGAGAGACTGAGTGACTCCTTAAGATTATACAGTTAGTAAGTATCAGAGTTTGAAAGGAGGTTTTTCCTGAGTCTCAGGCTAGTTCTCCATTTACTATGCCAGTAGTTCTCAAAGAATAGTTAGAGGACCCTTAGGGCATCCTAAGACTCTTTTGGGGGGAGGTCCACTAGGTCAAAACTATTTACATAATAATACAAAATGTTTTTCATTTTTAATATAAGTATCAATAGTTATTACCCACATAAATCAAAGTTCTAGTAGAGATCCTCAATAATTTTAAAAAATATATAGGGGTGGGGGTTGAAGCCAAGATGGCAGAGAAAAGTCAGGAAGTTGCTTGAGCTCTCTCCAGTTTCCCTCAAAACAACATCAAACTAAGCCTCTAAATGAATTCTGGAGTGACAGAATCTACAAAAAGATGGAGTGAAACAGTTCTCTAAACCAAGATAACTTAGAAGGACTTCGGGAAAGGTGATCTTCAGAATCTTCCTAAGGCAATTCAAATAGAAGCTGGGGTGTCCAAGCAAAACAGGGGGAAATTCTTAGTCACAGCACAGATCAGCAACTGAGGCCCCATAGTCCTGACTCAGCAGGCCAGTGGCGCAGCAGGCCAGCTGTGAGGCCTCCAGCCCCAGTGCAGCAAGCAAACTGCTAGCCCTAGAATCCTGGGTACAACAGGAGTGACAAAGTCGGAGGCTCTGGCACAGAAAGCCAGTGACCAGGTGTCTGGCCCCAGCAACAGAAGTTTGGGACAGTGCCCCCTGTACCTGAAGAGCAGAACTCACCTTTAAAAGTTAGAAAATAGGCTAGAAAATGAGCAAACAAAGAAACAAAAAGCCGGGACCATAAAAAGCTACTATGACAACTGGGAAGATCAAAACACAAACTCAGAAGAGGACAACAAAGTCAACATACCTACATACAAAGAAGCCTTAAAGGGAAATATGAATTCGTCTCAAGCCCAAAAAGTCCTTTTGGAAGAGCTCAAAAAGGATTTTAAAAATCAAATAAGAGAGGTAGAAGAAAAATTGGAAAAGAAATGAGAGTTATGCAAGAGAATCATGAAAAAAAGAATCAACAGCATGGAAAAGGAAGCACAAAATTTGGCTAAAGAAAACAACTCCTTAAAAAATAGAATTTGCCAAATTGGAAAAAAAATCCACTGAAGAAAACAACTTCTTAAAAAGTAGAATTGGCCAAATGGAAAGGGAGGTACAAAAGTTAACTGAAGAAAATAATTCCTTAAAAATTAGAATTGAACAGGTGAAAAATGGCTCGCTGTGATTTTTTTTCTTAGATGTCCTGTTCAGCACTTCATTTGATGTGTTTTCTAGATCTTTGACAAGGAGTTGTTTTTGGAGGATCTGGGCTATAGTCTTTTCTGCTATTCTACCATCTTAGCTCTGCTCCCCAAGTATTCTACAAAATAAAGACAAACCAAAATAAAAAAATAAAAAGAATACATAGGGGTGCCAAGCCCAAAAAGTATGTGAATTGCTGATCTAGGCCATCTTAGCGTTAACAGTCTCTTAGTTAGTGTGTGTGTATATATATATATAGATAGATAGATAGATAGATAGATAGATAGATAGATAGATAGATAGATAGATAATGTATGTATGTATGTATGGTGTATGTATATGTATATATGCATATATGTATGCATATACATATGTATATGTATGTATGTATATATGTGTGTATATGTATATATGTATGTGTGTGTATGTATATACACATACATACACACATATCTATATAATATATATATGTATATGGAGAGAGAGACACAGAGAGAGAGGAAATGCGTATCACCCTATAACTTGGTCACATAGGGTCCCTTTGGTTCTGAGATTTGCCACAAGATCCAACTAGGAGCTGATCAGCTTTTCAGGGTCTATAGTCTGACCCTTTTATACTTGAGTAAACAAACTTCTCTGCTGCACTTTTCCTAATGCATCATTCCTGGTTAAAGAACATTCTCATGCAATTCTTAACAAACTGGCAAGAAAAAAGTAAGCCATATAAGAATGTACATCCAGTGTCATACAACTTCTTTGTTGTCTACAAGTTACACCAATGGATTCACTGTCATTATGGTTATGCCCTACATGCCCATTCAAAAACATTTTGTCTTCTTTAAGGGGATGGCAACCTTTCAAATATGGAGTACCAAGGCGTTGATCTCTGTTTTTTATACTTTGAGTTTGGTGGAAGGAGTAAACATGGCAACTCTTACAAGGTGAGTGCAGCATTGGATACTGATTTGAGAAAGTTTTAGGGGAGAGCATCATGGTGATGACAGCAATTTGCCCATGTGTCAATAAAAAATAGGTTTGCATGCCATCTTCAGCAGTCATGTTATCAATAAGCACACATACACAATGATAAATATTCAGATGTTTGGAAAGTCTAGTCTTATCTTATTATGTTTTTTCTACATGGGATAATTAGGTGAAACTAGCACCCAAAATATTGATTCTCCATGAACATTACCAGAAGTCTGGTTTTTGTTATTGTTGTTGTTTGTAATGTGGTAAAAGATCTGCCCTGGATCAAAAATAAATCTGTATGGTTAGCCAACAACTGTCTGAATCAAATTAGAGCTACTTGGTTTGAGTTGGTTGCTTCTTCTAGACCAGTGGTTTCAAAAGCAAATAGAAAGACCCCTAAAATACACATAAAGCTCTCTGTGGGTCACATATTGACTTATAAAACTCCATATTAACATTATCTTTCTTCCACTGTGTTTTAATTTATTTTATTAACTATTTCTCAATTACATTCTAATCTAGTTCAGGCAGCACTTGAGAGTGTTGCAATATGCCTCTAGTGATCTGGATTTTGACACTTCTATAATTGGCTATGCTTTGAGTCCCATCTACCCATCAAAACACAATAGACCAGCCAGTGCCTGCATATCCTGCCTTGAGCCTACCCTGCTTCTGTCCTCCTTCTACCCCCTCTCCTCACCTTACTCTTGCTCTGAGAACACTACACAAATCACTATTACTATTGCTACTGGAAGAGGTATGGTAATCTATTGACCGATGGTTCCATTCACAATCCTGACTGCTGACCAAAATACTCTTTCTTGATCACCACTCCCTGTATGTGTTCTATACTTCCAGTTCTTTGAAGGCAGAAACTGCCTCACTTTTGTATTTGTATCCCCAGCACCCACCATAATGTCTGGCACAAAGCAGGCACTTAATAAGAGCTTGTTGATTGACTGATAGTGACTGATTGATTCTATACACAAAGAGAATTTTTCTTTTTTCTTCTGTATGCTTGCCAAAAGGTAGCATTGTTGGCTAAGATGGTGGCTGGAAAGCAGGGACTAGCGTGAGCTCCCCAGCAAGTCCCTCCAAAAACCTATTTAAAAAATGGCTCTGAAACAATTCTAGAACTGCAGAACACACAAAATAGCAGAGGGAAGCAGGGCTCCAGCCCAGGACAGCCTGGATGGTCTCTGGGTAAGGTCTATCCCTCAGGGAGCTGGGAGCAGAGGGGAGCGGAGCAGAGCCTAGCATGGGTGGTGTGGACCAACCAGACCAGAAGCCGGGCAGAGTGTGCCCTAGCGCCCTGAATCAGTGAGCTGCAGCAGTTACCAGACTTCTCAACCCACAAACACCAAAGACAACAGAGAAGGTTAGTGGGAAAAGCTTCCGGGGACAGGGAGTTTGTGGTTCGGCCACCAACCCGGGGGCAGCATAGGTGGGGCAGCTACAGAACTACAGCTGCAGTTGCTTCTGGCCCCAGGCCCACCTGGTGGGAGGA
>CM053622.1:620299695-620320171 GCA_028646595.1 Phalanger gymnotis | reverse complement strand
AAAAAAAAAAGTTTTGGCAGGCATCTAGAAAATAAGATACACAGGCAATGGGGCATAGAAATTTATCTTGCCCTACAAGAAAGGAAGAGAAAAGGGGATGGGAAGGAAGTAGGGTGACAGAAGGGAGGGCTGACTGGGGAACAGGGCAACCAGAATATATGCCATCTTGGAGTGGGGGGGAGGGTAGAAATGGGGAGAAAATTTGTAATTCAAACTCTTTTGAAAATCAATGCTGAAAATTAAATATATTAAATAAAATTTAAAAAAATTTTAAAAAAAGGTAGCATTGTTTAGAGGACAGAACATTGAACTAGGAGCTTATAGACATATTCTAGTCCTGTCTCTGTCGTTAACTCACTATAGGATCTGTCAAGATATTAGGAGACACCCTATTTTTCAGAGCTAAGGCCCAGCAAACAAGCTGTGCCCTGAGCTTGGCATGACTGTAATCCTTTGTGCTAACCCTCTGGATGATTTCACCATTGGTACAAGTACTGAGATTTCCCCACACTGCCTTGGGTCCCCCACCTTCCGCCACTAGGGGCAGGGTTCCAACACATGTATCCTTGCTTGCAAGTCCTTTCCCTCACTTGAAAAAACAAACTTCTGTTTGATTCCTGACTCTGTCGTCTCTGGCCTATTCTGTTTGGCTCCAGCCACCCACAGGTTAGAGACTGGCTCAGTTCAGTTGGCAGATCATATACAAATTAACCAACCTATTTGTGCTTCGCTTTTTAAAAAACAAAAACGGATTTGTTTTGTAATTTTCTTAGAAAAAAAATACACCAAAAAAAGTCCCTCTTCTTTCCCAGCTGTCAAATTTCAATAAGGGAAGGTCACTGAGTCCTTTCATATAAGGAAGGTATTTCCTCGTGGAACTGAAACCTCATAGCCCTGTTCAACAGAGCTGCTAAGAAGCCACCTATCCAGGTACAGCCAGGGGCTATCTGTCCTGCAGCTGGATTCATTCATAAAGTAAGGGATTTGGACTATATATTTGAGGATCCTTCTAGCTATAAAATTCTTTGTAGATTTGAGCTGGAAGTGAATCTGTTTTTTAATTCTATTATTGATTCTGGAATATTAGCTGAACTTATCTCTTTTTTTGTGATTTAATTCCTTCACCTTCCCCAGAGGTTCCCAAACTTATTTAGTCTGCTGCCCCCTTTAAATAAAATTACTCAGCGCCCCGCTGGAAATCTACTTTCTTTAACCCTTTTAAGGGTTTTTTTTAATTTGTCATTTCAAAAAAATATACAGTTTTTTAAAAAAATGATGCATCATAAATTTAATAATTTTTATAAATTTGGGGGGGTTTTTCCTGCATTGAAATTTTGATGATGCAACATTTTGTCATGTAACCGTATAGTATATTATAAACAAGTCATTACACACACATATTCCTACTGATGCATGCTGGACTTCCCCACAATGTGCAACATGCTGACCTGCCAATACTTGCTTGCTAAGACCTTTCAGGGGACTTGACCACTGATCAGTTATAACTTGCAGTTTGTGTGTTTATTTGGAAAATAATGTAATCATTATGACCTTAATTCTGTTATACAACAGATAAAATGTGTACTAATGGTTTTTCTAAATTTTCTTATCTTCTCATCTTTCCTTATGTTTCCACCACCCCCTTATTTTTATTCGATGCCCCCCAATTACACCCAAGGCTACTACCACCACCCCTAAATTGTTCCTGCACCCCCCAGGGGATGATATAACCCTCTTTGGGAACTTATGAATTCTTCCCCATCAGGATAACATGTTAAATAGGTTTAAAGATGGCCAACAATGGAACCTCAACAGCAGAAGCTGGAGCCCCTTGGAAGTAACTCTGAAGGAATAAACAGTTTGGCCTATGATAAAGCCATAGTGGCCCAGCAGAACCAAATTTACCAAGAGAGTGCTATCTAAAATCCACTGGTCTCCAGGAGCCTAGAGTTCTCTGTTTTCTACAAGGAATGCAGGCGTACCTTGTTTTATTATGCTTAGTTTTCTTGTACTTCACAAATATTTTGAGGTTTTGTTTGTTTTTTTCTCAAATTGAAGGTTTGTGACAACCCAAGTCAAACAAGTCTATTGGAGTCATTTTTCCGACAACATGTGCTCACATTGTGTCTTGTATCACATTGTGGTAATTCTCCCAATATTTCAAATTTTTTCATTACTATTACATGTGTTATAGTGATCTTTGATCAGTAATCTTTGATGTGACTATTATAGGACAGCGAACTTAATAAATGTTGGTTATGTTCTGACTCCTTTGCTGATGGGCTTTTCTCCCATCACTCTCCCTCTCCTTCTGCTTTCCTATTCCTTGAGACACAATAATATTGAAATTAGGTCATTTAATAATCCTACAATGGCTTCTGAGTGTTCGAGTGAAAGGAAGAGCCAATCAATGCAGCAAACTTAATTGTCATCTTATTTTGAGAAATTGCCACAGCTATGCCGACCTTCAGCAACCAGCAGCCATCAATATTGAGGCAAGACCCATCACCAGCAAAGATTACTACTGGCTGAAGGCTCAGACGATGGTAAGCATTAAGCAATACAGTATTTTAATTAAGGTATGTATATTTTTTTAGACCTAATACTGTTGCACACTTATAGACTACAGTATAGTGTAAACATAACTTTTATATGCATGGGTAAAAAACTCGTATGACTCACTTTATTGTGATAGTGGCTTTATTGCAGTGGTCTAGAACTGAATCTGCAATACCTTCAAGGTATGTCTATATTCAGAAGGCAACAATATCAAAAGAACAAGGACCTACACACAAAAAAATATTCACTCTTCTACAAGACCAGGTGTGATGCCAACTGGTTCTACTGAGTCCTGAGTTCTCCCACCTGGAGGCCGTCTGGAGGATAGTGAATAACTGCAGAGGTTCAAAGTCATCTCTGCCAAGAGCAAATGCAATTCAGTAAACATTAATTAAGTACCTACTATGTGTTAAGCACTGGAGAAGGAAATGGCAAACCACAGTAGTATCTTTGCCAAGAAAACCCCAGATGGGGTCACGAAGTGTTGGACATGACTGAAATGAGTGAACATGTGTTGGTGGGTTGTTTGCTGTCCATTCTCAAAGAGGACCAAAATGACATCACTATGTTAGAGTCAAGTTATGGTGTGGCTGACTGTGGCTGATCAGACAATTCCCAGACAAGTTGTGAATGTTCTACCACAAGTTGGGCACAAACAGTCCAGGTGGGGTGGATTCTCTAAATCTAATCACCTTGTGTTTCTATTAAGTGACTTCAAATCTGCTTTGTTCATAGTACACAGCCTCTTTTTTGATGAGGGGATGCCATGCAGGGTGGTCCTGTGCCAGTGTCTCATGTCTCACAGCTGATTCCAAAGCTCTTCAGAGAGGACTTGAGAATGTCCTTGTATCTCTTCTTCTGACCACCAAGTGAGCGCTTGCCTTGTGTGAGTTGTCCTTAAAATGGTCTTTGAAGCGAAGGTACAGTTAGCTTTCCAACAAAGTGACCAGCCCTTCAGGGTATCAAGCGCTGTATTGAGCACTAGGAACATAAGGAAGAAAGATAGTTCCTGTCCTCTAGGATTTTACAATCTAACAGAGGAAGACAATTCACAAAAGGAAGCTGAAAGGGGGAGTGGCAATGAGGGCCTTATGTTTGGTGGAACCGAAGCAGAGCTCCTGACCGAACGTGGAGAGTTACCTGGAAAGTTCTGATCAGAGCCCTCTACTAAGGAAGGCTTTGGAAGGCTTTTCATTCTACTCTCTAGCCCTACAATCAGAAGGGAGAGGCAATTGAGGAGTTGAAAAGGTGTCGAGTATCAAAAACTGAGTCAGCCTGTATGGTGACGAGAAAACCTAGTGTCTCAGCGCTTAACTGAGTTCACAATGAAAGATTTCCGCAATATATTCATGGATTCAATAGAGCAACTGGAGAAATAGACCTCAAAGGTCCAGCTATTTATGTTCTTCAATGACCAGAGCTTCTCGGTCCACCTACAGCTGGTCAGGTCCTCCTACCAGCAACCTGAAAGCAGTTTTCAAGCCCTTCATTGAGGGCGGAGGAGTTTTATCGGCAGGAGCCCCGCCCCTGCCAGCTCCGGGGCTATTCAGCGTCCACTCCCATTCCCTGCTAATTGAGGGAAGTATATGGGTATAAGTACAGAAAGGATTTTTGTGTTTGTAAAAGGTAATATTTAACTCCTCTTCTGTCATCATCACCCATGACCTTGAGTGTTTTATTAAAGGGAATACTGGTGGTGAGGAGGGAAAAGTTACTTTAAATAAGATAATCAAGTAACTGAGGGGAATAGTGTGACACAGCAGACTGAGCACTGATGCTGGAGTTACAGGACCCGGGTTCAAATCCTCCCTCTTTTCGGAACAATCTTTATGAGTTTCCACCAACCTCAGTTTCATCTTCTGTAAAATGATAGAGTTAGTTGGGCTTCATTGCCTCTGAGATCTCTTCCAGCTCTAATCTCTGATCTTATCCATTTTGAGTGTGTAATTCAATCCCAACATTTGCCAATTCAGGTTAAATTATTTAAGTGGGTGACCAAGAAATTGAGGGAGGCAGTAGAAAGAGTGCTGGCTTTGTAGTCAAGCTTAGGCTCGGATCTTGACACTGTCACCTTTGTGATCTCAGGCAATCACCCAATCTCTCCGGACCTAAATTTCCTCACCTGTAAAATGAAGAAGTTGGACTAGATGACCTCTAAGGTAAGGTTGAACTCCAAAACTATGATGTCATAATCATAATTGCACTTTGTCCAAGGAGAAATGCTTAAACAATTGCTTGACATTAATGGAGAGGGCTAAAATTATATTGTGTTTGAAGGTACCATTAATTACCATAAATATATGAGAAAAAGCTAGTGGTAGTGGACAAAGTGGGGAACTTGGAGTCAGAAAGAGCTGGATTCAAATACTAATACTAATAAGCTCTGTGACCCTGGGAAAATGATCTCACCTCTCAATGTCTCAGGCAACACCCTAGGATTTAATCTATTAAATTCTATTCTGATAGCATTTGCATTTGCTGAAGGAGTTCTTATACTGATGAAATCATAGATCTTTCCAATACAGTATATACAAGAGATAAATAGCATTGCTTAAGACACACCCAATTTCCAAAGCAAAAAATAATTTATAAGACTTTGGTGTTCTTCATTATGTGTTATGTTGATTTCTAACCAGATTGCAGCCTACTTTATAAATAACGCTTTTTTTTTACATAGTAAATTCTAAATGTAAAAAAAGGAGTATATGTAACAATTTTGGATATGATATATGTATACGCATACTATACGTCCTATGTCTGTATATACATATATACATACTTCCTTTTGACTGGTCTTAATTATAAAACTGTTTGACTTAAAGTGAATAGGGAAATCTATTTTTAAAATCCTATAATATAAAATGGTAAAGAGTCCAAATCAATGGAGCAATTCATGTTCATATGTTTATTTTAGCACTGAACTACAGAGACATTACTCTGCTAGTTCTAATGCTCTTATGAGAATTTTGGTTGGAAATCAAAGTTTCACTTTGATAGGGAAATGGGGAAAATCCTTCTGATAACCTGAAAAATCTCAAATGTGATGGTGAGAATATTTTGTGCCAACACCCTTTGTGGAAACAACAAAGCCTGACTCCAAGAGATCTCTTGGGCTCTAAAGGCCCATGAGATGAATCATTAGACAGGAATGAAGAGAGCAGGGCCTGTCCTCATTCCTTTTAAGGGCTCTGAATCTAAATACAAATTGAATTTCAATTATTTTTTTAACTAAGTTCTCCAGTCCAGATTGATCAGATCATGTCTGGATACTAAAGTATTCAGATACTACAAAACTTACTAATTACCTATATATATAAAAAAAGCATAGGATTTTTATGCCTACTTTTCTAGAGAATTAAGCATGTAATCTCTATGTTTATCGAATGAAAGAAAACACTTAAAGAAAAAAAGAACATCACTCAGGATTTCAAGGAGTGTCTCTTTTCTTCCTAATGTGATGTATTACAATTGCCCCTGTGGTCGGCTCTGTACCAGGGCTGAATATGTCTTGATTGCTCTGGTGTTTTATCTTCTTTTTTCTGCTACTTTCTTTTTTTTTCTGCTTCTTTCTTGTTGTTGTTTTGTTTTAATTAATCTAGACTTCTTACTGCTTTCCCTCTCCAACTACTGAGAAAAAAAATATTCATATACATATATATATGCATATGTATGTATGTGTCACCCCTCCCCCCCAATAAAGTATTCTGGTGATTTATTTGCTACTTAATACTCACACCCAATTCTGAGAAACTGAAAGAGATTAAATTCAAGTCAGTTTATGTTGTTTCAACTGATCAATCACAAGCACACATTTAGTTTCCACTGTGAGAAGCACTGTGCTAGGCCCTGGCAGAGATAGGACACAGTTCTGCTCTCAAGGATCTTATGGTCTTGTTAGGAGATAAGATAGGGTAACACAAAGAGCTGTAATAAACCATATTGTAAGATGAATGCATTTGAGAGTGACATATGGTTAGAGAGCTGGACGTAGAGTTAGGAATACCTGAGTTCAAATCCTTCCTCAAAGACTTAATATCTGTGTGATCCTGGGCAAGTCACTTCACCTCTCTCAGCCTCAGTTCTCTCATCTGTAAAATGGGAATAATAATAGAAGCCCCCCCCCCACCTCCACCACAGGGTTGCTGTGAGGATAAATAATATTTGCAAAGCACTTTGTAAATCTAACAAGCTGTATGAAGGCAGCTATTATTATAGAGAATCACAGAAGAAAGTGTTCACAGTATTTGAAAGTGGTTGTTGTTAACAATCAAGAAAATCAGAAAAGGCTTCTTGGAGGAAAAGGCATTTGAGTATTTCGACAGAAGAAGATGAGGTGGAGGAGGGGCAGTGAATATTCCAATTATGGGGAATAGTCTAAGCTAAAGCAGAAGACCCTGAAAATGTAGAGTGTGTTCTGGTAGACAGAGAGTTGTGTAGTTTGTTTGGAGAATTGGGAATGATATTAGATAAGCCTGGAAAGGCAGCTATCACTAGGTTGTAGAGGCCCTCAAATGCCAGGAAAAAGAGTTTTAACTTTACTTGGTCATCAACAAGGACCTGCTGAACACTTCTGAGCAGAACAGTGACCCAACCAGTTCTATACTGAAGAAAGATTATTCTGTAGTCAGCATGAAGAAGAAGTTGGGGCAGAGAGAGGATGGAGATGGGAGCTAATTATTTGCAATTGCACAGGCAAGTTATTCAGGGTAACTAAGCTAGAGTGGTGGTAGTCAGAATGCTCTTTGTCCTTCCTTCTCAAAGAGGACCAATGACATCACAAGGCTGATGTCTTCACTTGCTTGTAAATTGAAGTGAGGTAGAGCTTTGAAAAATCATTAGCCTCACTCTGTCTCCTCCAAAGTTATTGAAGTCCAGTAGCAAGAAAAAAGTCAAGGTGACTGGGGATAGCCCAGAATGCAGTGGGGGATTTTGGCCTTTCTAAATTAAGATTTTTCCCAGGTCTCAGTATGTCTGAGGTGATGCCCAATTAATAACTAAGGGCTAGGTAAGAATTGAGAGAAAAGATGGCCTAATTTGCCATCACAAAAATATCAGTCTGGGAAGGGAAGACCATCAAAATTCCTGGCCAGAACAGAAAATGATTGCTATTTACACTCATTCTAAGGCATCAAACCTAAACAATGAACTGCAGAAACTTAGGCTGGGGGCTGTTATTGGCCATTCAATGAGAGCCAGAGTGATTTGGATTTAAAGTCCTAGTCCAGTAACTCCATTTGAAACACACAATGGGTTTTTTTCAAAGCCTGTTTTTTTAGAGCTGTATTTCAAAAAAATCAAAAATGAAAACTGCACAGGACAAAAATAAATTGTCCCAGCTTTTTTGAAAAATAATAATAAAAAATTTTTTAAGTCTAGCTTCCAACCCCCCCAATATCTTACAAAATATAGTCAATCAAAAATTATATTCTTATAGACAGAGCACCCACATGTAAAGATATGGTGTCCCAAGTGGAGAGAGGGACCACATATGGTGAGGGAAGAAAAAAGAGAAGGAGGAGGAAAAGGAAATGGAGATGGAGGAGAAGAAGACAGAGAAGAAGTAGTAGCAGCATTCCCCAACTTCTACTCAAGTTGGCAAGCTGAGTCCCCAGAAGGCAGTTACTACTACTCTCAGGGTAGTAGTAGAGATAACTCTCAGAGACCGTGCTTCTCCTGACAGTAAGAATAGAGAGTAAGGGATGAGCATGAGAAGTATTGCATAAATGAAATCCTACAACCTGGTAACTCTTTGGATGTGAGAGATGAAAGACGGAACAATCAAAGATAATTCTAAGGTTGTTAACATTGAGGAAGAATATTGTCAGAGAGAAATAGTGATGTTAGTAGAACAATCAGGTGTAAGGGAAAAGATAAAGACCTTGGTCAGGACATATCTAGTTTGGTATGTTTGTGTCAGTGGGACATCCAGGTGAGATTCTGCATATCAGAAGATAGTTCATGACTGGAGATATAATATAGGTTTGGAAATCATCTGCATAGAGTTGGAAGTTCAATTCATAGAAATGAATGTTTGCCAAAGAAAGAGAAAAAGAGAAGGACCACCCATATTAAAGAATGAAGAAGAGAATGAAAGAACTTCAAAGGATACATAAAAGAAGAAATTAGAGAGACAATAGGAGATGCCTCTGAAGTCCAGATAGAAAAAAATAGTAATAGAAAAGGGTGTTCTGAAACTGTAGTGAAAACTATAGAGAGGCCAGGGAAGAGAAGTGCTGAAAAAAAGGCCACTGGATTTGGCATTTAGATCATTGACTACCTTATAGAGAAAGGTATCACAAAAATGGGGGTTATTCTGTGGGGTTGGAGTTTGGGGTGGGATGTGGTGTGGAAGCTTGATTCAAGGAGTTGAGGGGAGAGTAGGTAGTGAAGAAGTGGAGGAACCAGTGGCAGACAGCTTTTCAATAAATTTAGAAGTAAAGGGGAAGGGAAAATGGGATAGTAGTTAAACGGGCTAAATGGGTCAAGCAGTTGTGGTTAAAAAAACAAACATCTCTTGGAGAAAGATGAAACTAGTAGCTAAAATGAGGACTTTGAGTTGTCTGTAAGTTTCAGCTATATGCTGTACATTTTCCTTCTTTTGTATTTCCACAAATAATATAAGGTTGCCTAAATCCTAAATATAATGTAAGGTCTCATGTGGTAATACTGCAGCTCCCCCACATCACAGGAACCACAGTCATGTTACCACAGAATGATTCCAGAATATAAATTCACTCAGAGAAACCTGCTTCTAAAGTAACTCCAGCCAGCTTTTTCAGCTTTCAAAGCTGTTATCCATAAAACAGCATATTTGAAAATCTGCTGCTGGTACATGCTGTTCACACAAAGCAAAACGACACAAGGAAGGGAAGTATGATATTTGAGGTGCTCACTAAAATGGAGAGGCGTCACATACAGATGCTTAGGAAATCAGACAGGACATTTTAGAAGTAGTCTGCTATAGTGCAAAAAGTGCTGGACTTATAGTTTGGAGGTATGACCTCAGTTTGAATGTTAAGTCTGATCCTTGTTTTGGGACCAGGCAAGGCACTCAACCTTTCTGAGAGTGTTTCCTCATTTTTAGTGTAAGGATAATATTACCCTGTAGTAACTTCCTTAAAAGATTGTTGTAAGGTCAAGTGAGTTTATGTATATAAAACACGAAGAACTATAGAAATGTCATGTATCATCATCATCATCATCATCATCATCATCATCATCATCACAGAGGCAACTAAGTGGTGACATGAACTCTAGAACGGTGGATCTGGAGTCACAAAGTCATGAATTCAAATCCAGTCTTATACACTGAATAGATATGTGACCCTGGGTAAGTCACTTAAACTCTCTCAGCCTCAGTTATTTCATCTCTAAAGTGGAAATAATAATAGCACCTACATATCAGGATTGTTGTGAGAATAAAATAACATTTGTAAAGCACATTGTAAAACATAAAATGCTGTACAGCTAGCTAGCTATCATTATTATTATTATTTTGTCTAGTATTGTAAATGTCTTTGGGAATACTCAATGACTGTAGACATCTAGCTCTGTTAGCCAAGGACTCCATCCTTTGGCTTCTTTACCATTGAAACATTGTTGCCATTGCTTTGCTGCTGAAGAACAGCAGGCAGGGACACAGACACAATCCACATCGTCATTATTATTTAACATAATTGAAAGTAATAGTAATATAGCTCTGTTATACTGGACTAGAAAGTGTTTATTAGAGGATATGCACACATACATCTATATATCTACACACCTACATCTACATATATGTGGATAGAGAAGGAGAGAAAAGAAGAAATGAGGGGAGAGAAGGAGAAAAAGAAGAAGGAGGAAGAGGAGGAAGAGAAAGAGGAGGACGAGGAAGAAAAGAAGAAAAGGGGGATGGAGGGAGAGGAGAGAGAGAATGAATAGAAATTCTTACTTTAATCTGCATAAAGAAGTGTCTAGGGAAGTATAAAAAGGAATATTTTGTGTTCTGTTGGAGCATGAATTCTTAATCTTTTTTAGGGTTTCCTAGACTCCTTAGGCATTCTGGTGAAACCTATGGACTTATTCTCAGAAAAATGGTTTTAAATTCATAAAATAAAATGTATATGATTATAAAGAAAGCCAATCATATTATAATGCAGTTTTAAAAAAAATTATAAAAAAACAAATGGGCAGATTCCAGGTTAAGAACCTCGGTGTTACCTTGTTTCAAATGATTAAAGTTTCTGTGATTACTTATATTCTTAACACAATAACTTGTATTTTCTGTTCTACAATAATAAAAATATAGCAACCTGGCTCATTGCATAGGGAAGAAGGAATATTTACAAATCAAAATGATATGAAAATAAGAGTTATCAACACATTTTTAAAAATGTGACACCCTTTAAAAACAATGGTTAAATTACCAGTATTACCTAGCATTTAAACTGGATCTCCCATAATCATCAAAAACAGTAACAAGACTTATTAAGTCAGAGAAATATATCTATGTATTTACTAAACAGTTGTGTTTCCATCCCGTAAATGAACAGCATCAATAACTTCATTCCCATGTGAGTAATGCAGTTTCCCTGGACTTCAGTTGCTTTTGAGAAGACTCACTTATTTCACTGTGCTGAGACATTGGGTGGAGGGAGAAAAGAGCCACATATTGAATATTTGTACTACTTCCATATGTGTAATTAACTGCCTTTGAAGGGTTGATATTCATGAACTTAACAGGCCTTACCCTACTTGGCCAATCCAAGCTGATATTTCTCACAGATGCTTGTTCAGTATGCTTTGCTCTCAGGCAACTGCGTGGTGAGCTAGAAATCTGATTATGTAAAAAGCTTTTGGCTTCTGTCCTCCAGTAGGTATAAGCAAAAATGAATTTAGAAAATCAAATCTTGTTCAAGGTCAGAGTGAAATGTTTTGTTGACTAAAATTTATTTTCAGTATCAAATTTTGCTATTTGCATTATTCGACATGGGAAATTAAAAGAAAATCCTAGCATACTAGGTCTGTGATAGGGTTTCTGACTTTTTCCCCTTTTTTGCTTTATGATAATTGCAGGTGGGCACTTTTTTGTTGTTGCTATGAGGTATTGCCTTGGGAAATCCAATTCATCTTACTGCAGAGCAGAGGAAATCAAACTTCTTATATAAAGGCTGTTTCTGGAACTACTTTGGCAATTTTCTGGGATCTTGTATACAAGACTGAACTGCTAGGTCTGGCTTGTACTTCTGTCCTTTGGTGGCTTTCTCTCTGGTGGCTTCCACAAGGGAGGTGGGGATGCTCTCTTATCTACTTATCCCCCATGGTTCCTCCATACCTCCTTGGCCTGTGTTCTTGTCTTTCTCTATCTTTCCATTATTCTTCTACAGAGAATTCACCCAGCAGGCTGGAGGCCTTCCTTTCTTTCATTCTTTCAAGATCTTTAGAGCACCAAAGTACTCCAGGCTGCAGACCTGGAACCCTAAATTTTTACTGTGTGATCAGCCACCTCCTTTACCAATCACGGTCATCCTTAATAATGACCTTTCAGCAGCTTCTCACTCACTGGGAAGGAGGAGATGTGACAAGCAAGCTACCTATTTGAAAAGAAAGAGGTCTTTTTCAAGAGAGTGTTTTTAAAATTAGTCATTACCTTGCTTCTGCCTACCCTGCCTCTTGCTTTCACTTTAACCTATTTCATGCTGACTCTTCTAGCTTGCTGATCAGCTTTGTTTTCCATCTCCTGGCAGTCTCACCTGGCAGATTTGGTTCTCTTGTGGACCTTTGGCTTGGCCCAGCTCTCTCTGATTTTCTCCCTTAGACTACTGACTTTCCTTTAGAACGGATGACTATGTTTTGCATTTTCTTTCCCATTTTTGTGTGTCAAAGACCATTTTGGCAGCCTGATGAAACCAATGGACCTTTTCTTAGAATAATATTTTTAGATGAATGAAATATATAGGGTTACAAAGGAAACCAATTAAATCAAAAAACCCCATTCCCATGGACCAGAGATCTAATGATGTTCTCAAACCAAATTCCTTCCTCTACTTGTGGAAAACGATAGCAGAGCCATTCACAAGTTTTCCAGTGGGAGGTCTTAGAAAATGTGGTGCTATACCAACAGTGGGAGCAGGCCAAGATGTCCTGCAGGGAGTGGAGTTAAACAGCCTTACAGCAAGCAAATAAAGAGGCAGCATGGTGCAGACAAAGGAGCATTGGATTTGGATTGGAATTCTGGATCTGTCGTGTGTTATTTGTGTGACCTCGGTCAAGTCATCAAGCTTCTCAAGACCTTAATTTTCCGTAACATGGAGAGCTCGAACTAGGGGACTTAAAAGATCCTTTTCAGGTCTGAATCTATGATTGGCTATGGTTCATTGAAAGTGGCTTCATAAGCCATTGAGAACAATTGTTCTGGAAGCACAATAAGTGTCCCAGAACCTTTCGCTAATGAAGCAAAGACTGTTCCAGGGTTTCTTGACCTGTGCAATTGTTTATGGACCCTTGGAAACTAACTACATCTTGAGCTTGTGTCTGATACATATTTTTAGCCTGAATGTTTGTGTGGGACTTGGGGACCACTTCACACAGCTCTATGGAAACATAAATGAGCTATGTTCTGAGATGTAGTGCAGAGGTGTCAAACTCTTGGCAACCTGGCCGCAAGCAATCACAAAATTCCCAAGTGTGGCCAGAACCAGATTAAAATGTAATTGGGAAATTTTTAACAGATATATATATATATATATATATATACATATATATATACACACACATACACACACACATATATGTATATACATATACATATATATATATACATACACATACATATATATTTGGAGGGGGGAAGGCAGGGCAATTGGGGTTAAGTGACCTGCCCAAGGTCACCCAGCTAAAGTGTGTCAAGTGTCTGAGATCATATTTGAACTCAGGCCCCCCTGACTCCAGGGCTGGTGCTGTACTCACTGCGCCACCTAGCTGCCCCAACAGATATATTTTTAAAAAATACAACGTAGATAATGTTAATTTGTGGTTCTTTAAATTCATGTGGGCCCACAGAGATCCATTTCTATTTGAGTTTGACACCACCGTCCTTGAGGAAACCCAAGGCAGGGATACAAAGAACCAAAGAGGTAGATTTGGGGGTAGCATGCCAAGATCAAATAGTCCACACAAGGCCAAATCTTAAGGTTCTGGGCTACTTATTACATTAAGAGGAATTAAAATTTTACTATGACTGTTGAGTCCTGAATGCTGTTACCATCCAGAATCAGTACCACTGATGCTGATACTCAGCCCAGATCCATGAAGAGCAGGCCTCAGAGAGTCCTCCCCTATCTAATGTTGCCTTCTGTCCAGATACCATTAGGCATCAGCTAACAGCGTATCAAACCTCAGGGAATCCTTTTTTTTTTTTGTCCAGTCCACACCCTGCCTAGATCCCACCAGGATGTCCCCTTTACCCTAACATTCCTGACAACCCTCCTGTATCAGTTCCAATCCAGTGGGCAAACAAAGTATAAAACCTGGATCCTTAAACTGTGTGTAAGAGCAGAGGTAATGAGAGGAATCCACTGTCAATTTTATGAGCTCCTCAGTCAACCTGATAATATTACAGGGTGGTGAAATTTGTTTGGAGGCCTCTGAAGGATACTTCCCCAAGGATGTGGACATGCATACTCAGTGGGCAAAGACAGCTCCTGTGATCTGAGATGCCTTTAAAATCATTGGCTGATTCAGAATAAGGAGTCTGGATTGTTGTTAAAGAAATTTCACTGGTCTTTAGCTATGAAAGTGACTGGTAAGACCAGAACTTATTTTCATTTCATCTTTTGGATTTTTAAAGCTAGACCTGTATATGTCAGAGTAGATATGTATTCTGGAGTGGCAGGGAGGAACAGAACTTGTGCTCATGTGCGGCTCTTCCTCAAAGGACCAGTTAGTTGATAACAATTTGTGGTAGAAATCCATGGCAGAAGTGAATATGTGTTTGCACAAATCCTGAAAGGAGAAATTTTGAGAGTGGACTTTTTCTGGCTTACTAGATGGTAGCAGTTACAGCACTGATAGATTTCCTGCTGAAGCACAAAAGCAGAGGCAAACATGCACGCCTACTCAGTCCACAAGGGGAGTTCATGGCAAATGTTCCCAAATTTTATCCTGCTATGTGGAGAAAGGGGGATTTTAAACTCCCTAAGGGATATAATTATAGAACCTAGGCTTTTAGCTAAAGAAGGAATTTTTTTTTGGCAGCACTTTACTAATAACCCTAAAATCAAGAATTTTCAAGTTCAGGCATTTAGAGATTAGAACTTTTAGAAAGAAAGGGGAATTTCAGGATTCCAGATACTTCCTGCACGGCATCTTATTTGGAGAGGAAAGCAGTAAACTATTCAGGTTACATGGATATGATGGAAAGGGGATTATCATTCAGTAGTCCTCAAAGCATGTTTCCCTTCTAGGGTTAACTTAAGCCAAAGGATAGTACTATGAGCCTTATTAAGAACCTGTAGGATCTTGTGGGAAAGAGGGACTGGATAGAATTCTGCAGTGGCTCACTGTAATGGCAACCTCAAGTTAATTTCCTTTTGGTAGGAAAATGATGGGTTGAGTCCTTTATGTGTCTTTTGGTTCTTTTCATGAGTTCCTAAGAGTCCTTTGTGCCCTCTGAATTTTCTGTGGGGTGAAATATACATTTAGCATTTTGAGTATTTATACAAGTGCTAGTGATTCCTTTTATTTACATTTCAAGAAACTTAGACATAAGTTAGGCCCTAAGTATATTAGGAGATTTTTTTTTAAAAAAAAAAGCAACTTCAGGGAAGGCAATGGCCAAAGAGATACATTGATCCTCATGGGGATCAGTCTTAGTATTGGACTGTCTATGTAAACCCAGAACATTTGGGGGTGGATGCCTGGGCTTACATGATCCTGGTCTAATCCTAGGGGGCTGACTCCTGTGAAGGTTAGTTTCCCTCTTTAGTTCATTGTCTTCACCCAAAGTTGGTTAAAATATTTTTTCTAATATAGCTAGGTGTTCTGATTCCAGTATCTTTTGACACTGGTTATGGCCATCTTAGAGATTAGGTTTTGATCTAGGTATGGTGAAGATGTGTGGAGAGAGAATCAGAATTTGGTGGAAAAAAGCCTGTAAAGTTTAAATGTCTCAGCATTTGAGTTGAGTGGGAGGAATGATTCAGGGAAATTGAGTAGGTGTGAAGCTCAGAAAGAATGACTGTGGAGAGAATTCAGTGTGAGATGGTAAAGAGAGGAAGAGAAGGAGAGACAGAGACAGATGGACAGAGACAGGCAGGAAGGAGATAGAGGAGAGAATAGGAAGAGAGGAAGAGAGAGGGAGGAAGGGGAGAGGGAGAGAGAGAGGGAGTGAAAGAGAGAGAGAGAGGGAAAGAGAGAGAATGAATTGAGACTGTGAGTGCTAGAATTCTGGGGTGTAATCCTCCCCATCCCCCTCAACACATATGGCATAATTACTGGCAAAAAGAAAAGACCAGAGATGGGAGATATCGGTTAGAATTTCTCTTGACCACTTATCTAAATCAGGCATTTTCTGAACTTTTCTTCTTGTTTTTTTTTTTAAGAGTATCTGAAAGTGGGGGGAGGGAGCGGTATGGGAAGGAAACCTAGAGCACACGTTTTGTGTATAACCATGAGTGACAAGATTGTGATATGTGCTTATGTGATATGAGACCGACTCATCTTACTTTCCCCCTAGTATAATGTCATGACAAATCAGTTCCTTTGTCCACCAACCAACAAACTTTCCATAACCAATGACTTCCATTACTGAGGTTTCCCTTTATTATGTCAGCCTTCATAGTCTACAGCTACCTGGGCATGTCAAGAGATGTACATGATTACTTGCTGTACTTCCCATTGATAGCCAGTATATGAATGAATAAAAATGCATTTATTAAGTATTTAATATGTACAATATACATTCTTAAGTGCCAGGAATACAAACAGAAAAGTAAGATAGTTCCAGCTCTCAGAGAGCTCATATTTCTATTAGGGAGAGACAGCACATATAGGGTGTTTCATCTGCAAATCAAGTGGAAAGGCCCTATGGGCCTTCGGGTACAGATGGTAATACATTTTCTTTAATTTTTTTCCCACTGGTAAGGCCATATCCATTTTTCTTGTTGAACATTTGATGATGCTAAGCCGACCAACAGCTTTGGGTGCTCCATGGAGAAACAACACGAGTCAGGCGGAGTCTGAATCAGAACTCAACTTTATTCAAGCAAGCAACAGACTTTTATACTGTTTCTTAACCATTACCTAATGCTTCTGAACCATTACCTAATGCATTGCTTTGTTACTTTACTGGAACATCTTTGATACTTTACTGGGACATCCTACCACGTGTCTCATGCAGCCTATGTAGCTTAGATACACCATGCTCACTATATTGCAACATTCCTGATCATTCCCATACAGATACCCATACTGACACATTTCTGTTTTTTCCCATGCGGATCACAGCCGCGAGGGTGGTTCCGGACCCATGACCTCTTATCTTGTACGGTCTTGCCTTGCCTAGGAGGCTTACCAAAATATAGCTGGATCTCCACATGCCATTCTGCTCGTCCTCAAGGATAGCTAGACCACCTTGAGATCAGACCCTATCCCTAGGTCCCCACAGCCATATCCATTTTTCTTGTTGAACATTTGATGATGCTAAGGTCTTTTATATAGAGAACTTTCTTTTCTGCATCTTTAGTACCTATGGCTACTAAGGAGACAGAGGCTATTGACACTGTAAGAGCAGTTGTTAGGTCACATCTACCGCTACTGCTGCTATTGCTACTATTGCTTCTGTTGATTAAAAAATTAAGAGTTGATTCCCTGAATCAGCAGTTGGTCAGAGACTATTATTGTTGAGGCAGCTAGATGGTTGCAATGGATTGAGCACTGAACTTGGGGTCAGGAAAACCTGAATTCAAATACAGTCTCAGACACTTAATAACTATTTAAGCCTAGCTGTTTTACCCTTTCTCTGCCTCAGTTTCCTTCCTAATAAAGTAAAGGCACCTATCCCCCATAGTTGTGAGGATAAATTGAAGTAATATTTATCAAAAGAAAAGTTTGCAAATCTTAACGCACTATATAAATGTTAGCTAGTAGTAGTAATAGCAGTAGCAGCAGTAGTAGCAGTAGTAGCAGCAGTAGTAGTAGTAGCAGCAGTAGCTACAGAACCAATAGCAGTAAGCAGCAACAGCAGCAGTGGTAGTAGCAGTAGCAGAGGCAGTAGTAGCAGCAAAAGTAGTAGCAGTAGCAGCAGCAGCAGTAGCAGTAATTGTAGTAGTAGTAGTAGTAGCAGCCACAGCAGCAGCAGCAGCAGAAGCAACAGCAGCAGTTGTAGCAGTAGTGCTGGTAAAAGCAGTAGTAGTAATAGCAGTAGTAGTGGTGGTGGTATAGTGTGACATACAGATGTTAGACTAATGACCATAGCACTAAGAGAAGCTTTTAGTTGTAGAAGATCAATTCTTGCTGTTATTTTATAATCTTCATACTAATATGCCTTCCTGGAAATTGAGAGATGAGTTGATAGTTTTTTTCCCCCCCTTAATCCCTTAGGTAGTTGTATTGGTAATTAAGATGGGCTTTTAGCACTTAATCAAGTGCCCTTGAAGAGTTTGGCCTTTGTTTCCTTGATTAAATTAGGAGTCCTTGCCTCAAGGGAAAGCCTAGTTTACACGGGTTTGAGTGACATGTTTGTGACATCAGAGGATTTTAGACCATGTGGGTTTAAGTGGCATTTTTTGTGACTCTTTTCAGTCACATGGGTGAGTTGCATGTGTGACTCACTTTTGACCCTGAAGAAGATATATAAATCCAGAGGTTGGAGTTCTCCCTTGAGGCTCTCACTCCTGGAGAAGTGTTGGTTTGGGACTCTGGGCAGCCGCTGTAAGAGGCTCCCAGCTCACCCAGATGTTGATGGTTTCTTGGTAACTATGAATCGTATTTGGTCTGCTTATAATCTATGTTTGTATTTGCTCTGAAGTTCAGGGTGCTGGCTTTTTCCCCTGAACTAAGTGAATGATATTTGTATGTTGGATTGAAATAAGATTGTTAACCCCCTAACATTACTTTCCTTAGTTAAGCAGATCAAAAGAACCTATGCTGGCAGCCTTCTTTTGTTGGGCTTGTGTTGGTCTTTCACCCCCACGGCAGCTGCTAGCCGAATTGTTGCAACAGTCATGGCTCATGTCCTGCCAGGAAAGATTATCCTTCTTACTATAAATCCATTCTGTCCTTCATCATTCCTTGTTGTGGCAGGTTCACTTTAAATCTCAGACTAGAATAGAATACCTATTAATTGTGAACAGGCAACAGGAACACATGATCTAGGAGATCTTAGGTTCACAGCAGAGTTAGAGGGTCAGCGTGGAGTAGCGAAGAACTGAACTTGGATTCACAATGACTGTCACAAAATCCTGTCTCAGACACTTACTAGCTGTGTGACACTAGACAAGTCACTTAATATCTCTATGCCACAATTTCCTCATCTGTAAAGTGAAAGGTTTGGACTTGATGGCCTCTAATGTCCCTTCTAAGTCTAAATATATGATCCTATGAATGAGACCACTTCTAGTAGTCTTCAAGGGTGGCAGACCCATAAAGAAGTCATAGGAGTCAGTCTGCAACATGCACATCATGAAGCTGGTAGAAGGCTTCCAAATGTTATCCCAATGTTATCCCAACAAACCTAGCCCTCAAATTTCAGAGAGATGTACTAGAAAGTTATGATGTCTGGAGCCACAGCAATATGGGCAAGGAGGAGGCTTGGTAAACTCAATGTCACCGTAAATGAATGCTGTCTTGGACAAGTAACTTCCTTGTATATTTTCCCTAATTAATTTTCTAGTTTTAGATGACTACTTCAGACTTTTTCTACTTCCAACTTCCCTAATGGACTTGAGTTGCTAATATTTAGTTTAATTCCCATGGTTTCTAATATTCTTTGCTTTTATTTATAGTTTGGTACATACTCCCTTTTCTCCAAATGAGTTCTTCCCTTAGGGTCAGGAGGCTTTGTGGAACCCCAGGACTGATTTTTCTTAGTACAGCATCCATTTGCAAATAAAAGCATTTGAAGATCCTTCACATCAATAGGCAATCCTTCTGTTTAGACTTTGTGCAAAACACTAGTAAGCACCTTAGGTGAACACAGATTTATTTTTTCCTTTTCTATTTCACATCTATTTGTTATTTTGATGATTTCATCTACAATTTCTCTTTGGTTAGCTTGGTTTTTGTGTATGTGTAAAGTTAATGTGTTTGAAGATCTTCCCCTCCCATTAATAGGCCTCATGTGGAGCTCATTAAGGGCAGCTTGATTAGGGGAGCCTTGTTTTGTAGGAAGGGTCACACCTTTTGCTAATTTCTTTTTTTTTATTTAATATTTTAGTTTCCAACATTGCATTGATTTCCACAAGATTTTGAGTTACAAATTTTCTCCCCATTTCTACCCTCCCCCCATTCCAAGATGGCCTATATTCTGATTGCCTCATTCCCCAGTCAGCCCTCCCCTCTTTTGCCCCACTTCCCCCTACCCCATCCCCTTTCCCCTTATTTTCTTGTAGGGCAGGATAGGTTTTTATGCCTTGTTCCCTATATATCTTGTTTCCCAGCTGCATGCAAAAAGCAACTTTTTTTAAAATTTTTTAAGCATCTGCTTTTAAATGAGTTCCAAATTCTCTCCCCTCTTCCCTTCCCACCCACCCTCCCTAAGAAGGCAAGCAATTCAATATAGGCCACACATATATTATTATGTAAAACACTTCCACAATGCTCATGTTGTAAAAGGCTAACTATATTTCCTTCCATTCTATCCTGTCCCCCTTTATTCAATTTTCTCCCTTGACCCTGTCCCTTTTCAAAAGTGTTTGATTTTGATTACCTCTTCCCC
>CM053622.1:620227431-620299195 GCA_028646595.1 Phalanger gymnotis | reverse complement strand
GAGGAAATGGGGAGAAAATTTGTAATTCAAACGCCTGTGAAAATCAATGCTGAAAACCAAACATGTCAAAAATAAATTTTAAAAAAAATAAAAAATAAAAAGATTCTCATTTTAAAAAAAAAGATACTAAGGGGCTTACTATTCTGTTTTCTAGCTCATTTTATAGATGAGAATGTGTTGATCTGTAAGATCTAGGTGTATCTGTTCTTGTCCACAACTGTAAGGTTGTAGACTTGTGTGCATCCTTGCAGTATAAATGAGAATCATGACCATATTAGGGGACTTTCTCTAAGAATACCAAGTTTATTCTCTTCTGAGGGGAATTTAAGCCATAAGGTGATGCTATGTGTCTGGGGTAAGGAGGAGGGAAAGGACTGCAGAGAGTTCTGGGGGATAGGTGGGGTTTACCAGGGAAGGATAAGAATTAGATCAACTTTCTGTCTGCATTTTTAATGAAGCAAAGTAAAGGCTGTTCTTTACCATGGATACATTATGACCCTAAGTGATTGGATAGGAAATTGGTATCCTTTTATCTATGTCAGTGGAGACCTTGATGCGAGTTATACTGGAGTTATATTTTGAGATATGTCATAGCAAAATCTGATTAGAAAATCTTATTAGCAATCTTTTTAGAAAATAAGCCAAAAGATACTATTTGGGGGACTATCTTTAAGACTGAGCCTGATCCTTGTGGGCCTAACCCTTGGGGTGCTGAGCCATAGGTTGATTTCTTTTGGAAAAAGTATGTGCCTATAATATTATGTTATGCAGACTTTTTTTCCCAACTTCAAAGATAAAGAGAAAACTGGATGCTTTGATATGCCCCAATATATTTAATCTATAACCCCAATATATTTAATCTCTCTATATAATCTATTGCAATAGGGGACATAAAATTTATAGCATCAAGGGTCAGCCATTATCCAGATGTTTCCAACAAATGTGTCCAACAGATGTCTCTAGCCCCTGGTGTTGGAAGTTGGATAAGACAAACAATGGGGTTCTGGGTCTCACTTGGCATTGGTGGGGTAGCCTCTTTCCTCTGCAGTGTAAGTTGCCTTCCTTCATTGAAAAGGTCAGACAGAGTGGCCTGAAGTCTAGTGCTCCAAATAATCAGCTCCTCAATTTGCCTGTCTTTTATTACTTGTTTGACCTTGGTCAAGTCCAAAAACTTCTCTGGTTTTCATTTTCCTTAACTTATAATAATGGCTTTTATTTATATAGTTCTTTGCATACATTATGCTGCCTGCGGAGGTGGCACTGTCTCTCAAAGGATGCCAGAGAGAGTGAAAAAAACATGGGCCAGGTAGGAGAGTGTGGCACAACTCCATTTATTGAGCAGAAGCGGTGAACTTGTATACTCTATGAAATCAGATAAGTGGACCAAGCGTTGCACTGCTTTGTTACTTTACTGGGACTGCTTTGATACTTTACTGGGACATCCTGCCACATGTCTCACGTAGCCCATGTAGCTTAGATACACCATGCTCACTATATTGCAACGTTCCTGATCATTCCCATGCAGATACCCATACTGAAACATTTTTGTTCTTTCCCACATGGATCACAGCTGTGAGGGCGGTTTCTTACCACGTCCTCTTATCTTGGTATGGTCTTGCCTTGCATGGGCCTAAGAGGCTTGAGCAAGATACTGCTAAATCTCCACATGCCATTCTGCACGTTCTCAAGGATAGCTAGAACAGGCTCAGGCTTAAAGGAAAACCTGCCATTTACCTTTCTCACCACAGACTATGTCAGAGCTGGCCCTCTACAACATTATCATATTTGAACCTCATGATGAGGTAGGTATCATATCCATGTGGTCATAGAGTTAGTGCCAGAGGCAGGATTTGAACTAGGCTTTTCCCATTCAGGTCATAAACTCTATCTACTCTGCCTTAGTATGACTTGAGAGATGGTTCCCCTGACCAAAATTATCTCTCATATCACCTGAAATTCTAAGAATTGCAGATTCATTTGGCTAACAAGCATATATTCTTTGGATGGTTATGGGAAGAGGTCAAAAATCTTCCCTACTTCAGGGGGCAGGTTGCATCTCTCTATACTTTTCCAGTCTCAGGCTGCCAGCTATTTCTCTCTCACACGCACACTCCTTCCCAACAAACACAGAGGGCATCCCATATAGTAACATGAATGTGGTATCACATGTGGTATCAGCAAGTGGTTTGGAGATCTATTGCATAAATCTTCAGGAGACAATATGAAAATATTGAGGTTTTGGGATACTTTCTCCCCTTAAAATAATAATAGCTAGCATTTATATAGTGCCTACTATGTAACAAGCACTGTCCTAAGTGCTTTACAAACATTATCTCATTTGATGCTTACAACAACCCTGCAGAGTAGGTGCTATAATTATCCCCATTTTACAGGAAACCAAGACAAACAGAAGTTAAGTGACATGCCCAGAGTCACACTGCTAGTAAGTAGCTGAGATACAATATCAACCTAGGTCTTCCTAACTCCAGGTCCAGTACTCTATCCAATTGATTCATTAGAAGGCACACACACACACACACACACACACACACACACACACACACACACATCCTTTTCTTAAAGGGATGAAATATGGAAATAGCATATAACAATTTCAATTTGGGAGGAGAAAATGGATAGCAGTGACAACAGTTTCATAGCTGAGGGCAGGAGATAGTAAGGAAGACATTATATGGGGATCTCCAGACAAAGATAACAAGACCGGGGTGATATGGGGTAGGTGCCCAAGTCTGGAGAGGGAGAGGTAATAGAAGTATTCAGCAGAACCAGAATTAGGTAAGAGTTGAAAACTTCTGAATTCAGGCAAGATTTGAAAATTGCATACTTTCTATGTGTTTCTGTAGTTCAATGGATGTGTTTTACCTTCGCTATATGACTTTATCTATCACAAAATAATGCCTACATGTCATAGAGCGGAATTTTCTGATGCGAAATGGAAGATCCTGGTAGACATAACATTCCAAAAATGGAAAGGAGGACTTCAAGAATTAATAAAAAGCCAGAGACTATCTGTTGAGGCAAAAGTATGGGGTGTGTGTGCATGCATGTGTGTATGTGCGTGCGTGCACGTATGTGAAGGGGGGAAGGGTCTCCCAAAAAAACAAACTTTGCATACTTCATAATTTTGTGCAGAGTCAGTGTTGCACAGAGGTTTAGGAAATGCCACCATCCTCAAATTTGGATGGCTAAGTGGAGACACCATAAGGTTACCCAAATTTCCATGGAGTTACTTCACTCCTCAGAAGCCAACAAAATAAAGGAGAGGCTCAGCCATAGCATTGGCCATTCCCTGTGGTGGTGTTTATGGTTCTTATCTGCCACTATTTATTTTGAGGAAAAATAATTTTGCTTTGCTAAGAGGAAGAAATTGAGGTTTAGCTCTCAGCAAACTAGAGGAGTCTGATGGGTATGTTCCTCTAGCCTTAAATGTCAGCTACTTGTCTATAACACCAAGAAGTATTAGACAATAAGACTAGGGAATAATAACCTCGAACTTCTCCACTGCAAGGATATCAGTTTGTTAGGCAAGATAGTGCTATTTCAAAAAAAAAACCTAACCCCACAAAAACAAAAATAGAAACATCCCACAGCCAGCTTTAAGTAGATAATTTATAGAAAACTAAAATCTCTAGATAATAACAGTACTTATTATTTGTGTAATGCTTTAAGGTTTCCAAAGCTTGTTTTATATATATCATTTCATTTGAGCCTTCAAGTCAAAATCCTGAGAGAGGTGCAATTATTAGCTCCATTTTACAGATAAGCAAACTGAAGCTCATAGAGGTTAAGTGATTTGGCCAAGGTCACAAAGCTAAGTGTATGAGGCAGGATTTGAATCTAGGTCTCCTTGGGTTCTTGTGCTCTCTTTATTTATGTCACATTATATAGTTCATGCACTCAGTATGGTCAATAGTTTTTTATTTTTATTTCATTATATATTTCCCAATTGCATGTAAATTTTTTAACAATAATTTTTAAGAATTTTGAGTTCCGAATTCTCTTCCTTCCTCTTGTCCCTCTCCTCTCCTTGAGAAGGCAAGTAATTTGATATTACATGTGAGGTATGCAACACATATTTCCATATTAGCCTTGTTGCAAAAGAAAACACAAACAAAATAAAATAATAAAAATTTAAAAAGTTTTAAGAAAAGTGTGCTTCAAGTCACATTCAGAGTTCATCAGTTTTCTCTCTGAAAATGGATGGTATTTTTCACCACGGGTCCTTTGGAATTGTCTTGGTCAGGGTAGCCAAGTCTTTTGCAGTCGATAATTGTGAAAATATTGCTGTTACTGAGTACAATGTTCTTTTGGTTCTGTTGTATCAGTAAGGCAAGATTCATGAACCGAGGATGACCATGAACATGCCTGCATGGTTTGGAATCTCAAAATATGAAAAGCTCTAGGTAGAAGGCAGAGGAAATATAACATTTATTTAAGACACCAGAATATTAAATCCCAAGACCAATAACTCCAATTCGATATAGTAGTAATTATATTCCAAAACCAGTAAGCCCACCTCAATGTAGCAACAAGGAAATTATAACACAGTATTACAGCAAAGAGCCAAGTCATCCTGTAACCTTCCCCCTGACTAGGGCCTTCCCATGAACAATAACTCATGAATCCTAACTGTCTGCTTGTCTGTGTCCTCTCCCAAAATTCTGAAAGCCCTTGCAGTTCTCAGAATCCTTTCAGTCTCCTGGATTCTCTGGATTCTCCAATCCCTTGATGCTGTAGATTCTCAGCTCTTTGATCTCCACAACTTTCTGGTCTGCAATTTCTGCTCTGCAGTCTCTCTCAATGCTGGCTCTCTCTCAATGTTTTCTTGATGTCTGCTTTTCAATTCTGCTTTTCTCACACTCTGGGCTCTCCTTATATACAGTTCTAGCCTAGCTGATTGGCTAAGACTCAGTGCACATGCAATTTGCTCTGGTCTTAGCACCTCTCCTTAGGGCCCTGAGGGCTTCACACCTCTTATGATCTAGTTAGCAAAAGAGTGTGGGCCTGGGGCCTTGCACCTAGTAAGTAAAGGGTGTAAGTAAAGCCCCTATTGAATGGGTGGGGATCTTTAATCATATTAATACCACATCTGTTCACTTCATTTTACATCAGTTCACATAAGTTTTCCGAGGTTTTTCTGAAGCCATCCAGTACACCATTTCTCATAGCACTATAGTATTCCATCATAATCATATATGTGCTCAATAGTTTTGAAATTCTTTATCTAGCCTCAGAAGTGGAACATTGTGTGGCTGAAGTTTTATTAATTTTTATTTTTCCTTTTATGTTGGTGAGCATTGAAATCATAGAATCATAGCATAATCCTAGCATGTTAGATCTGGAAGAAGCCCTAAAGATCATCTGATCTGACTCCCTTATTTTATAGATCAAGAAACAGAGGACACAATGGATACAATGTGAAGAACCAGATGAGTCAGGAGCGTGAATAATCTACAAAATGAATAATCAATTTCAATGTTACCTAGAATTGACTATATATAAACATATAACCACATTTTCTATGCAGACTTGGGTTTATTACTTTGATTTTGCTGATCAGAGAGCAGGTCAAAATTTTTAATTACTCTTTTTCACTAAAATAGAAATCTACAAAAAAGGATAATTTACTATTTTGGGATCATTGCTCAGAAATGCAGTTATCTTAGAAATGGTTACCATGGGAATAAGCACATACCATATGAATCTATAGCTTGTGAGTCATGTAGCATGTTAATAAGAACTAACCATATATGTGTCTATACATACACATTTGCGCACACATACATACATATAGATTATGTTATTCCTTGCTTTTTGTAAAATAATAATAATAGTAGTAATGATATTTCCATGTCATGCTGACCCCCGGTGGTGTATACTATCATAAAATTACTAGAAAATTTAGATTTTCATAATGCATTAACTTAAATTATTTTTAAATGTCAATTTTTTTCTGAAACAAGTTGAAAGTCTACTCATATAAATCATCAAATGAAAAGTGCTAATAAATATTACTTTTTTCTCCTAAATTCCTTTGATTTTATTGGTTGATGAGGGAACTCCTTCTACCAATGCAGATAAAATAGTCAACTATTCTTAGAGATTAATAATCTTAATAGTCTTAATTAATAATTAATAATTAATTATCTTAGAGATTTGCCTGGGAGCATTGAGCAGTCAAGAGACTTGCCCAAGGTCACATAGCAAGTATGAGTCAGAGGCAGGTCTTGATCCCAAGTCATCCTGAGGACAAGGCTGTTGTTCTATCCATTATACCACACTGTGTCTCAGAAAGTAGCATAAATTTTATGTGGAAGAAATGTAAAAACAAGAAAACAGAAAATCCATAAAAACAATAACAAATTCTTAAGTATACATTCATGTTGCTGTCAATGTTGGACAATTTTACTTGCCTGCTAAAAAAATTTGCATGAAAAACACCACTTTAAAACTCAGAAGTTTCTAAAACATTGTGCCTTTCAGGAAACCACACAGACCAGCAAGTTTGCTGGAAGTTCCCATTTTCCTTTTGATAAACACCAAATTTAAGAATTTCCAACACAATATAGCCAGAAAGGCTTTTTTTCTCCCTTCATCTTGATAGTTTATGAATAACAACATTTCTTTGAACCTAAAAGAATTACACATCTGGTTCAATGTGATGTTTCAGATTCAGTACTAGAGTGAAAATAACCATGATTGCTAGCTCCCGAATGTAATCAATGCAATAGGTTGCAAATAACTTAGCAGTATTTAGTAACATATAAGCTACTTATCAACATCTACTTTTGTTTGTGCTATAAGGTAAAACAAGACAAAACAAAAGTTTTTCCATAGTGCTTTTTGCATTTAAACATATAGGCATATTTAAACATATAGGCAATTATGTACCTGAATTTGTGTGTATGTATGGGCATGTATTTGTTTACATTTTTTTGGAGTAAGAAGACTTAGAATTTTATTTTATTTATTTTTAAAATAATTTTATTTTTCCCAATTACATATAAAAACAAATTTTAAATATTCATTAACTTTTCTTGAGTTCTAAATTCTCTCCTTCCCTCCGCCCTCCCTGAGACAGTAAGCAATTTGATCTAAGTTTTACATGTGCAATCATGCAAAGCGTATTTCCATATTTGTCATATGGAAGAAAACACAAAGCAAAAAAAAAAAACTTGAAAAAGAAAGTGAAAAATTGTATGCTTTGATCTGCTTTCAGACACCATCAGTTCTTTCTCTGGAGATGGATGATATTTTTCATTGTGAGTCCTTTGAATTATTTTGAATCTTTGTATTGCTGAGAATAATAAATATAAATTTTAGGGAGCAATTTACACATTGTTTCTGATAACATTATTCTAATGATATTACATGGCTATAAATAAGAAACATTACAGTTTCCAAAGAATCAAAATTGCTGGTAACTGAAAAAGCAATGGAGAGATGAAAGTGGGAGAAATAGGCTGTAGCATATTTGTAATGGCAACTTCAGTTCATTAGTTCAGTAGAAGTGACATAAAAGATATCAATGATTTGGGAGATGCTTGCTGGGAAACAGAGGTGGGCCATTCACATTGACAGCAAAAGATAACAGGTGTACAGCCTGAGTGCTGCACTGGTATCCATTTAATGTTAAAAGATCTGGAAGAATGCTTATAGAATGGGTGGACTCACTGTGGAGGATTTATAGCAGGATGTGTGTAAGAGCATCACAGGATGAGAAACATGGATATGCTGTTGGCAGTAGTACCCACAACCCTGATGAGACTATCCATCCACTGAAGTATTGAAGTGAGGCAATATAAATATAAATCAACTAAACAAACTGATGTTCATTCTTGTGGATTTTTACCAGTACAACTATTTTTAACATTCTAGACCTATAAACAGACATCAAGATACACAGCTGCTATTAGTAAGGGAAATCATTATATCTTTTAAAAGTATGTGTTATTTCTAAACTGATGTATCATGGTATGTTAGAGCTAAAACTCAATTCAATTTAATGAGCATTTATTAACTACCTTCTAAATACAAGACATTATGCATGGCACTTAGTATACAAAAACAAAATAGTTCTTCCTTCGAGGAGCTTATTCCCTACCACAAATAGTCTTATCCATCATTCAGTCCAATTTCCTTATTTTACAGGCGAAGAAACTGAGACCTAGAAAGAGTAAGCAATTTATTCCAGGTCACTGGTCACTAGTCACTACCACAGCCATAGAACTATTCACAGAACGTCATATTGCCTCCTAGTGACATATTCTCACCACCACATTAAATTATACAGAGACTTATTACAAATTGATAAGTTCCATTCACTTGCTTCCCTCCATTACATACTTCTTCAGGGTAATACACCTTCATAAATTCCATGCCTTTTTTCATTCTCAGCATAATAAGATCCTGATAATCTGTGAGAAGCCATTCAGGGGCCACATAAGCAGTATCCTATCATATTTCAGTCCCTTCAAAGACCTGTGATTTCATAAATGTGAGTACTGTACGCCTTCTATCTTATATATGGAATTCATATCTTGTAACCCTTCTGTGTCTTAACAGTCAATCTAGTGTTGAACGTTTTTGAAATTAGCTAGGTCGGTCCTTATATGACAGACATACAGTCCATCATCAGATTCTGACTAAAAGCCTTTCCAATTTGACAGGACCAACCAGAGTTCTTGTTCCACTGTCATAGCCTTTTAGAATCCAGCGTTACCTCCATGCTCCAGTGAGATAATAAAATAGCCTTTGGTGGAGGTATCTTATATGCCACCATATCTTCCTGAGATAATTATTCATAAATTTAGAAAATATGGGTATATCCCATTTTGGCACATCTTGAAACATGTACTGTTCTAGAGTTTATAATTTGTCAGTGTATGATTTCTAGAAATATTTTGGTCTTTGGTCCTTTTTCTTTTGGGGTCTTTTTTTTCTGGATACACTGCTCTTTTCTTTCCAAACCCAAATCCTGTATTAAAAATGATCATGTACAGAACCGAACTAATCCCTTATCTCTAAACCAGAGAGCCAGATATATTTCTGTTGGTGGTACCACCACTCACTCAGTTTCTGGAGCTAGAAACCTATAAGCTATATTTGATTCTTTTCTCTCTGTATGTCCTGTCTTTTTCTAGGCCCTGCCATTTCTTACTTTCAAGTGCCCTTTATCTATCCCTTCTTCTTTTTTCCCATTATTTGAATCCTAGTGCACGCATTCATTATATCATCTGATAATCATGGCAACAGCCTCCTAACTGACTTCTCTAGTATTTTTTCTCCTATAAGTATTTTCAGCTGATTTAAAAGGTATTTCCACTTGGATGTAGTAGGTGAAAAGAATGACTTCTTTCTTTGGAGACTGGAATAAAGGAAGAGAAAATGAAGGGTGACTTCATTGGGAAGAGAAAAGGGAGCTTTTGTCAGTTTAGTTCAGAAAAATAATAACAACAATATCTAACATTTATATAGTATTTAAGGTTTTTGAAGTAATTTGTGCATTATTTTATCTCAGAAACAGTGAAACATGGGCAAAGTTTGTATGTTATTTAGTAATGCTTAATATTTATGTAAGCTTTTCAAATTTGCAAACCGCTCGTTTCACTTGATTCTCACAAAAACCTTGTGAGGTAGGTGCCACAGATGTTACCATTTTATAAGCGAGGCTCAGAGAGATTGTAACATGCCTATAATGACACAGCTAGTGAAAGAGGTGCGATTTGAATCAGTCATCCTGACTTCAAGCCCAGCATTTCATCCATTTCTACAGTACTGCCCGGAATCAGGTATAAACAGGAATCATCCTTATATCCTTCATGGCCACTGATAAACAATCTAGCAGAAATAGAAAATCACCTGAGCTTTAAAAGAAAAAAAAAATATGTGGGTGGGTGTGTTACAATAATTTTTTTTTTGAACTAGGTCTAATATTTTACATCATTCTTGCTAATATTAGTAGGCTTGGATAAGGCGTGCGGGTACCAGTGAATTAAACAAATTGCCTCTGAGGCTGAGGAGAGATGGGACTTGAAGATTCCGAGCTCTCTTACAGGAAGCAGAAACAGGATCCAATCAGCCACTGCTTTTGAATGACCAATCGAAAGCTGTGTTGCAAAATGAGGCTTGCTGATGCTGTCAGCCCGCCCAGTTGCTGCTGCTAGAATCTGAAGGGGAGGGAGAACCTAGTGTTGTACTTGTTACCAGTGTGATAAAGGAAGCAGAGATCAGCCTCACCTTGTACATCTTAGATTTGCTTTTATTTGTTTGCAGGGACTGTTCATGTAATGCACTCCCTTAACCAGGAAATTAGAGCATTCTCCCGGACTAATCTCAGGAAGCAATGCACCAGAGTGACAACATTGACTGGGAAAAAAATTATAGAAACGTGGAAAGATGCCAGAATTCACGTTGTGGAAGAAGTCGAGCCTGGCAGTGAGGGTGGCTGTGGTTATGTGCAGGACCTAAGCCTGGACCTGCAAGTTGGCGTTATTAAGCCATGGCTGCTGCTGGGTGAGTATACGTATTGACTCCGGAGTAAGGGTCAACACTTTGCTTATTCATTTAAAAAAAAAATCCTTAATTCAGTTGGAATCAGTTACACAATTGAAAAGTTGAAATGTTTGCATTTGGGCTTTGGAATGCACTGTGGATGAACAGACTTTTCTGGCAAAAGTCAGCCTTCACACCCTGTGTACACTTATTCATTCAGAAGCCCATGCCCTAATATGTACACTATTGAACAGCTGTAATTTAAATTACTTGTCATTCTGTTTTCCTAATTTCTCAGGATGGATATAAATTGATAATGAATAGGGAAAATGTGCCGACTGATTTATTTGTAAATAGAGGACTAGATGAACCCGCTGCTCAAGTTAATTGGAGAGATTCCTAAAATTGAACAGGGACCACTATAAGTTTATTATTTTTTTTTTTGGAAAGTTTATCAGACTAAATAGAAATGCAAGTTTAGGAGAAGTTATTATGGGATAACAACAATAAGAGGAACAGTAGAAAAGGCAATGGATTTGGAGTCAGAAGAATTAGGTTTAAATGCTGTCGCTGCTATTTACTATCTGTGTAGCCTTGGGCAAATCGCTTAACCTTTCTGGGTCTCAGTTTACTCTACTCTAAAATAAGGAGGTTGGACTCGGTGACTTCCAAAGATCTATTATCCTGTAAGGTCATGGCATAGTATTTCACTTCTTGCATAGGAATAACAGGGTTATGTTGCTTTCACCCTATTTGAACCATAAATAAACCAAAGAATTGGTTGGCCTAAAGCCTGATGATGAGTGCCTGATCTCTTAGGTGTTAGTGATTGAGAATTAGGTTCCTTATATATAACAGTACATTCAATGATGATATTCATGAAAGGTGGAAAATATTTATGTAAACAGAGGGGAGGGGGAAGTTTTAAGAGAAATTCACCATGATATGCTCATGTGACTCGCCTTTTTGCTCATCTGATGCTAAGGGCATACAACTGTGACTACATGTAATCACTGTGGCTATTTCTGTAGGGTTCAAGAAATGGACTCTGTCATGTAGTATTGCATGTGTTCCCTTCACCGTCTTCTGTGCTAGGTCATTCCTTGTCTTTGCTTTCATTGAAACATAACATAAAAGGTATGTAGGAAAAGAGTCATATCACTAGGATTTAAAAAAAATTGCCTATGTGACTAAATTGACCCATAACTATTTCTATAACTGTTACTAACAGCATACATTTTTGGTTTTATATTTTTAAATATAAAAATATGACATGTAAGTATATGTCATTTTACTCATAGCAGTTACTACCGCTGAAAACAATCTCGATTATTTTTCTTTTAAAAAAAGAAATAGAAAAAATTGACAATTTCGGTTTATTGAATGATATGATAGAGTATCTGTAGAGAAAAGTGTCCTAGGACAGGAATTTGAAAGCCCTGCTTTGCGCTAGAACTAACTTGTTTGTAACCTTTGTGAGTTGTTTCTTCTTCTGCAGGGCCTCAGTACCTTTGGGTGTAAAGTGGAATTGATAATAACTTTGCTGTCATCTGTTACATAAGGTTGTTATGAGAGTAAAAGGGAGAAAAATTTAGAAGTATTTTGAAAGATGTAAAGTTCTATACAACTATAAGGTGGTATTTTCAGTTGGGTATTACTATCACTTGGGCACTTTGCTAAACAAAACCTTTACCTTTAGTAATATTTGAAAACGTGATAGTTGATATTTGTAGCCCCACGAGGAAAAAAAATTACTTTGTGAAGAAGAATTTGTTGAAAACCTTGCAAACTTCTTATTTCCCAGGAACCTAGTTTGGGAAGTTCGCCAGACTCCCTTTCCATGACTGGAAAAGGATATAACTTTTTAAACTCATTTTTCCCAAGGATGTCTATTCACCAGCTGTTTGATTACCTGTTTGGTAAAAATAACACAAGAAGCTTCCAAAGTGTCACGATACTATTGGAGGACCTACATTAATAAATATCCTTGTTTATTTTACTATTATTTTATAAATTGGCATTATTTTATAAAATGGCATGAAGGCTCAGAGTCTTAATTAAGTTAATAAATTATTCTTTTCTACAAAGCTACAAGAAGACAACAAATTAATCTTTGAATTATTTTTGACTGTCTGGACTTGTTCTAGATGGACATATGAAAGCAGTTTTGCTCAGATGAGCATTTTCTAGAGCCTTGAGACAAGACCTTTTATGTTCATTTTCATCTCATCAAAGCGGTTGTCTTTTTCAGCCTCTGCCTTTGTTTGTCTTTGTTGTCCTACCTCTAAAATTCACTACTTGGACAAGTCATTTAATCTCACTGAGCTTCAGTTTCTTCATCTATAAAATGATAGTGTTGGACTAGTTGGCTCTGAGATCCTCCCAGCTCTAAATCTATGATTCTATGTTTCTATGATCTATGAACTATTTTCTGTCATCCCTTTCCAATGGGACACATGACCTATTTTAGCTTGTTCCTTTTATCCCAGAAGCCCTGCCTCATGAATAATGTACAACTTGCTTACTGACCACTTCTTTCCCTATTTTGGTGGCATGGGATTATTTCTAATTTCATTTCTCCAACATCAGCCTTCACCTGCCCTCCCTTCCAGAATTAACATATTGGTTAACAACTTTGGCTTCTGGTTTGCTTTGTTTCAATGAGGAGTAAGGGAGTTGGAAGCCATAAAAAGGTAATTCATACTTTTTTTTCAAGTTATCTATATAAATATGATTAAGTATTTACTTGATGCCTAAACATGCTATTGTATTTTTAAAAATTATATATAGACACTTGAATGAATAAATTAGTAGTATAATCATAGAATCATAGATTTAGAACTAGGAGGGAACTTGGAAGCCATTTAAACCAACTCTTTCATTTAACAGATGAAAGTACCAAGATAGAGGATAAATGATTTGCTCAATACATTAGTGATTCTGTAAGTACTTATTATGTGTCTATTACATGCAAAGCAAAAGGCAAAGTAGTGTGAATGGAGAGGATCTAGATTCAAGTCTCACCTCTGACACATACTGACTATATGACCCTGGCCAAGTTGTTTAACCTCTCCATGGCCCAGACACCTCTGAGAATACAAGTTATAGGAGAGTTGCTGATCTGTATTGAGAGTGGTAGTTTCCTCATTAAGAACTTCCTACACTGATGAAATCACAAGTTTGGCCAAAAAGATGTACCATGTGTTAGAAATGAAAAGACAAAAATGAAATATTTCTTCCCTGAAAGAGCTTACATAGTATTAGGGGGAGATAGCATGAATCCAGATAAGTCAAAGCAATATATACAAAGTAATTTCTGGCTGAGGTAGGGAGAGGAGGCTAGGTACTGGGTGAATCAGAATAGACTTTAGGTGGTCTATCCTCAAAGGTCTATCCTTGAAATTCTATCAGTCCTCAAGATGAGCCTTGAAGATTCAGGAAGTAGTCCACCTTGCCTAGAATGTAGAATTAGAAATGAGATGAATGCACAGTTAGCCTGGAAAGGGAGACTGGAAGCAGATTGTGAATGAAAAATGGAGTATAATAGTTTGCATTTTATACTAGAGTCAATTGGGAATCACGGGAACTTTTTAACTGAGTAGATTAGACTTATGCCTTGGGAATATCACTGGCATGTGGAAAATGGATTTTTATTGTGTGGAAAAGGGATCAAAGGAAAGGACACCAATTAGGAAGCTACTGTAATCCAGATGCGAGGGCCTGAACTGAGGGGTGGTGGCCACATGAGTGGAGAGAAGGGGATAGATTTGAAATATAGTAGAGATAGAATCTATACTTGGCAACTGAGTGGGTTTGCGGGATCATGGGGAGTGAATAGTTCAAAGATGGCTCTGAAGTTTTAGACCTGAAGGTGGTGTCTTCAACAGAAAGAGGAAAATTATGAAGAGGGAAGGGTTTTGGGGAAAAGGTAATGAATTCTGTTTTAGATATACTCTATTTAAGATATCTATGGGGCATGCTGTTGGCATGTTGAGTATTGGTAATGTGAGACTAAAGCTCAGAAGAAAGATTAGGGCTGGATATTTAAGTCTGGGAATCATCTGCATAAAGATGATAGTTAAATCAATGAGAGCTGATGAGATCACCCTAGAGAGAGAAAAGAAAAGGGCCCAGGAGAGAACCCAGGGGTATACCCACACAGAAGAGGAAGGACATGGATAATGACACAGCAAAGAAGACTGAGAGGTGGGAAAAGAACCAGGAGAGAACAAAGCTACAGAAAGGAAAGAATATCCAGGAGGAGGGGGTGATCAGCAGAGTCGAATGCTGCGGAGGTCAAGAAGCTCCCATGAAACAAGGAAATGTTAGTAGTTCACTACTTATCTTCATGTCTGATTTGTAAAACATTTGGAGACCGCTAGTAATCTATGGCTATATTTTAGCAATGGCAAAAGTACATACTTTTTTTCCCAAAAAGTACATCTCCATTTGATAGCATAAATTCCTTTTTTGTTTTCTTTGATGTCCTTATTTGGGCTTGCTATTATCATTTGTGATAACCACCCTGTAGATAATTCCAACTGGTTATATTTCTGTTTGAGAACTACTTTTCATTTCACTTTTCTCAGATGGATAGTTCTGGAATCCTATATAGCATTCACTCCGGGTTCACTCCCCCTAACTTATACTTCTTACTGGCAGGTTGGGTAGCCAGAGGAAAAACTGCTTCATCAGCTTCTAGAGGTAATCCTGTAGGTGAATACTACTAACACTGTAGCTCCAGAGTTGCCACTGGTGTTCTTCCCATTAACAATCAGACAGTAGACTGAACTCATTCTTAGGAAAGAGTCAAATGGTATAGCAAGAATGGTAGCCACAAATAATTCCTCCCAAACCTGTGGCATCCTCTCCCACAAATACGCACAGAATATATGGGAGGAGAGTGGGTACAGACTTAAAGTACAATGTTAGTGAGGTATACTTGTAGGGAACACATGTGGCCAAACTATAACTACAGAACTGTGGTGTCTCATTGACCTTTCTCCAGAGAATCCTCATGAAGTCCACTACAGGGCAGGGCATCAGTGGGAGATTTGGATTCAGTCAAAGGGCCATACCTGAGGACATAGAGGGCCACATGTGGCCTTGAAAGGCCACAGGTTCCCCACCCCTGGTTAGTACTTCCACAGATAGACTGGAGTAGCTTCTCATTGGGCGTAGCATCTCTTCTGGACTGGTTGGGGTAGGCAGGTTGGTCAAACTCTGGTCTGGCTTCCTACAGAGTACATCATCTATGCTAGACAGGGTTCTCTGCTAAACTTCCTGGACTTGCTCCTTGATGGGCCTTAGGTATGGAATGGTTCATTTGCTCCCAAAGGAATGTCACCCTTATATCTCATTGCCTTGACTTTGCTTCTTGCAACTTTCAACTTAATTCTTGTACCTGTATCAAGTGGTGTATGTTAAAATTCAGAATCTATAATGTCGATTTGTTTCTTTTACAAGTCAGACGTAGCCTCTATTACTGATAACTTGTACTTTGAGATGTGGGGTCTCATTGGTATGATCACTTCTTCCACCCCTTCACAACTTTTCATCCCTAAAAATTTCTTGTCTTCTTGTCAGTAAAGAGCATCTGGAAATCTTTTGTAGTTAGCAGGTAGATAGCTTAAGCACAGCTGCTGTACTTGTGGACCTCACTATGTGACTAAATCATCTCCTTTGCTGGTCTTATATGCTCTTCATTTATGTCCTTTGTGCCATAATTCCCTTATGAATTATAGTCATATGATTAAAATTATTACAATTTTATATCAGATTATTTGCCCACATATATGAAATTAAATAGTATATATAATTTCTTTGTAATTTAGAAAATGAATGATGTCATACTCTCCAAAAAATTTACTTTTGAAAACATATTTGCTTGATGTGAAGTTTGATGTGAAAAAATCCCCATTAGATGCAAATGTCAACCAAATGAAACATTTGAGATTTCCAAAGGAATTGAAATTATTTCTAGGCAGATATATCAACATTAACTTCATTAATTCTAATTTGTTCTTGGAAGCCAAAGCTATGTTTTTTTATGAATTATTTTGGTGATAATAATTTTATTTAATAGGTAAGCACTGTAATGCTTGGCAAGTCATTGTAGCTATTTACTTCTTTATTGAATAGTTAGTTGTAATTTAGTATTTTATAATGGTTTAGGTTTTGTTTTCCCATTCAGAGGGAATTTTCCACTCAGAGTGCAACATTGCTGGAAAAAATAGCTCCTTAAAATAGGATAGAAACTGGGACCTGTTTCTAGGGATTCTGGGACAAACAAGTTTGAACTGAATACTGTATTTTATGTTCAAGTTATTATGCACCTTTCATGATTGTAAAAGGCAGAATGTCAGAACGAAGGTTCATCTGTTTCTTGAATATAGAAAAACTAAAGTCAAAATGTGTCCCAGAGGCCACTTTCAAAATCGAGTAACCAAAGCTAAAAATATTTTTTGCCTGTCCTTTGACATATATTTGCAAAAGTTGTTTTTATTTGTAATTTGGCCAAAGTTATGTTTCTGTGTTTTTCTTTATAAGGAAATAAAACATTTCCAGTGTAATGGCTAAGGAATGGGAAAGTTAATTATTTTTAAACCAGTGAAATACATTTCGATAGTACCCTATAAAGTCACCAAGTTTCGCTTAGTTTTTTCAACCCAATTTTCAAACAGGGCTTTAAGATCGAGGAAGACCCAAGTCAGGCAGTGGGGCTGGAGAAAAAGCCAGCAGCCTGCTCACTTGAGGTTATCAGGGCCACATTTACAACCTCTTGTACCTTCAGGAAAGGCATTCTTTGTCTGTTCTTTTTTTGTGAATGTGTAAGGAACCTGGACTTTGCCAGCAGCAAAAGCCACAATATAGGCAGCTTCCTGTTTTCTCAAATGTAAAAAAGGAAATAAGAAGTTGGGCGCTGAAGAACACTTGTTCTTCCCTTGAAACCAAGGATAAGCTACAGGCTGGTGAATCAAAGTGTTTGTGTGCAAAATCAGATAAGAATAAAAATACTGAGCTATAAGAGGGAGCCCATTTCAGGAGAGCATAAGATTTAGAAGTCTCCAAAAATAAAGCTTATATGTTTCTCCTGCCCTTGGCTGTTGTAACAAATCCAGATTGTCTGAAGTTGGCTGTTCTGACTGGCTAAGTAATTGGAGCCAATTTGTCAAGTTCCTGAGATAACACCTCAGAGTATGCATGTGTGGGGGTAGTTTCAGAGTTTCTCTGGGTTTCAGGTTCATGATAACAGTCTGAAATCCCAAACTCTCTCAGAGGCTCCTTGGAATTAGCAAAAATCTTGTGGTTGGACAAGGCCAGAAAAGGACCTTTCACAATATAAAATGCAGGCGTGGGATTAGTCCAGGCTGTGGCTGACTGATTTGCCAGCATTGATTCACTGTGTCTGATGCTACAACTAATTTATTTGTTCAACAGATAGCTGTTGAGTATCTAATGTGCAAGGCTCTGCACTAGGGGTGAGGAACCTGTGGCCTTAAGGCCACATGTGGCCCTTTAAGGCCTCAAGTATAGCCCTTTGACAGAAGCACAAGAAAGGTTTGTTCTGTGAAGTTTGGATTCAGTCAAAGGGTTGCACTTGAGGATCTAGAGGGCCACATGTGGCCTTGAGGCTGCAGGTTCCCCACCCTTGCAGTCTGGATTAAGAAGGAATTTTAAAAAAACGAATAAAGCTCAGGCCTGCCCACAAGGAGTTTATAATCTACTAGCAGAACTGCAGCTTCAACATAAATAACCATAATGCCAAATAGACTGTTAGTATTTAGACAGTCTTAAAAGAGTTCACAGATGGCAGAACTCTTATCTATCAAGGGCATGAAGGATTGATTGAAGAAAGTAGTATCTGATCTGGCTTTGAAGGATTGGTAATTTCCACAGTAAGAGACTGAGCTGAAAAAATATGTTGTATAGGGAGAAGAAAATATGCAAAAGGAAGGAAGATAGTATGTGGGGAATACAGTTTGGAAGGAGTATTTTAAGTAAATATGAAAGAAAGCAGTGAAAAGATAAGAGTGGAAAGATGGAATCAAGCCACATTTCAGGAGGCCGAAAGCGAATGAATGAATCACACAAACAGCAACAGTGACACTAAATGTCTGCAGGTCTTGGAACACTGTATAAAAGAGCAAGAGAACTGGGGTTCTGGCTGAAAATATCATGCCTATTAAAGCTAAGCATAATCTTGAATGAAAAAAAGGATATTTAATGAATTGCCAGATTTTCAGGACTTTGTTTAAAAAACAAAACACCCGACTTGATAGAAGCTTTGACACATAAGAGCAAAGAGAAATATAGGGTGTTCCTAAAGTCTGGACACATAGGAAAAAATGCATAAAATGCATAAAAATGCATATTTCAAGTAATGAAATGAATGAAATTTTCAACATTTTATTTAATTGGAAATATTAACAAATAACATCTTCAATATGATTTCCATTATTTGTGATGCAAAGGTTGATGCGCTTTGCAAAATTCATGTGAACTTGATGCAATAACTCCACATTGCCCTCAATTTTAGCACGTTCATTCTTTATGTGTTCAATCAAATGTGTTGCAGCTGTGATTTTCATTGAGTAGACCTTCTCCTTAAGCATACCCCAGAAAAAGAAGTTGCTGAACAACGTAGACTCTTTGGCGACACGGTTAATAAGATGTTAATGAGATTTCCTATGTGTCCAGACTTTAGGGACATGCTGTATAAGGTACGTACATACCAAAGACTAATTACAGGGGACTCAAGGACAAGCTGTTTACCTTTTATGCGTATAAAATATAAAACATATGTCTAAGATTATTATTACTAATTGGATAGTCCTTAAGAAAGGTTGGGGTAGGCCTGAGTATGATATGACTTTAAAAAGTAAAGCTGTTTAGGAACAGCTAAAAAGAGTAATTATACAAATAAGGTGTGAGAGGAATTAGATGGAGGAAGAGGGCTGTTAGTTCTAGAAACCTAGTTTTTGTTGGGAATGGGTTCAAGAGAGAACAAGACATATATATCTAGACAATGCTTCTTAAATTGTGTGGAGACCTCATTTTTTTTTTTGGCACTAGTAAAGGTTTCTGAGCATGCAATGACCAAAAATTAATTCAAAATCAAATGTGTAATGAATCTTAGGTATTTCTGGCAGCTCTTGCCTATGTTGCACCCTGCAACTTCGCTGCAGCCATGGTTCTGAACACAAAGCATGCACACTTGGCACTGTGCATGCCCTCAGGCCATGCAATGCCAACAAATGCTGCTGAATAGCAAAAAAGGGTCTTGAGAGGGAAAAGTTTAAGAAGCCCTGAAAAGTTTAAGAAGTTTAGAAGAGTATAAAAGTCTTCTAAATTTAGAAAGAAATAAAACGCCAAGGGGATAGAGAGGAAGGAGAGATAAGGGAGGGATCTCTAGAGGGAAGGGCAAGGGAATAGGTTAAAGAGGGATATAGAAGGGTGTTTAAGTTTATGGGAATGGGACTATAAGGGAGGGAGCTAAGTAATAGGAAGGCAAGGTAGCAGGTAGAAGTAAAGTAGAGGAGTCAGGAAGGATAGGAAATAAGAGATATATATACACAATCATAAAAATAAAGATCAGGAGGAGAATTTGTTAGGGAAAATATGTGTTTATAAATACATATGTATGTATGTATGTATGTATATGTGTATATTTATATACAAATACATCCATGTTTAATTGCAGTGTGGGGGTGGGAGAGGAAGGGGGAAAAATAAAAAAATAAAAAGTATACTGCAGAGAACAATAGGAAACTTACAAAGAAGCAAAGAAAAGATGGACAGCTCTCAACACAACACTTAGTATTTATTACATAGGCTTTCTTGAACTGGAAATTTATTGTTATATATTTTGAATCCTCCCTTACATTTTGCTGTGCACATGACATGTTTTTTCCCTTTTCTTATTTTGTATTTGTTTAAATATTTAAGTTTGTAATGTTCCTTTTTCTTTTCTTATTGTATATTTAAGTTTTAGTATTTAAGTCAAAAATTTTTAAAAAGTGAATGAATGATTAAAGAAAATAATGGAAAAAATTATTAAGCTCTTACTATGTGCCAAGCTAGGTCAGGTGCCCTCTTGGTAGATATGAGAATCCTGAAGGATTTTTTTTTAAAATCTTGTTTGCCCAAAGTATTGTTTAATCATTGAGATACATCTACATTCACCCTACTTTTTGACATCTCTGCCCATAGTTTTACCTTCTTTAAAAAAGACCTAGTAAGATTATAGCAAAGATTATTTAGTTATATTTGTAATGCCTTGAAGCACAGAGAATGAGAGCAATTACTTCTGTAGACCAACTGAAATGAATACTTACTAGCTTTGTAACTTTAGGCAAGTCACATAACTACTCTGCATCTCAATTTTCTCAACAGCAAGAAGGAATAATCAGGCTTATATACTGCATACCTGATAGTGCTGAGAAGAGAATATTCATAAACATGCACTATGTAAATATGATTTATGTTTATTTTTTACAGGATCACAAGATGCTGCTCATGATTTAGACACATTAAAAAAATACAAGGTAAAAAATGCCTAAAATTTAGCATTTCCATTAGAGTTCCACATCTATTTAAAGAAAAAGTACTTTATTCTATATTTGTTAAAATTCTAGAATTTCATAGTCTCTTCCCATCATCTAATTATGGCTAAAATTTACCTGTCTAATCTAAATATATTGAGTTGTATGTTTATTGGAAATTTTAGATTTTTGTTAGAACTTGGATCATCTAATAAGAAGGAACAACTGTTAAATCCATGAATCTGGTCATTTTTAGACTTTTCAAGTGAATTCAAAATATTTGTTTAATTTGTGACATACAGGAAAAGAGGTTTGTTTGAATTTTTTAAGTATTGTTTCCATCAGTATGTTTACAGAATGATAGGATGATGCAAAGTTTTAAGAAAAGACATGGTTTTCACTATAGAGTAACCAATAAGACTCTATGAATTAGCATATTTTTAGTGTTCTATTTTTAGAGTCGGGGATGCTAATTTAATTCCAGTCCACTGAAACAGAGTAACTCTTTAAAAAGATGCTGTTAACTTCCATGGCCAGTTTCACCAGTGGCTCATTGGAATCAAAGGAAGTAGGGCTAGGATTTGAAGAACTGGATAGGAAGCTTCCAGAGAAATAGAAGGATGACATAGGAAATAGACTAAGGTGATTTTTCTACATCACATTTCAAAGCCAGTAGGCCTGTATATAAAATAATAACATTTATTTGTATAATGCTGAACAGGTTTTCAAAATGTTTTCCATTATGTTGTCCTATTTGGTCTTCATATTAAATGTGTAAGTAAGCAGGGCTATTGGTGGTGTCCTCATTTTCCAGATGAGGAAACTGAAAAATAAATAAGTTGAATGATTAGCCCAAGTTCACAAATCTGGTAAGTGGAAGAGACAGAATTCAAACTCAGTATTTCTGATATAAAACAGTGCCATTTTAGTATAATTTTTGCCCTTTGGAAAATCATTTTCAGGAATTTCTGTATGACAGGCCATTTCCTTGAATTTATATTTTGGGGAGTAGGAAATATCTCCTTAATGATCCCTTTATTAATTAATCAAGTATGAGCAAACTTGAGGTCAGGGGATCAGTATTCAAATTTTGGTTCTGATACCTGTGTGACCTTGGGAAAGTCATGTCACTCCTCTGGGCATGTTTCTTTATATGAAAAATGATATGATGGACCAGATAATTTCTAAGCCCATTCCACTTCTAAATCTGTGATTCCCCGATTTATCAGGTATGCAATATCTGCCTGACACCATTTACTAAGGATAGGTCCTTAGATACCTTAAATCTTTTAGGGGCTACAAGTCTAATACATAGAGAACAATTTAAGACGGCATACATTTAATGGTTAAACTGTGTGGCTGACTTGCAATTCAGTGGGAGAAAAGAGAAAGCAAAATCACTGTGGTTTAGAATATTCAGGGAAAGCCTCACAGACCAAAGGACTTGAGTTGAATCTTAAAAGATGAATAGGCTATGGACAAGCAGAAGGAACTTGGGGAAAAGGGAGGGCATTACAAGCTTTATCCCCAAATATTTTTGCTCCCTCTTTTCTACTTTTTTTCCACTTTGATCTTATTTGTATAATCTTTCCTAAGGAGAAGATTAGAAAGAAGGATTTTGGCATTCTCTTTCTTCCCACCTTCTACAAGGTAGTTAGGAGAGTAGTAGTAAATGTCTAGGTGCCAACTCTTTCTTAAAAGTACTTTCAGTAGACATATTTGACAAAGACATAAGGTCAGTGACAACTTTTCCCCTTATCCTTTATTTCAAAGGAACCAAACCAAGAAAAGAACTAAACTGATAAATGGCAAAGATATATTCTTCAGTAAGGCCTGACTACTGGAATGTACTGACTTTGTAGTAATAGCTTTGCCCAACTCCCCTAGGAATCAAATGTTAAACAGCTCTAGGAGAGAGCTTGTCAGTGAATTTTGAGAAGAATAAATGCACAAGTTCTGGAAAGATTTATTCCCATAAATAATCCTTTGAGTAGGAGCCAAACTCAGAGGTGATTGAAATTTACAAATCCATGTACAAATCATTATATCCAGAATTCATGATTTATAAACAATCAGAAAATTTGCATTTAAGAGACTTTATAGCATAATGATTTTTTCCTACTCTCTAATTAAAAAATATTTGTCATAGAGACTAGATTGATAACACACAGGATTGTTGACTACCAAATGACAATAACGTAGTTAACAGATGTTTAACGATTATTTCTCTCAACCCTTATTTTCATGAGATTGTGACTCACTTTCCTGGTCCAGTTAATCTTTGAGGCCTCAAAAGGTTTTTTATACAATTGCTTGGGAAAATTATGGGAGTAAGTTTGACTTTTCTGTATAGATAGATTGTTTCTTATTGATATTCATCTTTTCCAAGGTTCCAAGGTGATCTCTTTCCCTCTTCAGTGGTAGCCTATCATTAATACACAATGTATTGACTTTTTCTTAGGCAGGCTCTTGGATCCTCTTTAAAAATATTCCTGAGAGACCAGGGGCAATTTAAAGTACTAAATACCTGATAACTGAGGAATAATTGAAAGCTTAAGAAGAGTCCATTCCTTTGTGAGTTAAGTATGGTTATAAGAAGAAAGTATGAGTAGGGTAAAGACAAATTTTCCCTTATTCCATATTTCTCCCAAATATTATTCCTTTGGGTAAATAGAATATGTACCCCTTTATGTTTTATATAGTATTTATTAGTAGAGTTATCTAAGTTATTTCCTAGTTTTTTGTTGTAGTTAAAATTTTTTGACACATTTTGTTTTGCCCATTTAAGGATGATTTAAGGCCTACTCATTTTTTTAGTGGGTCTGATATCTCATTGTAGAAATTCAGAGACTCAGTTACATAGTCTTATCCTGTGTTACTAACGTCCACAAGTTCTAAAATTTATCCTTGTGTTTCCTTTTAGGTTACTCATATTCTCAATGTTGCCTATGGAGTTGAAAATGCTTTCCTCAATGACTTTACATATAAGAACATTTCTATCTTGGATCTACCTGAAACCGATATCATATCTTATTTTCCAGAATGCTTTGAGTTCATTGAAGAAGCCAAATTGAAGGTAAGGGCAGCTCGGTGGTGCAGTGGATAGAGTGTTCTGACTCAAGTCAGGAAGATCCGAGTTTAAATCCAGCCTCCGGTGTTTACCAGTTGTCTTACTTTGTAAAATAGGGATGATAATAGCACCAACTGACCAGAGTTTCTGTGAGGATAAAATAAGACAGTATTTGTAAAGTGCTTGCGGATTTTAAAGCACTATGTGAAAGTTATTATTATTGTTATTATTTTGGTGCATAGTTCATCAAACAAAAGTCAGAAATGTAATAGCACCTATCTTAAATTAATCACTTAGATTTCTCCCAACATACTTAATTCATCCACATGCCTAATGATTCTTTTTTTTTGCTTCCCATTGCATTTTTCTCCACAGTAGAATATTTATTTTTGAGGTTTAATCTGATTCTCTTTCATTTCCTGTACAAAAGGGCCTAATGATACTCTTCTGAGAAACTTTAGGAGGTAAAAGTCTCTGTATGTTAAATTCTTTGATCTAAGTATGTAGAGATGACTTCTCTTTGAAAGTTTATGACAATTGGGCTACTGAATAACAGAAACAAGCTAACTGGTACAGAGTCTGATTTAGGCCTGACAGTGTATTTATTAATGTGACAGTATGTCTATTTCACCACTTTGGCAAAGAAAAGAGAATCTTTGCTTTTTAACGTAACATTTCAGGACACTCTGGGAACTAAATGTTGCATAACTACATTTATAAACTAGTCTGCTGTAATGTGGGATTTGCTGGGATTTGTACTGAAGAACATGTGAACTGAAGCTACCTTTTGACACTAAGAAAACAACTGAGAGTATTAATATAAGTGCTTCAATCTTCTGGTCACTAACTGGATACTAATACTGTATTGGGTCCAAGTCAGGTTTCTGATAGGGAACAAGGTGGGTTATTGTCCATAATAACAGTTTATGATATGGCATCATTTTTGTGAATACGCACTTCTTACAAAATCCATATTAGATAAGTAAAGGGCAGGGTGGTAGGTATAGTTTGTGGTTGGTGAAACAGAGTCATTTATAGAGAGCAAAAATGACTTTCCTGGAGTGTGCAGTAATTGGTAGGATTGGGATTTAGAATTCATTATATAATGTCTTGGCCACCAGTCTTTGCAGTAGATTTCCTTGGATATCGATTAATCAGTCAGTAAACATTTATTAAGTGTCTGCTTTGTGCCAGGCACTGTGCTAAGCAATAGGAATAAAAGATCTTCAAAATCTTCTAAATATTGTTTTTCATATCTCCTTTACTCAATGGTAATCAGTTAGAAAGGATCAATGAAGAAAACGTTCTAGTTCAGAGCTGAAGGCAATAGAACTGTGCCCTTCAAACATTTTATTACAACTCTAGGGTTGTAACGTTAAGGCAAGAGATAGACCTGGCTGGGGTGGGGAATCTGCGGCCTCCAGGCCACATGTGGCCCTCTAGGTCCTCAAGTGCGGCCCTTTGACTGAATCCAGACTTCACAGAACAAATCCCCTTGGTAAAAGAATTTGTTCTGTAAAAGTTGGACTCAGTCAAAAGGTCATACCCACGGACCTAGAAGGCCACATGTGGCCATGAGGCTGAGGTTCCCCACCCCTGGTAGAGGAACTAGGCCTATGATTTGATTGGCATAAGGTACTCTCAGGGAGGAAACTCCCTCTGTCAGTACAGGTGAGTAGCATCTTCTTTACAGTTTAGAGTCCCAGAAAGTTGCTAGGGGCACAGAGATTGCCCAAGATCACATAGTATATTTCAGAGGCAGATATTGAGCCCAGGGCATCCTAGCTTTCATGCCAGCTGTCTATCTAATATGCCATTCTAACATTTAGCCTAATGGAAGAAATCTACCTTCCAGTTCCATGTCTAACCACTTCCCTAGTTTAACTCCGTTGGAATAAAGAAGCGGGGATAGAGCTATCATTGATTTTAGGGGCCACTCAAATATATTGCAGGGGTGGGGAACCTGCGGTCTTGTGGCTCTTTGAATCCAAACTTTAAAGAACAAATCCCCTTAATAAAAGGATTTATTCTGTAAAACGTGGACTCAGTCAAAAGACTGCACCCAAGGATGTAGAAGGCCACAGGTTCCACACTCCTGGTATTGTGGTAGAATTATTAAAAAAAAAAAAGCTGAGTGGATCTTTAGCATTTGGAGCTGTAGCAGATTTACAAACCAGACTTTCCCAATACAGTGAGGTTACAGCTCTAGCTGCAGCCGCTTCTATGCAACCTCTTGCAACATAGTGTTTCCAGCTTTCCAGTATGTTTAACGGAAGATGAACTTGGCTGGGATACAGAGATTAAAGATGATGTAATTGAAGGATGTAACAAACATGGAGGAATTATCCATATTTACATTGACAAAAATTCAACTGAGGGCAAAGTGTATGTGGAGTGCTCCTTAATTGCTGCAGCCATTGCTGCAGTAAATGCGTTGCATTGAAGATGGTTTGCTGGTAAAATGATTGCAGCTGCATATATAGCTCTTCCAATTCCTCACAACCTCTTCCCTGATTCCATGACAGCAACACAACTATTGTTTCCTGTTCGACAGTGAAGGAGGATTTAGTCTCTTATGTACATAGCTTTATAATTTGGCACTCTTATACACATATTAAGGGTGAAGAATGAAGAAATACATTTTTACCAGTATTATCAAAATATGGATATCAAAGCTAAAGGTTGAACACAGAGTAAAGTCTAAAATAGGTCAGGAGACATTAGATTGTGGATTATGGTAGCTTATCTAGTTCATTAAGGTTAATTTTTTTCTTTTTAAGCAACAGGTTCTGTTTCTATTTGAGATCATTCATTTGTGCTAGGAAATATGTTTTGGTTTGTTGCTGTAATGTAGATAATTCCTAATCTGTCCAGCTGATTTATTTAAACAAAAGTTTGATATTAGCACTAGAATTTTTGAATTTGATAATTATTATTCCTTGATTTTTACCTATAAAATATTGTCATAGAGTCATAAAGTCTAATAGCTAGAACAGATTTTAAAGATTATCAAATCTAACTTGCTAATTATACGGAAGAGGAAACTGAGGACCAGAGAGAGGAAGTGACTTGGCCAAAGTCAATACCTACTTAGTAGTTATTGAGTAGAGCAAATGGTTAATTCTTGATTTCCACTCACTGATTACCTTCCTTTAAAGCTACCTTTCCAATCTTGCAGTGTGATAGTTCTTAGTGACTATTATCTCCTTGAACTTTTTTCCATTTCTCCCAAACTTGTTTCTTTGCTGTAGTCTTACAAAGCTCTGTGAGTATGCTTTTTCTGCCTTTACATTTGCCCAGCCCAATAGGGTATTTAGCCAACTTAAACATGAAGACTTGAGGAATAAAAGATGAAAATAAACCACAGAGGTGATAATCATCCCTCCTCCCGACACTTATTTGGTGTTTTTTTAAAATAATATTTTATTCACCCACAGTTACATTTTTAAACAGTTTTTTAACATAAAAAGTTTTGAGTTCCAAATTCTATCTTTCCTTCCCTAACTTCCTTCCCCTCCCTCCTTCCCTTCCCTCCTGCCTGAGAAGATAAGAAATCCAATATACTTTATATGTGTGCAGTCAAGTAAAACATTTCCATAGTAATCATTTTGTACAAGAAGACTTGAAAAAAATGAAAGAAAATAATAGCATCCTTCAGTCTGTATTCAGATGGTATCAGTTCTTTCTCTGGAGGAGAATAGTATGCTTCATTGTGGGTCCTTTGGGATTGTCTTGGGTTGTTGTATTGCTGAGATTAGCTAAGTCATTGACAATTCTTCATCATATAATATTTCTGTTACTATGTACAATGTTCTCCTGGTTCTCCTCGCTTCACTTTGCGTCAGTTCATTTAAGTCTTTCCAGGTTTTTCTGAAGTCATCCTTGCTTGTCATTTCTTATAACACAATAATATCCCATCACATATACCATATATACAAATATATATATGTATGCATATACACCACCACTTGTTTAGCCATTCCCAAATTGATGTGCATCCTCTTGATTTCAAATTCTTAGCCACCACAAAAAGGGCTACTATAATTATTTTTGCATAAATAGGTCCTTCCCACCACTTTTTTAAATGTCTTTGGGATATAGACCTGGCAGTGGTATTGCTGGATCAAAGGGTATGCACAGTTTCCAAATTGCTCTCCAGAATGCTTGGATCAGTTTACAGCTCCACCAATAGTGTATTAGTGTCCCAGTTTTCCCACATCCCCTCTGACATTTATCATTTTCCTTTTTTGTCATATTAGCCAATCTGATAGGCATGAGATGGTACTTCAGAGTTATTTTAATTTGCATTTCTTAATCAATAGCTATTTAGAGCATTTTTCATATGACTAAAATTTTTTGATTTGTCTGAAAACTGCCTATTCATGTTCTTTGACTGTTTATCAATTATATTTTTATAAATTTAACTCAGCTCTCTATATATTTGAAAAATGAGAATTTTATCAGAAATACTTTAGTGTTCTTTTAAGAAACCAAAAACAACCTGTCCTTTTACTTGTCTGCGAAAAAAGGAATTGATTGAGCAAATTGCATTTGCCTTTTCTACGTATTTATTATCGATTCAGGACATAAGATCAGAAATTTTAAAATTATTGTTTAGAGAAGCATCATAGGGTATTACAGAAAGTAATGTTGAATTTACTGTCTTACTTTTCAAAATCCCTCAGATAGCCTCAGATTCCTGTATCTCCCTTGGCATTTAATATTTATACTTCTCTGACTCAGATGTTGATGTGGCAAAAAGTTGATTCTACCACCATTTTGGATTACCCATACTAATGCTTGCCTCCATCAACATACATAATCAAGAGCTGACTATAATTGAAAAAGCTACCATCAGGACATTAATTTTCAGTGTTTCAAACAAAAATCAGCGTGGAAAAATATTATGTTCAATTTTACAAGTCTCCAATGTGTAATTAAGAATTCTAATCCATCAATCATCAAAAAGCATTTATTAAACAACTACTGTGTGCTAGGTGCTAGGGGTAAAAGGTGGAAATGAAACAATTTCTGCCCTCAAGCATCTTACCTTCTATAGGGGAAGACAACATGAACATAGATAAGTATATACAAAATAAACACTAGATGTTTATGGAGGGAGGCACTAACAGCTAGGGAACTCAAGGAAAAACTTCATGTAGGGGATAGCATTTCAGTTGGGCTTTGGAGGAAATGAGTAAGTATTTAATGAAACACTAAAGTTTTGTATAATCCTGTACTAAATGTTTTTTGGAAATTAATATAATACACAATTTGTCCCTACACTCGAGGAACTTGTGATCTAATTGAATTCTGTATTCATTATGACCTTTGAAAAGAGAATACTTTGGAGAATGAGGAAAATAACACCATGTGTTCACTGTGTGATACCTGGATTATAGAGTGAAAGGTTTTCTCTTAGTGACTCATATTGTGCTTTGAGCTTATTGAAAGAAAAATACTATCTAAATGATTATCCTATTTTGTAGTCTTAAATACAGAGCCAATATTTCTCATTAGAAATGCTTCCAAGAATGGGGAACTCTATAAGGAAGAATGAAAAAGTAGGATGTAAGTAAACCCAGAAGTCTGTAGAAAAGTAAACTGTTAAAATAGAGATAGCATGCCTTTTGTATAGAGTGCTGGCTTTAGAGTCCTAAAGATCTGGGTTCAGATACTACCTGTGACACATTTAAATTGGTTTTTATGGCCTTGGGCAAGTACTTAATCTTTTAGTGCCTAATAGGAAGTTGTGGAACAGTTGCTAATCTACATTGATCTGGGAAGTTTCCTTCCCCAGAATTCCCTATACCATTTAAAACCTAGGTTGGGGCAAAAAGTATTTTAAAATTCTTCAGTTGCAAGTTTATTGCTATTTTTTTCCTATTTGGGTTCAAAAGAAATATTACACATTACTCCATATTATACCACTCATAATTTGCTGATAGTTAAACTTTCTCATTATTGTCATCCTAAATAGTCTATCCCAACAGGGGATGTTAAGTTCAGATCAGAAAATGTAGTGACAGGAATATTGTCTATTCTGTCACTACAGAGTACCACATTTCATTTAGATCATTAACTTTTAAAAAGCACAAGGCTGGCCAACCTGTATCAAGGCTGTACCATCAGATCTATCATTTTCATTATTGATAGCATAAGTCTCCATCAGCATTTGTTTTATACTGTGTCTCTTTTCACTTGTAGAGTATCCTTTGCAAGTTACCTGAAACGCTTTTCACTTATTGACCTCATTTCAGTGTCTAATTACAGTTTCCATTTCATATTGTTGCAAGCTCCTAATGTCACTATTCCATTTAGTTCATAAACTTAATTAATTTTCATGTAGTTTCCTGATTTTATAAATACTTCTCAGTTTATAAAGAAGATTATGACAAAATTGAGTTCAAACATGTACCAAATAGAAGAATAAATTAATAGATTAGAAAAAAAGAAGAAAAAGGCAGGGGAGACACACTAAGTTAAAAAATGCAACTATTCAGTATTTCACTAATGTTAGAAGGTAAATACGGTTTCAAAATAGTATGATGCACATCTTTTAGTTCTCTTTGTTTGAACCCAACATTTTGTCAATACTAACAACTGTAAGGAAAATAAAGGCAGAAACAGATTTTTGGGCGTTATTTAGAATTTTTTTTACATATTAAAATTTAAAAATATATTTTTTAATTTTTTTGCAGAGGGGAAGGCAGGGCAATTGGGATTAAGTACTTGCCCAAGGTCACACAGCTAGTAAATATGTCAAGTGTCTGAGGTCAGCTTTGAACTCAGGTCCTCCTGACTCCAGGGCTGGTGATGTACTCACTGTGCCACTTAGCTGCCCCTAAAAATATTTCTATTTGATAGAATGCTTGACCCATCACTTCATAGTCTTTAAGAAGAACCATACAGTCAAAATGAAACAGAATAATTCAGGAGGAGCAAAGGAGCCCTAGATTAATCAGCTTTATTTTGACTTTTAGACTTTTTACTCTTACATCTTCAGCATAGTGTTTCTAACTAACTATAATAAAGATAGAGTTCATCCTCTCTCATTTCTATTGCTTTTCTGTTTTTTCCCCCTCCTTTTCTCACTGAGGTCTAATCTTATTGTCTTTAACTCCTTCTAATCTAGACTTTAAAACCAAAAAATCTACTTTTTTCTTTTCTCTTTTCTTTCTTTCCTTCCCTCCCTTGGAGTCTCAATAGAGTCATGAGACATAGCAAAATCTTTTGTGCCTTTGGTTTAAATTCTCCTTCGTGTAAATCTTTGCACTGTGTCTCCTAGCTTTAATAAAAATTGTTGATCAGGTACATTTTTGATGAATAACTTGAAAGAAAACTAAAAAGATTTGGCTGCACAGTTTTTTTACTTTAAATTACTGAGGGTTTGTGTGTTTGCTTCTTGGTCGCAATTTGAAATTTTCTTAATAGTGCTCAGAGTGCAATATACAGAAATCAGGAATGTAGCTGAAAGTGAATGCAATCTCGTGGGAAAAGCAGCTATTCTTTAGGTGCTAGATCAAAACTATGACTATGACTTTTCTCTAAGTAGTTTTTTCCCCCCTAGGAACACTCAGTGTACCTAGTTTGCTTCAGGGTTCATCTTTTTGCTTAGTGGACTTTTGTTGTCTTATTAAGTTTCTGATATATTCTTTTTGCTACTTGTAAACATGTACTTTTACTAGTTTTACTGGTATCACTAAGGTACAAAAAAAGCATATAATTGCAATTTTAGGCTTCCAAACTAATTTGGGGAACACTTATATGTCCCTCTAGAGGAGAATGTTTCCTAAACATTGTTTACGGTGGATTATATTGTAATAATCCAAGAAGAGGTCTTATATGTACTATGCTTTATGATAATTCTAAATGCTATGTGCAATGAATTTGATAGTGTTTCTAAAATAAATGTGGATTTTTTTTTTCTTGAAGGATGGAGTGGTTCTTGTTCATTGTAATGCAGGCGTCTCCAGGGCTGCTGCAATTATAATTGGCTTCCTGATGAGTTCTGAAGAAATCACATTTACCAGTGCCTTTTCTTTGGTGAAAAATGCAAGACCTGCTATATGCCCAAATTCTGGCTTCATGGAACAACTTCAAGCATACCAACAGTGAAAAAAAAATATGAGAATAAGTAATTGGGTATAATAAAATTCAGGAAACAGATGAAGCCAACAGTTTGTGAGATGGCATTTTAACAGATGATCTGAAACTATAACTTCTGAATCGACCTTTTAAGAACAAGTTTTTAGGATATAATGGCAGAAGCTAAATCCTTTCCTTTTGCTGCTCTCAAAGTGGAAACTGAAGTGGCCTAATTATCTTGAGCTTCAGCCTAAATGATTTTTTAAAAATAATTTTGCTTATTCTTCAGCATTTAAGATGTGTGATGGAATGCTTTTTTTGAATTGCATGGAGCAGATAACATTGGTATTACTGATTGTGTTAACTTCTTTGGAGGAAAAGGGTAAAAGTAGACTTGAAGCCTGTATTTGAACATTGAAAGAAGAATGAATTAATTGTTGAATACTTTCAGTGTTTTTTCTATTCTAGCAGCTGTTCTCATGAAGAAAGATATGCTGAGATATTGCTTTACTTGTACATATATTTAGAAAAATAGTTATCACCTTAGATTTCTTTTTCTGCATTTCTTTCCAATAAAAATAAATAGCTCAAACTCCACGAAGGGCCTATTTGCAACCAAAAGGTTTATTCAGAAGGTATACAATTGTAATAAACATAGCACTCAAATATCTTTTGATCACAATTCATTGCCTTTTAATTGTGTAGGGTTTTTGTTGTTGTTGTTTTGTCCTTTGCCCGTTGGTAGCTTTTGCCCCCAGATTCATTTGTGGCACTTACAATATGTTCTGATTTATATATTTTACTGTCAATAGGCATCTCTTCTCTTTCTGTGTTCCTTTTATACTTTTGTTGGCTCCTATTTTATGAAGTTTTTGGAAGCCCTAGATTTCTGAAAAATATTCTTTATACCGAAAGGCCTATTCGTCATGAGTAAACTTAAAGCTCACATAGATAATAAAACAAAAATACCTGTAATCAGTTTCACTTGATATTGTTTACTTCTGTTGCATAGAATTCTTTAAGAAAAAGAAAAAAATTAAAATTTAATAAATAATTTGGACCTAGTTCTCATAGAGCCTAGACACATTTTCAACCTCGCTTCTGACTATAGGCCTTGAATAAATTATTTCATTACTTTTGCTTTTGTTTCTCTATTTGCAAAATAATAATTTCTCAATATTACAAAGCCACCTGGAGATTTTCTTTTTCAGCTTTTTGAAACTTTTTAAAAACAAAAACATTATTTCTATTAATATATTATTGCTAATGATATAAAATATACATCCCTAATCCTGTTTGTGAAATTTATGTTAAAAGTTTTTCACTAGTATTTAATAATTGAAGAAATTAATATAAGCTCCAGGGGAATATTTTTTATTCTCTTATAAGCATAGCACATTTGAACAAGAGTGTTACATGCAAATATGTTGTTGAAAAGTGTAGCACATGTATGCAGTTGAGAAGGTATGTTTTTTTATGCTGCTCTCATGAGTAAAGGGTTGAAAAGTGTTAACAGGTTGTATGCTTTGAGAAAAATAATTGCTAGAAAAGTCTCCAGAGCTGAAACCTTTCTTTCACCACATACTAATCCTGAGAAGTAGTACAAAACTAACCAACCAAAGTGAACAGTTTGAAAATGACCAATGCAAATGTCCTATTGAATGTTAGGACTTCTCTGTGGTGTTCTCTCTTGTCATTATTGCCAAGAATCTGTAGATTTTCTAGATGACCCTTCTTTTTCTGCTAATGACTGTGTTGATGTGAACGTATTTTCTTTTTTCACGGTGCTAGTAGGTTTTAGTTTATTAAGAATTGGGGCATAATGCACATTACATATCACAGAATATATAATTTGGGATGAAATTTACATCTGGAGTTCTGGTCTGCGTCATTCTGGTTTTGTGACACATAACATGAACTTACCACACTTTTTGGTAAAGATCTTGCTTTGACCCCCAGACTTATTTTACCTACAAACATTTGTTGGTGAGGTAGTGATAGGTCAGATATATGTTTATGGATGATTTCATGAAAAGAAATTAATCTGTAGACCTTATCTTGGTGGCATAAAGCTGCTTTGAAAAGAAACTCTATTATGATCTCACTATCTAACATTATGAATCAAAAATATATGTAGATACCAAATGTCACTGTTTTGGTAGAGAAAAAAGTCCCATATATAAGCCCATCTGTGCAGTTGTGATTTTGGCTGTGTTCCTGAAAATACAACTTCAAAAAATTTTTTTTGCTGTCATGCTTAATTATATCTAGACTAAAAGAAAAAAAATAAGTTCATATTTGCTCAAAATTGTAAGTAGTAAAGAAATAAAATACGGGCTTCACCTACTTGAAGAGGGAGGCCATATGTTATTTTAGATAATAAAGTTCCCCTTTTTAATTTTCAAGTTACTTTTTGTTTTACTTAGGTAACTATTTTGTTTACACAATTCTTAAAATTCATCCAATGATATGGATAATTTTGGGAGGCTATGTGAACTTGAAAATCTCACTCCTTTCTCTTTCCCCTTTATGTCACTAAATTTGAGGCAAAATGTTGACCACTATGGCAACAACATTAAGAGGAAGAAAAATATGTTTAAATCCTAATTGATATGTCTTTTTTTTCTTTCTTTTCCCATTAAGATATTTAAGTATAGGATTTGGAAAGTATTCTTCAGGAACTGGGCAACCTACTTTCTTTTTGACTGAATCATTTCAATGGAAAAAACCTAAAACTTGGCAAGACAAATATCAGTGAGTCAGGCATTTCAAATGTGTGAGGGACTCAAAATGTTCCTAATATTGAAAGATTTTTGAGTGTGACACAATGAATTTCTCAACTATGAACCATCCAGAAGATATAGTTAGAATGAGTTACCAAGACTAATGAGTTATAAATAGGTATACAGGTACATGACTGAGCCTAAATATTTAATGTCAGTCTTTACTGGCAGGAAAAAAAACAGAACAAAAAACAAACTTTTGGAAGAGTGCAACAACTATTTTAGCCACAATTTAGCCATTCTTTGTAGACTTAAGTCAGTTTAGATAGAAGGTTTTAGAATTTTTGTTTATAAATGTAACAATTCTGAGGTTTTTATTGCACTATTATATTACAATTCATGTAGGTAAAGTTACAGTGAGAAACCTGTTTATGTTTGCTTTGTTTTTTGAATGGTTAAAGTTTATCTTATGTGATTTAGAAAATCAAAGACATTTATTTTATATGCGTATTTATAATTTATCCTGTACTAAAGTACTTTTTTTTAGGTGCGAAAATACTTGATTTTAAAATAACAAATTTTATGTTTTTCCCTGTGTCAACCTTGGTTTCTTTGTAAGTTTTGGTTTTAAGATAATTAAAATGATTCTTGTACTCTAGCTAGGGAAGAAAACCTATTGATCACAAAACTGAATGATTTTAGTTATCAATTATCTTTAAGGTTTTAGATAGTCTTTGTGACTTAAGTCATTCCAAGAAAGTTAGTGTTTGTATTAGTGAGGAGCAATATGGGAACATGATTGAATTTTTCTTATCACTGAAACAACAGTACAAAACGCAATGTTGGAGTTCCATTGTAACCTTCAAATATAGTATACCTAAGGTATACCATACTAAGGTATCCAAAGGGAATACCCTATTTGTATGAATTTAACTCCTAAAATGGGATCTATTTGAAAGAAAAAGTAAGTAATTTTTGCTTTCATAGTTTTATGACCATTTCTATGACAATACTCCATTTGGCAGTGTAAAACAAAAACTATTCATTCTTTCTTATCTGGTGTACTTCTTATCCATCTTTCCATAACTTCTTCAGGAAGAATCCACCTTGTTTAAATAAGACGTTGACACCAAAAAATTGAAAATGAACAAATGTAAAGACATTATCATCATTTCTTTTTTTAAGATTAATTTATTTTTAGTTTTCAATATTCCTTTCCACAAGATTTTGAGTTACAAATTTTCTTGCCATCTCTACCCTGCCTCTCACCCCAAGATGGCATGTATTCTGATTGCTCCTTTCCCCAGTCTGCCCCTCCTTCTATCACCCCACTCCCCCCCTTCCCATCTCCTTCCCCATTACTTTCTTGTAGGGCCAGATAGATTTCTATATCCCATTGCCTGTATATCTTATTTTCCAGTTGCATGTAAAAATAATTTTTAACATTTGTCTTTAGAACTTTGAGTTCCAAATTCTCTCCCTTCTTCCCTCCCCACCCACACTCCTTGAGAAGGCAAGCCATTCAATATAGGCCTCACATGTGTCATTATGCAAAACACTTCCATAATAGTCATGTTGTGAAAGAGTAACTATATATTCCATCCTATCCCATCCCCTATTTATTCAATTTTCTCCTTTGACCCTGTTGCTTTTCATAAGTGTTTGCTTTTAACTACCCTCTCCTCCAATCTGCCCTTCCTTTTATCATCCTGCCCCTTATCCCCTTCCCTCTACTTTTCTGTAGGGTAAGATATCTAATTGAATGTGTATGTTATATCCTCCTTAAGTCTGATGAGAGCAAGATTCATTCATTCCCTTTCACCTGCCCCCCCTTCCCTTCCATTATAACAGCTTTTTCTTGCCTCTTTTATGTGAGATAATTTACCCCATTCTATCTCTCTCTTTCTCCTTCCGATATATTCCTCTCTCACCCCTTAATTTTATTTTTTTTAGATATCACCCCTTTATATTCAACTCACCCTGTGCCCTCTGTCTCTATATATATTCCCTTCAATTACCCTAATACTGAGAAAGATCTCATGAGTTACAAATATTATCTTTCCATGTAGGAATGTAAACAGTTCAACTTTAGTAAGTCTCTTATGATTTCTCTTGCCCATTTACTTTTTCATGCTTCTCTTGATTCTTGTATTTGAAAGTCAAATTCTATTCAGCTCTAGTCTTTTCATCAAGAATGCCTGAAAGTCCTCTGTTTCATTGAAAGTCCATTTTTTGCCCTGAAGTATTATACTCAGTTTTGCTAGATAGGTGATTCTCAGTTTTAATCCTAGCTTCTTTGATCTCTGGAATATCATATCAGCCCTTTGATCCCTTAATGTAGAAGCTGCTAGGTCTTTTGTTATCCTGGTTGTGTTTCCACAATACTTGAATTGTTTCTTTCTGGATGCTTGCAATATTTTCTTCTTGACCTGGGAACTCTGAAATTTGGCTACAATATTCCTAGGAGTTTTCTTTTTGGGATCTCTTTTAGGAGGTGATCAATGGATTCTTTCAATTTCTATTTTACCGTCTGGTTCCAGAATATCAGGGCAGTTTTCCTTGATAATTTCTTGAAAGATGATGTCTAGGTTCTTTTTTTGATCATGGCTTTCAGGTAGTCCAATAATTTTAAAATTATCTCGCCTGGATGTATTTTCCAGGTCAGTGGTTTTCCAATGAGATATTTCACATTGTCTTCTATTTTTTCATTCTTTTGATTCTGTTTTATAATTTCTTGATTTCTCATAAAGTCATTAGCTTCTATTTGCTCCATTCTAATTTTTAAGGAATTATTTTCTTCACTGATCTTTTTGACCTCCTTTTCCACTTGGCTAAATCTGCTTTTTAAGGCATTCTTCTCATTGGCTTTTTGGAGCTCTTTTGCCATTTGAGTTAGTCTATTTTTTATGGTGTTATTTTCTTAAGTATTTTTTTGGGTCTCCTTTAGCAAGCTGTTGACTCATTTTTCATGACTTTCTTGCATCATTCTCATTTCTTTTCCCAATTTTTCCTCTACTTCTCTTACTTTCTTTTCCAAATCTTTTTTGATCTCTTCCATGGTCTGGGACCAATTTGTATTTTTCTTGGAGGCTTTTGACGTAGGCTCTTTGACTTTATTGTCTTCTTCTGGCTGTATGTTTTGATATTCTTTGTCACCAAAGTAAGATTCTATAGTCTATGGTTTTTTAATGCTGTCTGTTCATTTTCCCAGCCAATTACTTGACTTTTTAGCTCTTTGCCAAGGTAGGACTCTGCTTCCAGAGTGGAGAGTTCTCTGTCCCAAGCGTCAGGGGTTTTGTACTCACACTAGCACTCCTTCTCCCCCCAGGACCACCAACCAGGACTGTGACCCAGATCCAAACAGGGCAAAGCAAGAGAATCCTGCCTCAGCACCAGCAAAGAGATCCCTGCATTCTCACTCTGCTTAGCCACTTGATTCCCCCTACCGTCTGTGGGCCTTGGAGCTCCGGAAGCTGCCACCACTGCTACTACTACTACTGCCACCACTGCCATAGCCACCTCCGTGGCCCTGGGGTTGGGGCTGGATACATCCTTCTCTCACCCAGATCCAATAGAATTTTCCCATTATCCTGCTAAGTTTTCTTTGGCATTTGTGGGTGGAGAAGTTTGGAAACTGCCACAACTCATTGATTCAGTACACTGAGGCGGCTCTGCCTGGTCAGCTCTGGCCTGATCTGTCCTGGTTCCACCCATGCTGGGCTGTGCTCTTTTCCCAGCATGGTGCGATAGACACTTCCCAACAATCATCCAGGCCGTTTTGTGCTGGAGACTTGTTTCACTCTGTCATTTTGTGGGTTCAGTAGCTCTAGAATTTGTTTAGAGTCATTTTTACAGGTGTTTGGAGGGATTTGGGAGAGAGCTCACGCAAGTCCCTGTTTTCATGCTGCCATCTTGGCTCTGCCTCCCATCACCATTTCTTAGAAAAGTCCAACCAATGCAAAGAATAATAATAATAAAAAGAAAGTATCCAAGCAAGAGATCAGAAGAACGCAGAAACCACTCAACAGAGGTACTCAATCTCTTTGCCAAATAGAATGACAGAGTAGTCAAAGGCAACACTAGTTTAGAGTACAAGTTCATTTGTAAAACATCATGAAGTAGAAAAATTATAAGCAGTATCTCACTTCATGAAATAGCAAAAGCAATTGGGAAAAAAATGAACCAGTAAAAAGTTTGACAGGAAAATAATCCAGCCTAGATTATTCTGAGGAAATTTTTTTGTGAAACTGGAAGATAGAAATCAAATGGGGAGACTCTACAGTATTTCTCTTATGATCTAACACCCATTGATGGCAATAGTGAAGTCATCATATTTAGTTTCTATCACCTCAGTATGCAAAGAAATAGCAACTGGCACTTAGGAAGATGAACCTGAGAAGAGCTACATTTCATCAAACAATAAACAAATACATGCTGGGGGAAATACAATTTCAAAGAGACTCAGGGAACTAAGATAGCAAAAAAGAAAAAAAAAAGGAAAATATTCAAAAAGGAAATATCACAAATGTTATTTTTAACCCCCAAAAATGACAACTGAGAAGACATTATCAACCCATATGCCTGTTTACATACTGATATAGGATCATAGAGTCATATGACCTCTAAGTTTCAATCTCTTCATTTTATAGATGAAGAAACTGAGGCCTAAAGAGGCTAAGTCATTTGCCCAAGATCACAGGGGTCGTAAGTGCCAGGGCCATGATTCAAATCAATAGTTTCTGACTCCAAGTCTAGCACCCTTTCCACTATATCATGTTGCCTGCACTTCAAGGAATAGAAATTTGTCAGAGATAGTCACTCCCTTCCACTGTTGCAGAGTAGACAGCCCCTCTTTATTTTAATAGAGTATCTTTAAAAGCAGTTATGTCCAAAAAGAACATTACCCTTCAACCAATCATTAGGTAAGTATCTCTCAACTTATACATATTACACCTTACATCACATTATACATTACATCACTGCATATATATCTAAAGCCTTTCCAGGTTGGTAGATCCTGCTAGAATTTATCCTTTGTTGAGTAAGCTTGAGGATCCAGGAGTTATCTCTAAGACATGATGAAGCCTTAGAAGAAGATTTAAGCATAAGCTCTATTTTTATGCCTTCAGGATATCTTTATGAAAATGGCTCATGCATGCATTGAATATATCTTTGATTTAAAAAACCCCAAAATACAAAGAAGATAGATTTTCAAAGATTTTTCTGTAACAGGCTACCACTTTGCATTCATGCTATTGAGAGGCTAGAAAAGGTAAAAAGGTCACTGTCTAATATTTGTTGGTATCTTAAAAGCATATCATTTGGTAAAATAAAATGCCTTAAAACTCTTCTTTAATAATGTATCTCTCAGGTATGTTATATAGATCCAACTGTGCAGTAACATTTTTCAATGAGTCACCAAATATTAGCAGCAAATCAAATAGGGAAACACATGTTCACCCAAGGTGGTTGCCAGTATCATGGAGGATGTTCTGCACAATTCAAATAGAAGATGAATTCCTCATTGACAATAAAAGTCTATAAGTGTTTTATTCATAGATGGAAATTTCCTAATTCCATTAAGCCTAAAATATTACAAAGCATCTTTGGGGAAATTCATGATTATTTGAGAGATTGTTTTAATTATCTACAATAGAAAAATATTGTGATTGAAACACACAGACTGTCCAGATTCTGATATGCACCTGGAGGGTAGACTATTGAGCATGTCCTTTAGCATGTATATGCCTAGATAGGAGATCCACATGTTTAAACTGGGTCCAGAAGAAACTGGGCTGGATCGTATTTGGGAAATTCATAATGCTTTTAGTGCTCCTAAGCTGCTCAGTGATGCAAAATCCCATTCATCTCTATGACACTAATATTCTCATGGTAATACTATAATTCCAAATCATGGAACCCCACAATTTCAGAACTAAAATTTTGGGTGATCCAAATGGCAAATAAAGACACACCTTATATGTCAGGAAGATTCAGAATATTGCCAATAGCTTGTGTTTTTGAAGTGGTATGATATATGTTGTCATGGAAAATTTCTGACATTTTAGATCCAGAAGGAAAAATAGAAGTTGAAAGAATCCACCAATCACTTCCTGAAAGGGATCCCAAAATGAAAACTCTCAGGAATATTATAGCCAAATTCCAGAGCCCCTGGGTCAAGGATAACATGTTGCAAGCAATCAGAAAGAAAATATTGTGGAATCACAGTTAGAATAGCACAAGATTTAGCAGCTTCTACACTGAAGGATTGGAGAGCTTAGAATGTGATATTCTGGAGAGCAAAGGAGTTAGGATTACAACCAAAAACTTAAGAGAATTGCGGGCATTAGGACAGTAAGTGGCTAATTGTGGGAAGTGAGTAAACCACAGTGACTGGAAGAAAGCTAGTGGAAAAAGACAGACTTACAGACTAAATGATTGCTATACCTGTAGCCATTGTTTCCTGCCTGTTGGGATATAGTCATTGTCAATTTTTAAAATGTTTCTAGGTACTATTTCTAGGGATTTCTGATCATTTACTTGAAGAATATATCCATCATCTTATGTGAGGCTTTTAAATTGTCAACAAATCTTTGACTTCTTTTATTTTTTTATCTTAAAATGTTTTCCTTTTTTTCTTTGAAATTAACTAATATGCATTTATTAAGTGCCCACTATATGTCAGGTACTGTGCTTATGCACCTAATGAAGTAATTGAGTAACAAGATATAGATTTACTTAATTTGGAAAGCTTGTTAAGTCCTTCATAGAATCATTCTTTTTTCTTATCCTCTGCAACAGATGTTGGTGTAGAAGATGTAGTCATTGGGAAAATGACCCTGGATTTCGGGGCAGAGGGCCTGGGTTCAAATTTGACAAGGGTCTGACACTTAATAACCATGTCACTTGGTTTCACCAGACTTCACTGTCCTCATTTGTAAAATGAGGGCACTGCACTAAATGGACCTCTCTAAGGTCCCTTCCAGTTCTAAATCTAGCATCCTATAATCCCATGATTTTCATATTGGTTTGTTCCCTCCTTATATTCACCATGATCACTGCAAGGTGAGATGATCAAGTATCCCATGAAATATCATTTCTTGTTGCCTTTGGGTGCATGATGAAACCAACTTCTTTATTTGACTTTCTGAGAACCTGTGAGGCACTCTTCCATTTACCTGAAACATGTTTGTCTATTTTACTTACAGTGACACTGCCCATGGTGATGTGATTCACTTCTTCAAACAGTATTAACTTTGGTTACTAGACAAAGAGTTTATATTAAGAATAATAACAACAAATTAATGTTTATAGATGGCCCAAGAGCTTGGTGATTATTAGCACCCTCTGCATTCATCATTGAATAAGCATAAATGGGTCACCAAAATTGAGAAATGTTTATTTTTATCTATTTCATGTGTCATTGTAGTTATAAAAAAAAATTCATCACCTTGTGGTTAACCTTCTGGTTCAAGTTCTCTCTGAATTTAGGTGGGCCTGGCCACAAGCAAAATACATAGTCTGTTACCAGGGTTGTATTTCAAGCCTTTTCAGTTGGTAGAACCTACCAGAGTTGGCATTAAATGGCCATAGTCTTCAAGAACTCAGGATGGCCTCTGTGCTTCAGTGAGACACTGGAGTAGACTTTTTGCGGACCATAGAATTATAGTGTGAAAAATAACAAAAGTCAGATTTAGATAAGAAGTAGAGCCTAAATATGGTAATATAATTATATTCTACTACAGCAGCATCTTAGTATATGTATATATCTGTGTGTGTTTGCGTACATAACAGAAATTATATATGCTATGTATTGGGCCCTAGCCATTCTGACACACCATGTAATAAGTCTTAGGAAGGTTCCAATTGCATTGATCCACACTAACAAAATTACAGATTCCTGAAGGATTAAGTTTTATTGATGATGTGAGTAATTCTTGGGGAATAAAAAGAGCAAAATAGTGCTCTTTACTTATTTTTATTCATATGCCTTCTTAATGTCATTTTAGCAGGGATGGGTGGCAAGAGGAGGGAATGGTTCATAAGTAGTCATATTTATATCGGGAAGCTTTGTAAGTTAGGTGTTCAGAACTTATGGCTCATAGAGCTCCTATACCCTCTTATTCCTTATTCATACTTTTCAGTTTAACACTTAAAAAAACCATAGATCATACAGAGGGAGTATAGTGTAGTTGATATAGTCTTGGAGTCATAAAGACCTGGGTCAAAAACCTGCCTCTGGCACTTCTAAGCTATATAACACTCAGCAGCTATATGACACTAAGCTGTATGACACTCTGTGTGTCTCAGACAATTCCCAAGGACTTATTTAATTCATGGACAGAACGCATCTTTGTTGGTGAAAAGTTCTCAACACAGATGTAATCATTGATCTTTCTTATATTGTTGTGTAAATCAGATTTGTAGCTCTCTTATCTTCAGATTATTTCATATGTTTATGTCCTGTTCTCTCAACTGAATTAAAAGGGTTTTTTTTTGGTATAAAGTAACAGTGTTTTATACTTCTTTTGAAACCCATAATTCCTGGGACAATGCAATGAACATAGCAGGGAGACAACAATAGACCATTGTGCAATTACTTATTAATGAAAGATCCTTGAGAGTCATTAAGTTCATTGCAGTAAAGTAATCCATATATAAATTAACTATTTCAAAGAACATAATTAAAACTTGGGGCTAAGTGGTTTTAGTAAGAATCTTTATAAAAAGTTTTTAGATAACTAAAATAGTTAATATAATCATAGATGATAATCAAAAACCTTTAGATGCACAGAAGCATGTGGGAAGTAGCTGAAACACAAACGTGTATTTCAGGGAGTTGAGAAGACTGAAAAGTTATAATAACATCCAGCCAAATAGGAATGGATTTCATCAGTACATAGGATTAAGCCAGGCTGAATGGAGAAGTCGAACGGATTGCTCTAAGGAGGAAAAATTATATGGTAGAAAAAATTTTGAAATTCTGTTTTAGAGTATTTTTCGACAACCAACCAATAATAATGTCTATTATTATTTTTATTTATAACAGAAACAGATCAGAACTTTAATACTTTTAACTAAAGGCTACTGTGAAAGTTATTTTACAGATAAAATGCAATCTCTTTCAGTGGATGGGGTCAGCATTTAGTCAGTAGAACAATTATATTGGAGCCACAAGTGAGAGTGTTATAGGGTCATTTCTGTTTTTAGGGCACTGAGTGACTGGCCTATTTAAACCTTCTGCTATCTTATGTCTTGAATCTTTAATTTTATTCTCTCTGAGGTAGCTGTGGGTATACCTCTTCCTTGTTCTGCTCAAATGGATCTCTGTTTTTCCAATTTTGGTCAGTTCATGATCCATAGCTGTTTAGTCCCCCAACACCTACATGATGTAACTCCTCCCCTTTTGGGGTTTGGAGTGGAAATTCTCCTTTTTTTCCCATCTTTCTAGCTTCTGTCTTCTTCCAAGGCAGCTAGGTTCAATTATGCAAATTATCTTGGGCCGTTTCTAAGTGAGTTTTTAAAAGAAAAAGGAAAGGGACAGAGCCAGCAAGTGCTCCCAGTGCTTATTCTAGGAGAGTAGGAACTCTGCTGCAAGGGCAAAGATTGGTGGCAGTTTAAATTTAAAATAACTTCTCCAAATTTTGAAGTGGCTGGTGCCAAAATAGACTCTTAAGAATTATAAGCTTGCCTTTGTTAGATAGTAAGAACCATATCCTTACAATTATTCTTCAATATATTTTGCTCAAAATTATATTCAGGAAACTATTGGCATGACTGAACCCAGAGTACTGCTGAGTCAAGAGTATAGAGCTTCTATTGACTAGAGTCCATGCTGATAACGTCAAAGCAGGAGGAAGGCTGGAGATGCCCATCGCCTTTATAAAGGTTTGGTGCTTAGGGGAAGAAGATTGTGTCAAGCATTTAGTAATATCACTTCCACTTCTGATAACATACTTCTTGATTTCTATGTAGTAGAATATAAGAATACAAGGTAATTGATTATCAATACAAGGTATCTAAGCATATAAGGTACTTCGAGGGCAGGAATTGTTTTGTCTTTATATTCTGCAGTACCTAGTGCTGCACTTGGCGTATAGGAGATCCTTAGTAAAGGCTGTTGTAGATCTTTCTAGCTTTGGTTTAACCCCAATATTCCTACTTCTGCCTTACCTCTTGGACTGCCATGTTCCTGAGAAGCTCCAATTCTGACATAACCAAGCTTGTCATTTATGCTCTTCCTTGGATACTCATTTGAACTCTATCTCTCTTTCTCAAGGAGGAGTTGTTTTTATTTCTTCTTAGGCCCTTTGATGATCCTAATAATCAATATGTTAGCCAGAAGATATGGGGTATATGACAGAGTGGTGGGTAGCTCCTTGGGAAAGCAACAAACATTTATGAAGTTCTTACTCTATGCTAGGTACGCAGTAGGTGCTTAATAAATGACTGAGTTGAATTGAAGTGTGCACATGTGAAGATTATTCTTTGGTTACTGAGTATACCTATTATTAGAACTTTGTTGTCATTTTTGAGTCTCTGTCTTTAGCGTAAGATTTTGACCACATAAAAAGCACACCATTAAAAAAAAGGCCAGTTGTGGGGCTGGTTTGCTGCTATTCCTTAAACATGTATAATTATGACACATTGGAGAGTTCCTCCCAGATACTCCATTTAAAAGGAGGTACCCAGGGCAGCCATCTCAGTTTTCTACCCTACTCTATGCTTCTCTGGACTTTCATCATGTCTCCGCGCTTGGCAAAGTTCTGGGTACATAGTAGGAGCTTAATCTTTACTGTCTGACAATGTGTTTATCATTCTTCAATGGGTCCTTGCATGGGTCTTCTCTAGTAGATTGCAACCCCCCCCCCCATCATCCTTTCTCTGTCTCTCTCTCTCTTGTATTCTTTATCTACCAGATCCTTCCCATCCTACAAAACCCATGTCTTTCCTTTCCTTAAAAAATCCTCACTAGATTCCACCATGTCCACCTGGCTATCATTCTATAATGACTCTTCAGCTACACTGCAAAAAAGCCATCCACACTTGATTCCTTCACTTCTCTCAATCTCTTCTTAAACTCTGCAGTCTGGTTTCTACCCTCATCATTAAACTGAAACTGCATCCTCCAAAGTTACTAATGAATGATCTTTAATAGCCAGATCTAATCATCTTTTCTCAATTCTCATCCTTTTAACCTCTCTGCAACATTTGACAATGTTGATTACCTCATCTTTGATAATCTATCTTCTGTGACTGACAGTAAGTCTTGGTTCTCCTATCACAGTCTCTAACTGCTTCTTCTCAAATTTTTTTTTATTGAGTCTTCATCTATGTCATGCCCACTAATAGAGCGTACCCTCCAAAAGTCCATCCTGTGCCCTCTTTTTGTTTCAAGACTCAATAATCACATCAGCTCTGTTGGGTTCAATTATCATCTTGATACTGATGATTGCCAAATCTATATATGTGGCCCTAGTCTCTCTCTTGAGCTATAGTTTTGTATCCCTGTTTGTAATTTGAACTGGGTATTTTGTAGGAATGTCAAATTCAATATGTCAACAATGGGACTCATCATTCCCCCTATTCTCCCCACCCCCATCTCTCTATAGAACTTTCGTGTTACTGTAGAGGTAACCATCATCCTTCTGCTCGCCCAGATCCAGAACCTTGGTATCATCCTTAACTCTTGAATGGAAGGTCCTTGACAATAGGGACAGTTTTTGCTTTTTCTTTGTGTTCTTAGTGCTTAGCACAATGCCTGTCATTTAATAAATGCTTGTTGGTTATGATGGAATCATGGAATTTCAGAATTGGAAGGGAACCTAATAACCATCTTGTCTAACCCATGCCTGAAAAGAATGTGATCTAAAAGATAAACAAGTAGTCATCCAGCCTCTCTTTCTTTTACTCATATTCAGGTTTATTATATAATAGAAGTTAGCCTGGTTACATTAAGGAAAATTTAACTGAGCTCATTTTAAATTGGAGATATTAAATTTAGTCCAGAGAGATAAGATCAGATGGTAGCCACTTTGCAAAACAAATGCTGAAATCCAAGTTGAATTTTTGAAGTGTCACACATGTTAATGGGAAGGATTAGATGAAGAAATCAATGTATTGAGAAAATAAACTATTCAAGAGAGTTGCCAATGTTGGTCTAAATGTTAGTTACCCCTAAGTATAAGTTAAGCTCCTAAAATTATCTCTTTGTAAAGAATATATATGTATACACACACACACACACACACACACACACACACACGAGTACTGCAAAATAACTGTTTAGTGGTCACAATAAGGTTCTGAGCCAAATTTTTGGAAAAATAATGTAGCTTTGACTTAGAACAGTATTATATTTCAAGGAAGAAAACAAGGCAGTTATTAGCCATATAATACTATAAAGTTCTTCATTATTCTGATGACTCGTGATATGGTGATGTCCCTGAGTTCTTGAAGGCTATACTGATGAATTACAAACTGTCATGGATATTACCATGACATACAGGATTTCAATACAGGCTAGATAACTCCTTGTGTCTATCTTCTAAAGATCAGTCTAACTAATGGTCAGAGAAGTTCTTCCCTAGAAGAGGGACAATGAATTTTTCCAACCAAAGCAATCTAGGAGGACTATTTACTAAGGAGTGAAGAGGTTGTACTCTGTGTCAGTGCAGAGTACCCACATTCATGAAATCATACATTTTTAAAATATTGTGGTTAACATAAATTTATAAATTTTAAGTAGTGATAAAACATTACCAAATGGGAAGGAACTGTCCTTCATAAATTGCACTGCTATCCTTATTGTAAGATGAGTAAATTGATTGAATACTCTGACATTTGGGATGAAATTTACCTGATTAAATATTTCTCTAGCAATTCAAAAGGGAAACTGAGTATCAAAATTATGCCTCAGCAATTAAAGGAGAGTTATGGGTCTTATTTCCAAAAGGCAAATATAAGCATTTATTTGAATAAAAGAAAAATAAACTAAGGTGGATCAACTAAGCTGCTTTCCTTTGATGTTTTGCTGCCCTCCTTCTGCAGACAGTTTTACTGTACAGTGAAATGTTCACTAACTAGAAAGTCTGTGATTTCCACAGTGTAGATAGTTGCACTGGGAAGGAAGAGAGCATCCTTGACAATTTCAAGAAGGAATGGTGTGTTATGAAAAGTGCATGGTATACTCTAGGAAAAATATGTTCTACAGTGTAGACCATTTAGTCAGGAGTGTACAGTTTATGTGGCAGAGTAGATCAGGTTTGGATTATGAGGTTAGGAGCCAAGATACAGATGACTCTGACTATCAGGCTAAGGATTTTGGACCTTATCTTACTGCCAATGGAAAGTCATTGAAGGTTTCTCAGCAGGTAAGTAATGTGTATAAGGAGGCATTTTGGGTAAATTAGTCTGAAAATGGCATGTAGAATAAATTAGAATATAGGGAGGAGGATCAGGAAACTGGATGCAAGGAGAGGTGTTACTCTGGTGCAGTAATAGTTCAGGCATGAAGTGATCAGGGTAATAGAAAGAGTACTGGGTTTGGAGTCAGAAAACCTTAATTTGAAACCAAGCTCAGCCACTTACTACTTGTGCTCTTGGCCAAGCCACTTAAACTTTTTAGGTCTCAGTATCTTAATTTGTAAAATAATATTTGCTCCTAGGAAAAAGAGAAGATTGTACCAGATAAGCCTCACAGTTGTAAGGACCATCAAAAGCCATCTAGTTCAACCCCTTCATTTTACGTATGAGGAAACTGAGTTCTAGAAAGGTGAAGATTACAAAGGGAGAGAACTAGGACAGGGTCATCGGCCTCCTTGATAATCCTGGCAGTAGACACTTCCTTACACATTCTCCCATGCCAGGGATACTCTGCATCTTGGCCTCCATCTCCCGTCATCCTTCAGGTCTCAGCCAAAACCCCACCATCTGCAAGGGGCCTTTGCTGTTTCTTCCCTAGTGCATTCCCTTAGGGCCTGACCCCAAATTCATCCTGTGTGTGACCTGTCTCCGCATATTGTTTTCATATGGTCTCCTTCGTTAGACGTCAAGTTGCTAGAGAGCAGGGACTGTCTTTTGCCTTCCTTTGTGTCCCCAGCAATAGGCGTAGACATAGGAAGCCCTTATTAAACGCTGGTCGACTTGCCTTGACTTTGAGACAGAAAAGAAAAAAAATGATCTCCTTTGAAATTATAATCAATTGGGGATAGGAAATAGAAGGGGAGGTGTGAGAAAAAAGAAATGCTTTGAATTGAAAATAATATTTAAAAAACAACAAAAAGATGGTGACGGGCCTTGTCCATCCGGGTAACGGCATCCGCAGACAAAGGACTGAGAGTCTCGCGCGGAATTTATCAGGGGTCTCAGCAGAAGCTGCTCCGGCCCGTCCGCGTTTGGCCCATTCAAAAAGCCAGAGCACCGGTTGCGGGGCGGGTGCAAGGCAGCTACCCTCTGCTCTGGGGAACACGTTAGACTCCTGGCCCCGCCTCAATTCATTCTCTCCCTTCCCCGGAAGTGACGCAGTCCCGTCAGACCACGCGCCCCTTCCCGCGGGGAACGTTTCCGCCATTTTTGAAAATCAGGAAAAGCCGGTGTGAGTGCCTCTTGCTGCCATTGCTGCCATCATGGCCACCTTTGCCGTGGAGCCCCAGCCGCCTCCAACAGGTGAGTGGCAGATGAAGCGTCCTTTTTAGCCGGACCCTGTCGGCGAGCGGGGCAGGAGGGTGGTTCCGGGTTTCCCGTGACCGCTGGCGCCGAGCGTGCGCTCCTCTCCGGGCTGGACCCCGACCCCAGTCGCGGCTGCCCCTCGCGCTCCCCACCGCGGCCCCAGGGCTGTGGCAGCGGATGCTGGGTTCGGGTCGCAGCCGTTTGTGCCGCTCTCGCAGTTTGGCGGGGTCCCTTCCCCATTCTCCCTGAGGTGTGAGCGGGGCCCAGGATCTATCGCCCTCTCCCGCCCTGTAAGCGTGGGCGAGGAGGCGATTGGCTGAGGCCAAGCGTGGGCGGAGTCCTGGAGTTTGTGTTAAAGTCATCCTCCCACAGGTGTCGTGGAGATGTGGGGGGGCACCCCCCAGGTTAGGAAGTAAGGGGGCTCCAAGAGAGACTTAGCTTCCTCAAATCCCGAGATAAGCTGTCTTTGTTATGTCATTCAGTCAACAAGAATTTAAAACGCTTGCTCTGTGCCAGACACTGTGCTCTGCGCCGGTAATATAAAGAAAGGCAACCCGCCCCCACGCCCCCGACCTCCCCCCCCCCAAAAAAAAACCACACACACACTAAAACCAAAAGTGTGGTTCATGCCTTCTAGGAGCTCACGTTATAATGAGGAAGACGCCACAAAGCCAACTATTGCACACAAGTTAGTGTCGCCGAACATTTATTATTTACCTACTGTATACCAGGCACTGAGCTAAGCCCCAGTTGGGGTGGTGGTGGTGGTGGTGGAGTAGGCAGGGTGGAGAATGGGATGGGGTTTTACCAAGAATGGCAAAACAGTTCCTGTCTTCTAGGAACGAACTTCTATTGAGAGACAATATACAAACAAATTATGTACAGACATGCGATATACAGGATATATTGGAAATAAATCAACTAAAGGGAGGCACTAGAGTTAAAGGAGATCAGGACATGTTTCTTATATAGAAGATGGGATTTTAACTGGAACTAGAAGGAAGCTAGGTAAGCCTAGGAGGTAGAGATGTGGAGGGAGCGCATTCCAGGCATGGGAGACAGGCAGTGAAAATGCCTGGCGTCAGAGCTGGAATGTCTTGTGCAAAGAACAGAAAGTAGTCCAATGTCATTGGACCTTAGACTATGTGGAGAGAGAGGGGAGTACAATGCAAGAAGACTGGAAAGGTTGGGAAGCAGGTTATGAATTGCAGTTAACACCAAATGGAGAATTTTATATTTGATCTTGGGGGTGATAGGGAGCAACTCGAGTTTATAGAGTAACGAGGTAATGTGGTCAGGTCTATGCTTTAGGAAGGTCACTTTGGCAGCCAAGTGGAGGATGGCCTGGAGTGGGGAGAGACACGTGGCAGAAAAAATGACTAGCAGACTCTCTGCAGTGATATAGTCATTGGGTGATAAGGGACTGTATGTCAGAAAGAGGGAGTAGATTCTAGGATGACACCTAAATCGTGGCTCTGAGGGATTGGGTGGATGTAGGAAGTTTGGAAGAGGGGAAGGTTGATGGGAAAAGATTTCAGTTTTGGACATATTGAGTTCAAGATGTACACAGCACAGTTAGTTGGAGATGCTAGAGAGAGGGGCAGGGCTACATAAATAAATTACTATCATCTGCATAAAGATGATATTTGAGTCCATGGTGCTAAGACATCACCAGATGAAATAGTAGGAAGGAGAGGAGAAGAGGGCCAAAGAGGACATCCAAGGAGGAACTCCTACACTTAGGTGTGATCTGGATGAAGAGTCAGCAAAGGAGACTGAAAAGCAATCAGACAGGTAGGAGGAGAAGCAGACTTCAGTAGTGTCACAAAAACCTAGAGAGAAGTATTAAGAAGTTGGTCTGTAGTGTCAGAGGCTGTAGATAGGTCAAGAAGGATGGAGAGTGAAAGAAGGCCATTAGATTTGGCAGTTAAGAAGTCATTGGTAATTTTAGAGAGAACAGTTTCAGTTGAATGATGAAGATGGAAGCCAGACTAGAGAATTGAGAAGAGAGTGAGAGGAATGAAAGTATATGCAACAGCTGTAGATATATGGTCTTTTCAAGGAGTTTAGCTACAAAAGGTAAGAGAGAGATGGGATGATAGCTTAGCATTGCTGGTTGGATCAAGTGAGCATTTTTTTTTTTTGAAGATGGAGGAAACATGAATATGTTTGTAGTCCTGTAGCAAAGTCAGCAGGCAAGGAATGTTGGAAGATAAGTGAGAAAATGTCCTTAAAAGGAAGGGTAATCTATGAAGAAGATGAGATAGAATGTGATCACTTGTACATGTAGGAGAGTTTGCATTGGCAAGGAGGAGGGCCACCTCATTATATGAGATGGGTGAATGATGTAGTAGTAGAAGGCAGATATCTGAGTGAAGTGAGCTGGAGAGGAAGGTAGGAAAAAAGATGCTCTTGGATCTCTTGATGAATGGCCTCAGTTTTTTCATTGAAATATGAGGCCATGTCCTCTGCACAGAGGGTAGAGGAGAAGGAGTCATGGGAGGTTTGAGGAATGAAAAGGTTTGGAAAAGCCACTGCATTGAGTGGGATAGTGAGTCAGTTGTTCATTTGTTTCAGTCACATCATGACCGTTTGTGGGATTTTCTTGGCAAAGATACTTAGAGTGGTTTGCTATTTCCTTCTCCAGTTCATTTTACAGATGAGGAAACTGAAGCAACAAGGTTAAGTGACTTGTCCAGGGTCACATAGCTAGTGTCTGAGGCCAGATTAGAATTCAGGAAAATGAGTCTTCTTGACTTTAGGCACTGCATTGTATCCACTCTACCACCTAGCTGCCCAGTGAATCAATTAAAGAGGTTTAAACAAATTGTCTTGCCACTAGGACCCAGTTGAGATTACGTAAAGTAGTTTTGTTGTGGATTCTGTCAGCTTGGTTTTTGTGTGTGTGTTTTAAGAGCTTTATTCAGCAGCATGTTTGGAGTTGCAGAGGGAGATGTGGAATGAAAACCGATTGTGATAGATAAGGGAATTTCAGAGTTTATGAATGTGAAAGTGGTGCATTTTAACAGATGGCAAGGTCAAAGGTATGACGGTCTCTATTTGTTGCTGGGGTGGGATAGAAAGGAATAGGTCATGGGAAATGTTGAGCTGGGAGGTAAGGGTGTTTAAGGGAGCAGCATCCTTTTGTATGCTGAAGTCGTCTAATATGAGGGCAAAAGTTGGGGAAGAAAGACTAGGAGCCAGACACTGAACTCACTAAAGAAAGAAGGGTAGTACCTAGGAGGGTGATAGATAATAGTTAATAATTGGATGGTAGATATAGATTGAGTGAATCTCAAAGTACAAGAGGTTACTGAATGGTGGTGGGAGAGAAAGAGGCAGTGGCAATGGGGATCAAGGAGTATTCCAGTTCTTTTACTTTGACCAGTAAATTGGAGAATGAATGAAAATACAAACAGTGCTGGAAAAGGTGGCCAGAGAAGCTATGTTGTCAGGAGGGATCTAGGCCTCTCTGAGAGCCAGAAGATAGAAGGTGTGTGAAAAGAAAAAAATTTAAGAAGAAATCAAATTTTTTTGTCTCTGCAGTAGTTATTCTACAGAGCACAATGGGTAGCTTTTGAATATGGAACATCGTTGAGGGCGATTTGAGGGGTTTAAGAATAAGGGAGCAGGCATTGGCTGTGGCCAATAGTTTGAATAATAATAGCCCAGGATACTGAATCATTGGGACAGGGAGTGTATATGACAGGGTGGAAGTTTGTTAATCATTGAGGTATAAGTTCAGGTCAGTCATCAACTTAAACAGAGTTGATGGAAAGTAGTCTCAGAAGGAAGTCACTCTTCATAGTGGAGTGTGGTAGTGGAGGAGGAGACCTGGGAAAGGGTTCCTGCAGAAAAAGGAGATTTGGACTGAATCTTGAAGGAAGCCAAGAGATAGAGGTGAGGAGTGAGAGCTTACCATGCATGAGGTCAGTCAGGAAATGAAGTATCTTGTGTCTTGTGTTAGGGACAACAAGAAGGAAGGCCAGTGTTGCTTGATTGTAGTGTGTGTTTGTGTGGAGGGGGAAAGAGATTAAGGAGTCTGGAAAGATAGGAAGGGGCAGAAGGACTTTAAATACCAAACAATTTTATATGATTCTGGAGGTAATAGGGAACTATGTTGATAAACTGGAGAGTGTCCAGTGGACAACCAGTATGATGAAAGGCCATGAGTTCAATCAATTATTCATAATTGTATTTATAAAAAGCTCCTACTTTGAAGTCCTTTAAAGGTCTAGACACATGATCTTCTTATATGCTAGGTGCTTGGGATACATAGACCACAGTGATAGGACTTGCCTTTAAGAAGCTTAAATTCTATGAGGGAAATAACCTTTACATAGAATTGGAATGGTAGTGAGTACTCCTTCATTGGAAGTCTTTATGTGGAAAGTAGATGGTGCCTTGTGCAAGGCTGTTGTAGTGGAAGATTCTTTTCAGGTATGGATTGAACTAGATTTGGGATTGATAACCTTTTTTGGTGTCATGGACCTCTTTGGCACTCTGGTGAAGTCTGTGGACCTCTCGTTAGAATAGTCATTTAGAAAATTATAATGGAAGGAAATGCTAAATTTCAGTTGGAGTTTAGTGAAAATAAAGATTTAATTCTTTTCCCCTCTAAGTTCATGTACCCCCTGAAGTCTTTTTTTGGGCCCAGGTTAAGAACCCCGCTAAACTAGATGGACTCTGAGGGTACTTCAGACTCCCAGAGTAGATGTGTAGTAATTAGCAAAACTCTGAACTTGGCATAATTTGGATCTTCAATCTAAGCATTAATTGTACTTTGTTAAATTATAAATCATAAAATAAAACTTCAGAAAATGAAATTATTCACTAAAAATGGGTTCCTAATATTAAAATCAGAGTTGTTTTGGGGAGATGAGAGAAAGGTAGCTATTTATTCTTTTAGTCAAACATGTGTTAATATTTGCAGGATGTTCATTATTTGGGTTGTTTTTGGTAAAAGTACAGTGTTCTTGGTTAAGAGTATATAATGATTTTTTCTCTAAAAATTTCATAAACACTTTATGATTGAAGAAGCAATGTTGACTAGTTTATAGAGTACTGGCCTTGGAGTCAGGAAAACTTCTGTTTGGTACTAGTTATAGCAGTGTGACCATGGGCGAGTCACTTATCTTGTCTGAGACTATACACTAGAGATGAGTTACATTAGTGGAAAGGACCTTACACACTAGGGAGTTCTCTAGATTTATGAAATTACAGGTTGGATCTGGGCCCTCCCCCCCAATCAGACTTGGAGAGATATATTAACCCTCGAAGGGATCTGAAGAACCTATTTAGGCCAGACTATTCTTTGTACCCCTAGTGTTCTGTTAGCTGTGTCTAGGAATTCCTGAGAAATTTTTTTTTCTAATTCTTTTTGTCCCTTTAAAATATCAAATAAATGTTTTAAATAGCATATAGTAATGCTTTCCATATGAAAATGTGGTTAATTCTCTCTTGATTTTCTTGTTGGTTCCAGGAGTATTCCATATGTACATACTTCTTGAACCAAAATTTATAGCTTTCCTCAATGAATAATAACTGTTCATTGAATTAAGTTTCAAGCCCCCAAATGTTCCAGGTCCTAATGAGTTAGGGAAAATACTCATCTAGGTCAAAGGCTCTTAACTTTTTTGTATGTAACATATACCTTTGGCAGCTGGCAAAAGCCTATGCACCCCTTTTCAGAATAATATTTTTAAATATATTGGATTACAAAGGAAGCCAGTCATTTTAAAATACATTTATCAAAATATTTAAAATCCAAACAACAAGTTCACAGATCTCAGGTTAAGAACCGTTAGGTGAACCCTCTGTTACCCATTTTATAGATTAGTAGATGAAGAAATAACCCTGGAAGGTGACTTGTCTGAGGTCAAACAACTAGTTAGTGCCAGAACCCGTACTGGAAAAGTAACTATAATTCCCAATCCTGCCTTCGTTCCACCCTACTGCTAAAATGATCATTCACTGATCACAGAAATTTAATTTAGTTTATACTTAAATGCAATTATTTGATAGTCTTGACAATTTTTATAATAATTTATTTCTTTGGGGAAATTAAAGCATTATATCTTAACACTTACGGAAGAGTTTTTTAATGTCCTTGAACAAATGAAAAACCTTCCACTTTTTTATTTTTATTTTTAAATTTTATACTCAGGTAATGTTGTTTCCTCAGTAATTTTGAAATGTTTAAGTGGAAGTCATTTGTCAGTATGGAAAGAGGAACTAAGACTTAAAAAATCCCAATATTACAATTAGATCAATATCTTCTTTGGCTGCTTTGCCCTGTGGCAGCAGATACTTCTGTTTTAAGTATTTGGGTAATATCTAATGGGGAGGTGAAATGTGGCAATGTCTTTTAGTGCCTGCTTTAGGACTGTCAAACTCAAATGAGACAATGTGTGTTAAGAGCTCTATAAAATTTAAAATGTTCTATATATCAGTTATTATGAAAAAATGGAAGAGTAAATAAAAATCCAGTACTTGGGTTAGCAGTAATACTAAAATACATTAGTGATTTCATCAATTTGGGTTTTCTCTCTATTGGTGCAGTTCATAGTCCATACTTGCCCATCCCTTGTTACCCTTGTTGATGTCCTCCCCTAAGTTCTCCACAGAGAGTTCACCCAATGAGCTAAGCACCTTCCTTTAGTTCTTTTGACATCACAAAGATGCCAGTAGAGCACGTTCCTTTTGACTACTAAGCCACTGCACTTTTACTACATCATGTTGCTTTCCAATTCAATTTAACAAACATTTCACAGTGGCTACAATGTGGCACTCTTGTGTGACTGGTAAATATCTTTGTTGAGCATACATATTCTATTTTATGCTTCATTTAAAATCAGTAATTAGGTCAACAAGCAAAATTATCTCAGAAGAATCTTGTATATTGGAGAACTGCTAATGTGGCATTTCATACCACCAAATCAGATTCATTTTTATAGTCAACAGATGGCACAGTTGGGATCTTGTATTCTTGGAGTCTTGATTTCTTTGACTCTTTGGTCAACTGGATGAAGTTGAAGATGTTGTCAGCTGTGGAATATTATTTCCAAAAGCTTGTCTAATCCCTCCTAATAATGTTATCAAGGATATTGTGGAGATCCTTATATAGTATAGATTATGTTTATTAAAATTTTGTAGAGATGGATAAAATAGGCGTGTGGCTCAATAATTCTTGATCTTTTAATCACTTTTCCTTTTTGGTAATAATAAGATCTGAGTATTTTTACTTTTTAACCTACATATTCGTTTCTTTTGTCCTTCTGCAGATTCCTTGAAAATCTCATCCTCAAAATTGTCACCTATAGCACCTGCTTTTTCTGTCTTTGTTTTCTTTAATGCCATTTCTATTTACTGAAGCACATCTTAGATTGAGAGTCCATATGTAGTTGCTTGACTGTACGTGATGGGCATTCAGTCACTGGGCTAAGTGTTGGGCTACAAAGAAAGGCAAAAGACAGTTGTTTCTCTCCCCTCAAGGAGCTCCCAATCTAATGAGGGAGATAACCATGCAAAAAAACATGCACAACCAAACCAGTACAGGATAAATGGGAAATATAATCAACAGAGGGAAGGCATTGGAATTAAGAGGGATTGGAAAAGGCTTCCTGTAAATGGTGAGATTGTATCTGGGACTTGGAGGAAGCCAAGGAAGTCAGGAGGTGGAAACGAAGCATTCTAGGCATAGAGGAAAGCCAGAAAAAAAATGTTCTGAGCTGAGAAATGGAGTATCTTAATCAGGGATGGTGGAAAGAGTTTATTACAATCTTTTTTTTTGCATTTTTTCCCGCCTTTTTGTCTGTATTCTTTTTTAGCTTAGTCTTTTAAACACCCTTGGGATAACTTTGCTTAGTTGTGTCTTTTAGTGAAGTTTTCTTTAAATTGTGTTTTCCCTTCATTGCTTCATGATGTTTTATGAATGTGAGGATGGTGGGGAGTAAGTGAGGATAGGGACTTGAGGATAGGAGATAGAACAAGGGGAAAAGGGGTCTGAAAGTAATGTGATATTGAACTTGTTTGCTATCGAGTCAGCATTGGGAAAGGGAGGAAAGTGAAGTCCAAGCATGGGTAAGAGCCTGAGACTTGGAGGGATTGAAGTGATGAGGGTGAAGAATAGGGTGGGAGTGAGGGTGGGAATAGCCAGGAGAATGGGAAAGTGAAACATAAGGAGAGACGTAATTGGTAGGAGGTTGTGGTCAAATGAGTACATGAGTTGTTAATCAAGAAAGTTAAACGTGTATGGGTAATGGTTAAGATCCAGGGTGTGAGCATCCTTGTTTGTGGCTGAGGTGAAGTGGAGGAGTGGTTGGGAAATCAAGGAATTAGGGTGTTTGCATTCCTCTTAAAATTGCATTCCTCTTAAAATCTAACATAAATGGATTAGTTGAGGTAGCAAGGAAGATAGTAGACCAGTTGAATGATATGGTTAGAGTTCATAGATACTCTAAAAACAGTGATTCTTAGTATCCTTTGCCCCCTTTTCTACAACTGCCAGTGGTTATAGAAGCAGAAGGGTGCCACGTAGAACTGAGGGCAGTTTTTTCTTTTTTCTTTCCTGAACGAGTGTGTACTTGGCAAAGAATTCATCACTAAGCTGGTTAGCTTTCTAGTAGTGAGCCTCTCTGTCTTTAACTAGGCTAGTCGTTGGAAAGCAAACACTCTGTTTTTGGCACATCCATGAAATCTTTTCAACATGGTAGAAGCTGTTATAGGTGAACTTTAGCCTCATTTTCCCAGTAATCATGCCTCCATTTTACTTTCTGGTCACCAGTTCCAACCATGTTGCTTAATGCATAACCTCCTCCCTTGCCTGTTCCCCCCTCGCCTGTTCTCCCCTCGCCTGTTCTCCCCTCAACCTTACCAGTTCCCCTTTATGTGTGGTCTTCCTTAATTTCCCCCAGTTCATCAAATATCATGAATTCATTTTTCTAATCCTATATTTATTTTTAACATTCTTTAAAAAAAAAAATTTATGTTGCAAATTCTCTTCCTCCTTCCATCCCCTCCCTCACCCTTTGAGAAGGCAAGTAATATATCATGGTTTTTCTTAATTAGAATGTAAACTCTTTGAAGGCAGGAACTGTCTTGCTTGCTTGTCTTTGTGTCACCAGAGCTTAGCACAGTACTTTGTACATATAGGTGCTTAAGATATGCTCTATCTATCCATCTATATAATTGCTTTTGAGAACTTGTTAGCTGTATAGATGTGCATGCACATGTACATATGCGTATGTATTAGTATGATCTCTATGCCGTGATGAAGAATTGGAGTAGGAATCTAGGACAGCAAGAATACAGTTTTAATATGAACTTGTCTCTATAATTCTTGAAAGTCATGCCAAATATCTATCTATATGTGTATGAGTGTCCGTATGTGTGTGTATTTATATGTTTAATATATAGATGGGAATGTATATGTGTACATAGCACCTTTTAAACAATAATTCATATATATTTACATTGTTAACATTTTTGGCACTGAAAATCCAAAACCTTATTTTCATTGGTGCAAAAATGAGTTCTTTCTTCAAATACCTGCCACTACTCTTAGCATATATTGCTGATGTGATTCTTTAATTAGAAAAATCTCCTATCTAAAGTACAGTGTTTTGGCCAATAGTGAGATGTTACTTAGCTCTTCTTACATAATATTATTCATTCAACCAGCATTATGTACCAGTGGTGAATGAGTAGAGGAAAAGGAAGGAGAGATTATCTTTTATTAGTCTAGAATGTTACAAAAATCGATTTTATTATTTTAAAACTTTTTGACCTTTTCTATAGTTTTGCTAGAATTATACTGTTTTGTACTCTTTTTTAAGGAAGAATGTGGTTGCAATTGAACATATGCACTATTAGAATATTGGCAAAGAATTGACAATTGTTTTTAGTATGTTTTTTGATTTAATATCTTTGGTTTTAATATCTTGTCATGACTTAATGTTGATGAAAACATGTACTCACTGTGCACATATAAGCTGGTATTTTATGTGTGGGGGGGTAGGATTTAACTATTTAGAAGAATTTTCAGATTTGCTAGGAGTTTGTATATAAATGTCAGTTATTACATCGTTCCTATTAGGACTGTTGTAATATGTGGAATGCTGGCCCCCTCACAGCAGAAACAAAGTAATTTTTATATCCTAGTTCTATTAGATATTTAAATGCTATTTCTATTTAGTAAGGGAACTTGTTTCCTTAGATTCAGGGTATGTCACAGACCTTAAAGTTATCTGTAGTTTCGTTGCGCATGTTTTGTGAACGAAGCTTACTAAGATAATCTTATATAATTTTAAAAATAAACATTTATTCAAAACTTTGGTTAAATTCACAAAAAATTTATTAGATCATTTGTGGGGATGATTAGATATATTTTGTTAATTTTGTTTTTGTGTAACAATTTAGGAGCTGAACCAATGATGCTGGGTTCACCTACTTCTCCAAAGCCAGGAGTGAATGCACAGTTCTTACCTGGCTTTTTAATGGGAGATTTGCCAGCTCCAGTGACTCCGCAACCTCGGTCTTTCAGTGGCCCTTCTGTGGGGGTTATGGAAATGAGATCTCCTTTAGTTACAGGTTGGTAATTATTTAAGACACTTTTAAGAATAAATATGATGTGCTTGTCACAGTTTAAAAAAATTATATTCATAAGGAACATTTTAGTAATATTAAAGACATTGTCTAATCTGCAATTGCTTAAGTTTGCACAGCTAGTACAGAGCAAAGCTGATTCCAGTTTTGGGGGAATCAGGCTTCTAAACCAGTGTTTTTCTCCACCGATACATTGTTTGGGAGGTACTGGAACTGTGGATAGAGCATGCTAAGTGAGTAACTTCCATTAACAGGTGCTGCTTAGTACTTGTCAGTACTAATTAGAGTGACTTGCCCAGGGTCAAAAAGCCAGTATGGGTGTATCAGAGGTGGGACTTGAACCCTGGTCTGCCTTTGAGGCATTTTGCCACACAGCATTGTGCTACACTACTTCTTTACAAACATATTATGGTTGGGTTTCTCCTTTCCCCATTCTAAAATTTATTACTTTTTTTAAAAAAAAGTGTAGTTTTAATTGTAAATTCTAAAATTTACTAGTTGTGCAGATAAAATTGCTGAATTATGACAAACACAAACTACTGTAATTGAACAAACCACTCATTAAAAATGCACATGTATTTAACATCAATTGGATGTCAATTTAAATGTCTTGGTTTAATATCTGAGAATGGAAATATCAAGCCAAGTAAGTATAATTTGAACATCTGCTGATCTGTGTTCTGTTTCCAACCAGCGAGTTAATCTTCTCACATGTAGGGTGTTGGCAAAATGAGCTGTTATACAAATTTATGACATTTATAGAGAGTTCACAGCTTTAGGTATAGCACTTTACATTTGAGTGTAGCATGACTTAAGCAAATCCTTTAAAGAAAGTCACTTCTGTATTTTCTTTGGGGTAGTAAAATTTTATATTTTCAAAAGAGTTATTATACATTTGTGAGCTGATAAATTTCCATTATAGGCCTGATGCAGTTTTAATTTTTGGAGATATACATTTGTACTTTCTACTAATGGGCATAAAAAAAACTGTGGGGTTTTTTTTTTTTGGTGTGACTGATGATAGTATATAGTTATTCCTTCCACATCACAGGGGTTAGGGATGCAGGGTACCTGCCTTCTGGAAAATCCGCATAAAAATTTTTGGCCCTCCCTTTGTATGAGAGATGAAGTGAATTTTTTCTTTTTCTTTTATGGGGTATTTATAGTACCTTACTGTAGAATTTGGGTTGAATATTTGGTCATAGGCTATATGTAGGTCAATGTTAAGTAAAAATGCTGTTCAGAACTCCCCAAAAATTCCCATTTACAGTAATTTCTTATGAGAACCCTCATTATATTGAAACTGCAATGGGGAACGTTGTGATGTAGAAGGCATATGTGTACTTGACAACTCCTATCATACCTTCTCTTTCTTGAATTTATTGTAGGTGGATCTCCACCTCAACCAGTTGTACCATCTCATAAAGATAAAAGTGGTGCTCCACCAGTTAGAAGTATCTATGATGAAATTTCCAGCCCAGGACTTGGATCAACACCTTTATCTTCAAGAAGACAGGTGGGTAGTATTAATATTGGGCCATTAATCCTGTTAAGGATTGATTGTGATGGTTCTGAAATATGAATATATAGGTAAAAAATTTTTAATACAATCAAGAGTTATTTGAAAGGCATATGTATTTGTATATGAATATTGGAAAGCTTTTAAAATAACTTTTCTTTTTAAATTTTGCTTAAGTGGAGCAGTGTTAAACCTATTAGGTACTCAATATATACAAAATGAATTCTTTTTTTTAATGATAATCTATCCAGTATAGAAATAGGATGCTGTTGTATGTTATACCACTTAAATTGTTACTAGTTTAACAGTAATATTTCCTTGCCTACTGTATAGAAAACATTGTGTTCAGGTCCTGGAGAAAATACAAAGAATCATAAAAGTGGTCTCTTCTCTCAAGGTGTTTACCTTTGCTTCCATGGATTTAATTATCATTTCTATAAAGAAGAGTCTCAGATCTACTTGTCTAGCTCTAAGCTCTCACCTGACCTCCAGTCTTGCATCTCCAGCCGCCTCTTGGATTATCTAGAATTGAGTGTCTCTGTAGACATTTTAAACTCAAGATGTCCAAAACTGAACTCATTCTCTTTCTTCTACAAAATCTTTCTTCTTCCTAACTTCCCTGTTACTACTGTTGCAGGCCTAATCACTCAGGCTAACAACTTAGATGTTGTCCTCATTTCTTCTTACCTTTCCACCGCAGGGGGCGGGGGGGGGGGGCCTCCTCCGCCCCCACCCAATCAATTGTCAGGTCTTATTGATTGTGTCTTCACAATGTCTCATGTTTATCCTCCTTTCTCATGCTTGCCACCACCCTATGTCAACCCTCATCACCCCTTGCTTGAATTATAATAGTCTGCTGATTGGTCTCCCTGCCTCTAGTCTCTCCTCACTCCTTTCTCTACTCAGAATATCAGAGTGATCACCCGAAAGCACAAATCTGACCATGTTGCTGCCCTATTCATTCAATTCCGATGGCTTCTTTATACTGTTAAATACATGATCCTGTGTGGCTTTTAAAGGCCTTTATAACCTGGCTCCTTGCTGTCTTCCTAATCTTTCTGTACTTTACGACTCTGCTCATTTTCCTCCACTGTAGTGGCCTTCTTATTCCTCAAACAGGGCAGGATATTCTATCCTCCTGAGTATTTTCACTGCCTGTATTCCATACCTGTTATGTTTTCCTCATCCTTCTCTCCTAGCTTCCCTGAAGTTCTACTTTTGCAAAAAGCCTTTGTTGGTGCTCCTTAATGCTGGTACCTTTTCTCTGAGATTATCTCCAGTTTTTCCTGTATTGATTTTGTTTGTCCATAGTTTGTATGTTGTGTCTCCATATTAGACTGTGAGCTTCTTAAGGGCAAGGACCATTCTTGCTTTTCTTTGTATTCCCAGTGGTTAGCACAGTGCCTGGCATATACATAGTAAGCCCTTATCAACTGTCCAACTGGAAGTGAAAGTCATATACATTATTGGATCATAGATCTAAAATCGAAGGGAGCACTGAGGCCATCAAGTCAAACATCTTCATTTTGAAGATGAGAATATTGAGGCCCAGGGGAGGTAAGTCATGATTTGCCCAAAGTTACATGGCAGGAAGGGTCCAAGGTAGGATTTGAACCTGGATCCATTGAGTCCAGAGTCAGTGCTCATGTCACTGTATTATGCTACTTCAAAAACTACAAAACAAAATTTTCTGTGATTAAAAGAAGTTTAAAGTACTTGGAGACTCCTACCCTGGTATAGTGTACAGAATGCTGGACTTTAACTCGGGAGAGATTTCCTTTGTATGATGCTGGGCAAGTCATTTAACCTCAATGAGCCTCAATTTCTTCATCTTTAAAGTGGGGATAATAATACAGTACCCAATATATAGGGTTATTTCGGCAACACTTTATAACTCTTAAATGCTCTATAGATGATGTTAATTTTTTTTAATTAATAAATATTCATTTTCTCTCCCCCCATCCCTGTGGGGAGTGGGGGGAGAAAAAACAAAACCCTTTTAACAAATATCTCTTATTGTGCAATCTTTAGTCTGTCACCTCTATGTCAGGAAATGGGTATAAGTATCATCATCAGTCCCCTGGAATTGTGGTTGATGTTTGCATTGATTAGAGTTCTTAGTGTTTAGTAGGATGCCTGGCATATAGTAGGTGCTTAATAAATGTTACTGATTGATTAAATCTTTTACAGTTGTTTATCCTTCCAGTGCTGTTATATGAATTGTTTTCTTTCTTTTCCTTATTTCACACTGCATCAGTTCATACAAGTCTTCCTAGGTTTTGATTGAATTTCTTATGTAACAGTAGCATCCCATTACATTCATATATCATAGTTGTTCAGCAATTCCCCAATTTATGGATATTTTATTAGTTTCCAGTTCTTTGTGACCACAGAAAGAACTATACTATGAATAATTTTATATACATGAACACTTTTCCTCTTTCTGTGATCTCTTTGGGATATAGGTCTAGTAGTATTGTTAGGCAAAAAGATTTTGCATAGCTTAGTGAAAATTTAGTTTAGTGAGTTTCTTCCAAAATAGTTTCTAGAATGGCTGGACCAGTTCATAGGTCCTTAATAGTGAATTAGTGTGCATATCCTTCTCTATTTTAACAACTGTCGTTTTTCTTTTTTTGTCGTCATTGCCAGTCTACTGGGTGTGAGAAGGAACCTCTGGATTAATTTAATTGCATTTCTCTAATTATTAGTGATATGGAGCATCTTGTCATTTGGTTGTTGATAACTCTTATTTCTTCCTCAGAATATTCCCTGTTTGTGTCCTTCGGCCAGTTATCTATTGGGGAATAACTCTTACAGGACTAGATGATCTCTGAGATCTCTTCTAGTTTTTAGATTCTGTGCTTCTTCTGCTGGGCCTACTTCTGTTATGTTCCAGTTGTCTCTAATACCCAAAGGAAAACCCAGAGAGATTATTCAGATACAGAAATGGGCAGTTCAGTTTCTTGGGAGCATTCTATAAAGAATTCAGCCGGGAAAATGCCATCCACATCCAGAGAAAGAACTATGGAGTCTGAATGCAGATTGAAGCATAGTATTTGCTCTCTCTCTTTTTTGTTTTGTTTCTTCTTTCTCGTGGTTCATTCCATTGGTTATAACTCTTCTTTACAACATGACTAATGTGAAGATATGTTTAATATCAGTGTATATATAGAGCCTCTATCAGATTGCACACTGCCTTGGGGAGGGAAGAAGAAGGAGGGGAAGAAAATTTAAAACTCAAAAGCTTGTGGAACCGAATGTTGTAAACTAAAAATAGGTAAATAAATTAAATTTTATATTAAAAAAAATTCAGCTGGGATCTTTTTGATGAAGAAATACAGACTTCTTCTGTTCCCAAATAGATACCTACTAACTACTTTAATGGATGAAGCCTCAATCAATTGAAATAAGGAAAAACCACTTTGGTCATCTTTTTATAGGGAAATTCAAAGGAACCAAGGAGAGGCTATTATATATCTAGTTCTTAGTATTTTTTGCTAGTACGGGATATTTGAAGATATGGTCCTGGAGCTAAGCTTATTCCTTTGCCCAAGTCTTCCTTAGCAGGAGACCTCATAGGATCATGTACTAAATCATTCTGGTCATGGTGGTAGCAGTTGAGGATTTAGGGATACCTATGATTCAAGATGTTTGATCTGTTATGAGCACAAATCTTGTATTACCTATGCATGAACACACAAAAAAATGAAATAAATAAGAAAAAAATGCATGAGGGCACCAAACTGTGGTGTGAAAATATATGAAATAATTTAGAAACAATATACTCTTCATTTTTTTATGGATAATGTTTTATACAGTTCATTAATATTATTTTAAAAATGTGTAGAATGCACATCTCATTGTTACTTCTTACTTTCTCACTTTTTGTGCGTATCTTTATTTTCTGTCTGTCTAATTGTTCTTTATTTGAGCCTATCTCTTTTTCATTTTGACTTCCCAAACATTTGTTTCATCTCTGCCTAGATAAGCTAGATAGCTATATGAGAGAAAGCATAAAGCACTTGGGTATCTTCTTCTAGGATTAGTAGCCTAATTTACTGAGTTAAGCTGCATTCATGGGGATTGTGTTCTGCCAAATTTTGGTTTGTGAATTACAGCCTCGTTTCTTTACTAGGTAAAATTTAGTTTTAGTATTCTCAGTTCATCATATCTTAGTCTTAACTACGGGTTATAGTTCTTGGACTTAGTCGACCAGGTGGGAACTGGCTCTTTCAAGGGGAGGAAAGATCTTCAGAAAAGTTTTCCTACTACTTTCTTGTGTCTATTTCCATGAGTCTTTGAGACGTCTATTGAGTAGTGGATGGAGTGGTGAAATTGTAATTCAGGGTACTTGGAAAATTATTTTGTATTTATTTGTCTGTGTGTTTGTTTCTCTCCAATACAATGTTAGTATTCTGAGAATAAGGACTTTCACTTTTTGCTAGTTGAATGAATGAATAAATGAATGAATGAATTGTTACTATTCTTCTAGAATATATCCATTTGGGACCAATTCATTATTTAGATGTGCCACAGAGCCATTTTTATGAATTTGTCATTTTTGTGAACACTTCAGTAATCAGTCTACTAAGAGGAAATCATTTTCACAAAGATTTTGTAAAGATAAAAAAATAAGCATATGGGCTAGTAGTTATTGATAACTTAATTGCCATTTTTGGCAATGTGCTTTAATTTTTTTCATTCTTTTCACCCTTTCAGTGAACTCAAATATTTTCAAATTTGTGTAACCTTTAGCATATATTTGCTTGACGTGTACTTGCCAGTTTGACTTCTTCAGACTTCAAGGACTTAAGTGCTAAGAATTGAACGTGATGGTTCTCCACTATCATCATTGATGAGAGTAGTTATAGAAAGGCTGAAAAATTTGTTGGATTTCTCTTTGATTTGTTGTCCTCCTGCCAGCTTGATATCTGAATACCATTGGGATGATGTGGCCCAGGTGGGCCAAGCTTTCTGGGGCAGTGCTCATTTTTAATTATCTTAAGAGGTTATAATGCTTATAGCCTTCTACCATCTTCCTCTGGCATTAGTTTTACAAGTGAATTCATCATCTAAGCCCACGTTACCTGACTTTTCTACTGTTCTGTTGTTTATCAAGACAAGGTGTTTGCTGGTTAAGGCAATTTCTGGGCTCTTCTGGCATCATTACAGTGGTTACTGTTTTACATTTGTTAAACTTTCATAGGATACAGTGATAATTAAGGTTGATATTTTCCATTTCCCATTCTTCAGTACCTACTTTTTATTTGAAAAAGTCAGGTTAAAACTACTGTGGTTGTTTACAATATTGTCTTATTTAATTTGATGCTAGTTTGACCTTTGCTCTAATTAGCTGATGGTTAGACTGCAGACAGACCAGTGACTGAAAGAATTTTCACATTGGTAACCAGGCTTTTTCTTTCAGCACAGACACTTTAATATTTATCAAGTTCAACAGTGCTTGCCATTTACTGTGCCTCCTGATTCTCTCCTGGAGGAAAAAACTTATAATGTACCAGGAGTGAATATTCTGAGTTATCTTTATATAGGCTTTTAATAATGCTACCTTTCTGAAGTATTCAGAACTTGTTTTAGATTCTGAAAAAAAAAACCTTGTCCCTTAATTTACTTCTCTTTTAATGCAGCCCAACATTTCAGTAATGCAGAGTCCCTTGGTTGGAGTTATGCCAGCTTCCCCAGGAACAGGTAAATATCTTCCTTACCATGAAAGGTTGCTTCTATTCCTTGAATTAAAGAATAGTGATGCTTACCAGACTTTTCTCTTACATTCCAAACTTTAATTATATCTTACAAATCAGTGTTCCTTATTTTTAGCTTAGTGCAAAAGGATATGGGCCTTTTAAGGTAATTTCCTTTTGTCCCATGTTTGTATGTGTGATGAAACCAGTAATTATTTGACTTGAATTGTTTTTCTTTTTGGAATTGAAATTCTTTTAACTTACTATAAACATAGGTGGACAGTGACTTTTGGTTACCTAATGTTAATCCATATATATAATATATATATTTCTTTTTTCTTGGGAAAAGCTTCCTAGCTATGAGGAGAAGCACTGGCATAATAGAAGGAACATTGCATTAAGATTTAGAAGACATGGATTTTTGTCCTGGCTCTGTTACTTTGCAGCTTTGTTATTTTGAGCAAGTTGCCATTTCGTCTCTGAACCTCAGTTTCTTCATCTAGAAAATGAAGAGATTGGACTGGATGATTTCTAATTTCTGTTCTAGCTCTAAAATTCTATAAATCCATGAAATTTAATGATTTAGCAAGATAATGATATCCTCTTTGGTTGTGTATTGAACTCTGAATTTGCTTTTTTTTTAAACTTCAGAGAGATTGGTGATATTACAACAACTAATCTTCATCTTTTTGGGATAGACTGATAGGTACTGGATAAGAATTTGGAAAAAGTCTCTGATTCAACAAAAAGTCTTAACCCCAAAGGGACTGAGTATTAAGGATTTCAAGGAATGTTAAGAGAATGGAGAAAAGTATAATATGTTGGAAAGAGACTTGGGTCTGGAGTTGGGGGGCCCTTGATTCAAATTCTGGTTCTTTTACTATTTACATGGCCTTGGTCATGTCACTGTGTTTTGTTGAACCTTAATTTCCTTATCTATAAAATTAGGGGGTTGGACTTCATTATTTTTAGATCACTGTAATGTTCCTTCTAGTTTTAAATCCTGTCGATTTGGGAGGTATCTAGGGTGAGGTTTGGTCAGGCTTCACCTGGGTAAGTGTGCTCACTTCTGTGGGGTACAGGAGAACAGGTGGTTAATGTTAGTTGTTGGGCCTATATATGTAGGGATGTGGCAAGAATTAAAGGTCTTAGACTCAAATTTTGACCGACTGCATAGAGCAAGACTGGATAAGACACTTAGAAGAGCTTGAAGTTCTTTACTGGTAGGCTTGAATTGGGATCAGGGTGAGGGCATCTTAGGATATGGGATAGGATGAAACTGAAATGTTTCACTCTACATTGGGCAAGTAAATTCAGTAGAGAAGAGTAAAGGCTGGGTAATAGGAGTAGCATTTTTGGTGATATCAGACTCAGCAGCATATTAGGAGGTAACTCAGATGTCACTTTGAAAGTATATTAGGTTAAAAAGCAGCTCAGTGGTATATTTCCAATTAGATGTGACAGTGAATTTCTTTTTTCTTTTAATGGAGTTCGAGACAAGTGTGAAAGTCCAAAATCAAAAGTCAACAAAGTTAGCTAAAGCTAAGAAATTCTTTCTAGAACACTAGCTTGTGGAGGATCTTTTAGCAGAGCTACCCATCTCTGAGAATATAAGAGCTATGATAAAGAAAATATATAGAACCTAATCAGCCACTTGGAGCCACTGCTGCATCAGCTATGACTTTAATCACAAGACTTGACCAAAAAAAAAAATGTGGAAAAGACATACAGAGGTGAACAAAACTGTGGTTTAAAAAGAGGAAAAGTTATATGTTTATTGGACTAGGAGAGAATGTGTTATATAAGTGGGTAACTATGAGAAATTTTAGGAGGGGCTAAGGAACTGAAATCTTAAGGAGTGGATGAGATTGGTGATAGAGATTCAGAGGAACCAGATTTTCTGCTCACCTCCCCACCAGATTAGCACAAATAAATGAAAATCCCCTAAATAATTTGTTGATAATTTAGTTAGAAGGTGTGGAAAGTAGAAAATAGGACATCACCTTATGGTAGTATTCATTGCTATTTTATGCAGGCCATGTTGGCACAGTAGTGATTATATATTAGAACTGAAATTGGAAATTAATGGTAATCTTATTTTGGTTACAGTAGAATTTATTCTTATTTCTGAGGACTGATATTTTCTGGTAAGGAAGCCTTTGGGGTAACTTAGAGATTTAACCTTTTAGCACAAATAGCTAAAGAGTTTACTGAGGATAAGAAGTGGTTATTTGCCTTCTAGGCTGCAGAACTCTTCTATCTCCTCCCAGGCCTTTTTCCTAGATGTCATTTTGTTTACTTTTAATCTCTGCTATCCCTGCTGTAGGTGCTGCTGCTCACCTTCAGTACTGATGCAGTAGCCCACCTGGCTTCTCATCACTGTTGGTTTTTTTTTCTGCTTATGTGATTAAAAAAATTTTATTGGTGCTTTTAAAAAACAGTCTACTTGTCACCCCTAATAGAGCCCTTCCTGTAAAAAAGTATAAGCAAAACAAAATACAGACTGACACATTGACCACATCTGATAGCATATTCCTCATTCTACATCTGTAGTCTACCGTCCCTCGTGGAGAGGAGAGTTATGTTTCATTAGTGGTCTTCTACAGTCAAGATTATGTCTGAGAAAAATCTAGGGGTTTTAATGAACTCCATGCTTAAAATAATTTAGCAATATGGTGAGGCAGTCAAAAAAAAAAGATAATGCGATCTTCTTGGCCTGCTTTAAGAGCAGAATAACTTCTAGAAAAAATCCGTGATAGTTATGTGCTATGCCCTAGTCAGACAACATATAGAGTATTATGTTCAGTTCTGGGCACCATAGTTTAAGAAAGATGTTTATAAGCTGGAGTGATGAAGGACTCTTCTATCCCTATCATTTGAAGATTAATTGAAGGGACTGGCATATTTTTTGGAGGGAGGAGAGACAGAGGACATGATAGCTTTCTCCGAGTATTTGAAGGTCTGCCATGTAGAAAGGGAATTAGACTAATTCTGTTCTGCTCCAGAAGGAAGAACCAGGAGCAGTGGGTGGAAGATGCAGAGAGATAAATTTAGGCTTGGTTTAAGGAAAAAATTCCCAAAGTGTCATGAGTTGAAATGATGGGTTGTTAGATGTTTTCAAGCAGAAATGGCTCCTTGTTTCATATGTTATGTAGTGTATTTTTTTCTTGTGTGACTTGGACTAGTTATGTTGTTTCTGAATCTTCCTTGTCTAATCTCTTCCATTGATCTATCTTTCTATTCTTTAACCAGTACCAGATGGTTTTGATTACTGCTTTATAATATCACTTGACATCTGGAAATGCTGTTTCCCCTTTATCTTTTCATCGTTTCCCTCAATATTCTAGATCTTTTGTTTTTCCAAATGAATTTTGTTATTTATCAAGTTCTATAAAGTATCCCCATGATTAGTAGATTTGTTTAGTAGAGCAATAAAAGAGTAGATTAATTTTGGTACTATTGTCATTATTATTATATTGGCATGACCTAGCAGTGAGCACTGACTGTTCCTTCCACTGTTTAAGTTGTTCTTTATCTCTTTAAGGAATGCGATATAATTTAAACCATACAAGTCTTTCGTGTGCTTTTCAATCCATAGATATTTTATGCATTTTGTAGTTATGTGCAATGGGATTTCTCTTTCTATTATTGCTTTTTGTTTTTTGTTATTATTATTATTTAGAAATGCTGTTGATTTTTTTTTATGATTTTGGAATGTACAACTTTGCTGAAGCAATTAATTGTCTCAGTTATCTTTGCTGATTCCCTAGTGTTTTCCAAGTGAACCATCATATCATTAGCAAACAAAGATAGTTAAATCTTCTCTTTATCTCTTTATTTCTTTAATTCGTTTCTCTTGTCTTATTGCTATTGCTAGCATTTTCAAAACTATATCCATTAATAGTGGGGAAAGTGGGTATTATTGCTTCACTCTGGGTAGATTTGGGAATTGGGAAAAGATTAAGTGAAGGTATAGTATATCACTTAATGAAAAGAGTACTGGATTTGAAGTCAGATCTGAGCTTGAGTTTTGGCTCTGACACTTAGTTCCTTCCTGACCTTTGATAAATCATTTCACATCATTGAGCCATGGTTCTTTTCCACTTCTTTAAAATGAGGATAATACATATTGCCACTATGTACTTCCCAAGGCTTTTGTGAAGAAAGCTCTTTGAAAGCTTTAGAGTGCTGTGGAAGTATGTATATGTATATTCCCTTCAGCTACCCTAATACTGAGGTCTCATGAATTACACACATCATCTTTCCATGTAGGAATGTAAACAAAACAGTTCAATTTTAGCAAGTCCCTTATGATTTCTCTTTCTTGTTTA
>CM053622.1:620167828-620226931 GCA_028646595.1 Phalanger gymnotis | reverse complement strand
AAGGGAAGAGGGGAGAGAATTTGGAACTCAAGGTTTTAAAAAATAGATGTTTAAAAGTAAAAAAGTTTTTTTTTTCATGCAACTAGAGAATAAGATGCACAGGCAATGGGGCGTAGAGATTTATCTTGCCCTACAAGAAAGGAAGGGAAAGGGGGAGGGGAGGGGAGTGGGGTGATGGAGGGGAGGGCTGACTGGGGAACAGGGCAACCAGAGTGTATGCCATCTTGAAGTGGCGGGGGAGGTGGAAATGGGGAGAAAATTTGTAATTCAAACTCCTGTGAAAACCAATGCTGAAAACTAAACATATCAAAAAAATAATAAAATCAGTTGGGGAATGGAAAAAAAAAAAGAAAAGCAGATCAAAGAATCTGTGCTAGCAGCCATTCTGTGTACTGTTGTTGTTGGTCTTTCACTCCCATAACGTTGTTACAAGTACCTCAGAGTTGTTTTGATTTGTATTTGCATTTTTTCATATGACTCTAGATAGCTTTAATTTCTTCTGAAAACTGCCTCTTCATATTCTTTGACCATTTCTCAGTCAGCTAATGACTTATATTGTAAATTTGCTTAGTTCTCTATATGTTTTAGAAATGAGGCCTTTATCAGAGACACTGGTTATAAAAATTCTTTCCCAGTTTTCTGCTTCTCTCCTAATCTTGGTTGCATTGGCTTTGTGCAAAAACTTTTCAATTTAATGTGATCAAAATTATCCATTTTGCATTTCATAATGTTCTCTATCTCATGTTTGGTCATAAATTCCTCTGTTCTCCATAAATCTGACAGGTTAACTATTCCTTGTTCTCCTAATTTGCTTATAGTATCAGCCTTTGTATCTAAATAATGTACCCATTTGGACTTTATTTTGGTATATGGTGTAAGATGTTGGTCTGTGTCTAGTTTCTGCATACTGTTTTCTAGTTTTGCCAAGCAGTTTTTGTCAGATAGGGAGTTCTTATCCCAGAAGCTGGAGTCTTTGGGTTTATCAAGGATTACCATTCTTAATCTAGTTATTGATACCCCACCCAACCTTTCAAGGAATTTAAGGTGTGAAACTCCTGGCCCAATTTCTCTTTTTTTAGACTTGGGTGGGGCATATAAATTCTTTGTAGAGATTTCTGAAGCTGAGGGTAATTTAGAAGTAAACAACATAATCAAAATTACATCTCCTAGCCTCTCATTAGAATAGGTCCACCTCTCATAATATTAATTCTCTGATTCCTTGTTAACCAATCAGTGTTAATTGCCACCCTTAGAATACCCACTTTTCCAAGGACATATAAACTGTAAGCCCACTGCCATGAGGGGTCTTTGACATTTGAGAATGTCACTTACCCTTTTATTAATACAGTGCTAGCATTACTAATAAAATGATTACCCAGAAACTATGTCTTGAATTTTTTAAACACACATACCTATGACAATATGTTATATAAGAGCTCCTTTAGAGCAGAGACTTTCTTTTGGCTTTCTGTCCTCCTTACTCAGCACAAGGCCTACCACATAGTAGCCATTAATGCTTGTTGACTAATTGCTTTTAATATTTAAGAAACTTAATGTAGAAGTTACTAAAACTAAATTGATGAAATTTGCAAATTATTTGCTGTGGATTTACTTTGACAAACCATGTTTTTCCTCACTGAACATCTCTCCCCTCAACCCCCTCAATCTCTAAGAATTATGAATAATTTTAAATTATTTAAATTAAAATATTTAAATTATTTAAATTAGAAGGTAAATCTTTTGGTTGTGGAAGGGAGATTTCCAAAACTCCATTTTAAAAAAACTAATTATTGCTTCTCTCCATTTCATAGAATCTTTTAACTTCAAGACTCAGCTTAAGTTCCACTTTTAACCTTTCATAACTCCCATCCCCACCTTCTAGTGTTCTCTTTCTTCAAATCAGTTGGTACTTGTTTTGTGTTTATTTTGTATATAATTATCTATGGACACTGTTTTTCTAATAGAATGTAAGTTACTTAAGAGTGGAGACTTAATTTTTGTCTTTGTTGTCTCAGTTCCTAGCACAGTGCTGGGCATGTAGCAGGTCTTAAATGCTTGTTGATTGATTTTGAATTAGTGCTTAAGAGCACCTGAGAATTAGAAGGGACTCCAGAGGTCCTTTAGTCAACTCTAGTACCTGCACTGAAGTCCTTCTTAACATTCTTCCCAACACTCCAGACTGTTGGGATTTTTTTATGTCCTAATTCTGTGATTCAATGTGATACAGCTATTCCTTCCAGCTCCATGCCATTTCAAATTTCATCAAGATGCTTTCATTTAGTAATAAAGCACACCATTGTATGCACAGGGCTGTGCTAAGGAGAGTGAAATATAAAGTTTAGATAAAATGCTGTCCCCAACTTAACCCTTTGAGCTCCGCAAATGGTCATCTAGTCCAACTTGTTTGACTGTCATGTTTTATTGGATGCTTTTTGTTCTTATAGTCATTTTTGAATATACTCTCTACACTTCTGAGAATGAACTATTTTCTTCTAACAAAGGTGATGATAATAGCTAACATATACATATACATACACATACATACATACATACGTATACACATATGCATACACACACATATACATATATACAGGGTGTCCCAAAAGTTGGACACACAGGCAAAAATGTATGTTTCGAAATATTTGTAATATTAATATACCTTAGACCTCTTGACTTCTTTTTCTGGGGTATGCTAAAGGAGAAGGTGTACTCAATGAAAATCACATATGCAACACACTTGATTGACCACCTAAAAAGTGAATGTGCCCAAATTGACAGCAATGTGGAGTTACTGTATCAAGTTCACGGCAGTCTTGCAAAGCGCTTCACAAATGATGGAAATCATATTGAAGATGTTATTTATTAGTATTCCAATTAAATAAAATGTTAACTTTCATTTTTTGAAAATATGTATTTTTGCCTATGTGTCCAGACTTTAGGAACACTCTGTTGTATAGTGCTTACTATGTTCCAAGCACTTTGCAATTATTATCTCATTTGATCTTTATAACAACCCTGAAAGGTAGATGTTATAATTATTCCCATATTACGGATGAGAAAACTGAGGCAAATAGTTTAAGTGAGTTGCCCAGGATCATACAGTAAAAGTGTCTGAGGCTGGATTTGAACTCGGAACTTCCTGACTTCAGGCCCAGCGCTCTAGTCACTTGACTACCTAACTGCCCCATAAGAGAAACAGCTAAGAAAAACAAGATCTTAATCATGTCTGACCATATGTATAGCTTTCTGTTCCCTTCTAGGCCAAGAGGAGGAAGGTGTATTTCTGGTATTCAGGACAAAAATGGGTTTCTATAATTACTCAGTTTGACTTCTTTTCAGTGTTCTTTACATGCATGTTATTGTAGCAATTTTGTATTTGTGCTTATTTCATTCTTCATCAGTTTGTACAAATCTGATGTTTCTCTGAATATTCCAAATTCAGCTTTTCTTAATGCACAATAACGATGCCTTATTTTTCACATTCTTTAGCTAATGGGCATCTATCTTATTTCCAGTTCTCTGTTACCATAAACCATATAGCTATGAATAATACACACACACACACACACACACACACACACACACATATACATATATATAAGACCATTGTTTCTGCCTTTGACCTTCTTGGGGGCTATGCACAATATTGGTCATAATGGGTAAAAGTAGGAAGTTTAGTCACTTTTCTTTCATAATTCCAAATTGTTTTCATAAAATTATTGGAACCATTTGTGGATCTACCAACAATGTGTTAGTATTCTTATTTTTCTGCAACCCTTCCAGAATTGATATTTTCCAATTTTTCCGTCTTTCCCAGTTTGTAGAGTGTGTGGTAAAACCTCAGGGTTATTTGTCATTTCTATTCTCAATAGTGATTTGAAACATTTTTTCATATGGTTATTGACAGTTTTTAGTTCTCAGTGAGGAAATGGGTTCATAAAGTTAGGTTACTTGTCCGAGATGAGTTACACTATAGGAAATAGCAGCACCACTATTTAAACCCAGGACTCCTAACTCCAAATACAGTGTTTTTCTTTTTTGCAATGAACCATCTTGGTAGTGCTGCCAGAAATGAGTTGAGATTGATCTGCGCAGCAATAATAGTGGAAGCTGTGCTTGTCAAAGGCAAAAGCGTACAGGAAAAAAAAAGTGTAGAGAAGCAAGGGGATCACATTTGGAATACAGGAAGATGCACAGGAGATAGAGGAGTAGCTGTTAGTAGTAATAACTGACATGATACTATAAAGTTTCCAAAATGGTTTACAAATATGATTTCATTTAGATTTCACAAGAACTGTGAGTTAGGTACATGTGCAAGTGTTATTTAAAATCATTAAAACAAATCATTTGGCAGGGACTACTGAACAGGTATTTAACATTTTACTTCAGCTCTGGAATGCAGTTTCCAGGTCCATGTCTTGCAGCAAGCCAGACCAGGGCTTATGCTCATCCTTTAGTCAGTGGTTATCTTTTCTGGTGTGGAAACTCCCATCTTCTCTAACTGAAGAACCCAGAATCTCTAACCACTCAAACTCTTGAGGTTTAGATGTGCCCATCTCAGGACTGATGTCTAGTCACCTATACTCAAGCAAAAAAACCCAAAGCAGAAGCTGCAGCCGGGGCTTTCTTTTATGCTACTTCTTTCACTGTCATATGCTACAGATTTCTAGCCTACGTTTTTTTTCCATTTGAATTTTCTGAGATGATGGTATCTCATGATTTTCAGCTGCATATTATAAGGACTTTATGTCAGGAAAAAGTTTGAAATTATTGAGAGCAAAGTGTAATTTTGTCTTTTTTCATTTCTGTCCCAGCTTGTTGTTTATTTGCAGTGCCTGTCTAAGATACACACACACACACACACACACACACACACACACACACACACACACACTACATATACATAAACATATACGTATATGTGTACATCTATAAACATACATATCTACACATTCACCCAGTCTCTTACGTGCGTGCATGTGTGTGTGTGTGTATGTGTATGTATACTGATAGACTAACTCAGTGAGTTAATTGTGCAATTATATGATAAAGGTGAGGAATAGATATTTTTCATCTACTTTGTTTTCCCATGTGGGTGGCTAAATGTAATAAAGCCATTATTGTTGGCATTGAGAATAGATTATTACAGAAATGTTAGTAGATCTGTTTCACTTTTCAAAGAATAGTGATAATTCCTTTTACTTGTCCATTTCCCATTTTTAAAATGAGCGCTTGTTTAAATAGATCTGGTAAGAATTGCTGTAATTGCACACAGTTTATTTTTTCATCTTTAACCTCATTTGATATTGGCCTGAACCTTTCTTCTGACTATTCACTGATGCGTTGCACAAAGACATCTGATTCTAGGACATCTGGGAATAGCAACTCCCACCCCCACCCCTTGACCCCTACCTCCCTGCCAGATCACCAGTTTTTGCTTCCAGCCCAGCTTTCACAGCCATCATCTAGGAAAGCAGTTCCTGTAGAGAAAGGGGCAGCCATCCGCACCAATTGCCAACCAACTAACACCCACAGGGAACGGAAGCCATTCTAATTGAAGTAGCAAGGAAATCCTGAGGGAGAGGCACTGGGGAGTCAAATCACCACCTTGATAACCATCTCCTCTCAGCCGAGGATCCTAAACCCAAGAGCCTTTGGAGTAGCAATGCTTCCAGATAAATGTCTACTGGCATCATTCTGGGAAGCAACTTTTGTAAACATTGCAGCCTGGCAACTGCTGTAGCAGGTGCTACAGCAACAGTGACCGAAAGCCCAGAAAAGAAAGTTCTTGGCATTGTCAAACGGTTCAACTTCAAAAACTGGTAAGATTTTATCAGCGAAAATGACATTAAAGAAGAGGAAGCATTAACATCTGCTTTGCTACTGCCCTAAGGACTGTGGGACTTTTCCTTCTGAAACTTACAATGTTTTGTCTCCTCCATTAGAATGTGAACTTGTTAGTAGCAACTCTCTTTTCTATTTGTATCCCCATCACTTAGCACAGCTCTTTGCAGATGAAGCACTTAATAAATGCCTCGTTCATTCAAAAGATAGTGAGTTTAAGAGGTCAGGAGTTCCTGGGTCTCTCAGTAGGAGTTGATTTGTAGCAGTAGAAGCTTTTTGCAACTGCACCTTTCTCAGAGATGGCCATTGACAGAAAGATAAAATCAAGCTATTTCCTGGTTTGCTAGGAGATAATGGACTTTGAGGGAGTTGTTTGGACAGTGTCTAGTGGAGGTGAACATGAAATGATTCTTATCAGTCCAACAAAATGTTTCATGTTTTGATTTTTAAATACCAACCTACCAGGAGAGTTATAATAGGAAATAGGGGATTACAGTTTTATATTTTAAGTCTGTCAATTTGTGCTTTGAGTGTAGTGTGTGTGTGTGTAGGAAATAAATAGCTGTCCTCTATCTAATCTACATTTTATATTGAGTACCTTTCTAACCTTTTTGTGGAGACTAAAAATGAGCCAAACCTTAAGCTTTAAGTCATTTTCCCCAGGGCTCAAGGGTTGGGGCATAAGTAGTAGAAGATAATGAGGAAAAAACCAAAACAAACTAGAACTCTTCATTTAAAGACCATCTTCTCTTGGATTGAACCTGATCCCCATTAACTCACAATTTAGGCCCCTTAATAGGAGATGAGCCCCTTTATAGGAGATGGACCCCTTCATAGGAGATGAACCTCTTGGATTCAGCATGATCCGTTGTTACTGTATTAATAGACAGCCCTTGAAAGCAACCAAGTAAATTGCAGTAAATCTAGAAATAGCCAGAAAACTCTTCAAAGCAATTAGTCCAAGTCAGTGAGATATATCTTTTCTGGAGATAACAATGAAGCACCTGTAAGGGAGGGTTGTGGCGGGGGAGATTGTTTTTGTCAGCAAGCACTCTTTCACAGGGTTTGTAAGCTCTGACTGTGGGCAGGGTAAAGAGTAATGATAGCAATGACCTACTACGCGTCTTTCCAGCTTGCTGAAAAGCCTTCATTTATGGGCTAGACTCCATTTGGCTTCTTTCAAATTGAGCTCTCTTTTCATCTTTTAGCCTTCTTCATGTGTCCAGTTCTCTGATTTTTTTCCTTCAGTAGATCACTGGCCTTGGAGTAAGAAATTCATATTCAAGTCCATACTATGCCAGTGTGACCTTCCCATTCAATAAGCTCTTTTTAACCACCTAGGCAGGAAAAGTCAACAAGCATTTATTAAGTGCTTACTGTGTGCCAGGCATATTAGATATGCAAATACAATACAAAATATATATGTTCAGTATACTGTGTTAGCCATTGGGAATATGAAGAAAAATATAAAAGTCTCTGCTTTCAAGAAATTTACATTCTACTAAGGAAGCACAACATGTACCCAGATAAGTAAACACCAAGTAATTTTCTGGATCATTAACAATTGGGGGGACTCAACAAAGATCCAATGACTCCTTCAGTTTCATTATATGTAGAACATGGGTTGTACTTGTACTGTCCATCTCAAGGAAGTAAGAGTCCCTCTTTCATTAATTCTCATATGACAGGCTAGATGGTATAGTGAATAGGGAGGTGGCCTCTCAACCAGACTTTTAAGTCGTATTTCTGGCTTATATTGGCTGTGTGATCTTGGATAATTCATATAATCCTTAAATTCCCTAAGCAACTTTTTGAGATTATAAATTGCAGAAAAGAGCTCAGGCTGCTTGGGTAGAGGAAATTCCTCATGGGAAGTAACCTCAGAGAGTTGTAAAAACACTTAATAAACCATGGAAGAGCAAAGAAATGTGAGCTATGATCCTCATACTTGAATTTGCTGGGCATTTCTATGACTCAGAAGTTTTTCTAGGGGTATGTGAATAAAGTTGAAAGGAATATGCATTGAATAACAAACAAAGCTCAGTTATCTGGCACCTGGAAGTCTAGCAAGATCAAAACTTTGGCGTCAGAGCTAAGTCAGTGAAGAAACCTGATCGTGAGTACTACTGAAAAGAGTCAAAGATTCAAAGTTTAAAGTCAATGTGATACAATTAAGTACTTGAATTCTTTTCAGATCAGATCCATTCCCTCAGAGGGAGGGAGTAGGGGAAGGGAACAGACTTAGATAGAACTATCTAGAGTGACTGATGAGTTCATAGCTATAACCACTAAGCACCAAAAAGAATTGTACCAATCACCTGTTTCTCTCCCTCCCTTATCTAGCTTATTAAAAATTAGAATATTCAATGGTGTCTGTGGTCTGATTTGATAATACAATTAATATGGACAAGTAGAGGAATTCTGGGAAATCTGGAAAGGTTTTTATGAAAAACATTTAAAGAAAGCACAACTAGTCACTCAATAAATGTTAAGCACCTACTATGTGCCAGATACCACACTAGGCATTGGAGATTAAAAGAAAGACAAAGGACATGAGCTCCATGAGCTCACCATTGTTAATGGTGAAGGTGACATGCAAACAACTATGTACAAATGAGATAGAAAGGATAAATTAATCAACAAAGGGAAGGCACTAGCCTCAAGGGGTACTAGGAAAAGCTTCCTGTAGCAGATGGAATTTGAAGGAGATAAAGGAAATTAGGCACAAAGGAGGAGGGAGAATTTTTCAGGCATAAGGGATGGCCCGGGAAAATGCTCAGAGGTAGGAGATGGAGCAACCTGCGATTCTAGGAACCACAAGGAAGTGAAGAGAATGTGGAGGGAGGAGGTGATAAGAAGATTGGAAAAGTGGGAGAGGAGCAGATTATAAACAGTTTTGAATGCCAAACAGAATTTCATATCTGATCCTGGAGGTGATATGGAACCACTGGAGTATATTAATTAGGAAAGTGACATAGATCTGTGTTTTAGGAAGATCACAGTCTGTCTGAATTGTAGTGGGGAGAGGCTTATGGTAGGTAGACCAATCAGCAGGCCTTATTGCCTTAGTCCAAGCATGGAGGCCTGCACCAGGGTGGTGGCATCCAGTTTGAGATGTTTTGTAGGCAGTTGGAGATTAGGTCAGTAGATCAATTAAGGCTGGGTAAGTAGATTTGAAAGTCATCAGCATAGGGATAAGTAAATCCACAGGAGCTGATAAGATCAAGTGAAATATTTTTGGAGGAAAAGAGGGCCCAGGACAGAATTCTTTTGGATACCTGTGGTTAGAGAGTAAAATCTGGATGCAGATCCGGCAGAAGAGAAATAAGGAGCAGTCAGATAGGAGAACTGGGAGAGAGCGGTATTCCAAAAACCTAGAGAGAAGAAAATATCAAGGAGAAGAGAGTGATCAATAGTGTCGAAGGCTGCAGAAAGGTCAAGATGGATTAGGACTGAGAAAGAGACAATAGATTTGGCAATTCAGAGTTGGTTAATAACTTTAGAGAGAACAGTTTCAGTTGAATCATGAAGTTGGAAGCCAGACTGTAGAGAGTTATGATGAGAGGAAGCAGAGACACCTATGGTAGCAGGCCTGCTCAAGAACTTTAGCTACAAAAGGCAGGAGAAATATGGGATGATAATTAATAGGTATGGATAGGTTGTGAGGGTTTTTTGAGGATAGGGGAGGCATGGGTATGTTTGTAGGTGGTAGGGAGGCAGCCAGAAGAAAGAGAAATTTAGGAGCAGTGAAAGTGGGCATGAAAAAGGGCATAATATGTTGGAGAAGATGAGATGAAGTGGCATTACTTGTTCATGAAGAAGAGTTAGGGTTGGCAAGGAAAAAGGACATCTCTTCATGTGATGTAGAGGTGAAGGAAGAGAAAGCACAGAAGGTATTTGTGTGATGTGAGAAAAGAAGAGAGGAGGGAACTTTCAGTGAAGGGCCTCATATTTTTTAGTAAAATATATGGCTAGGTTCTCAGCTGAGAGGGTGGGACTGGTGAGAAGTCATAGGAGGTTTGAGTAGGGATGAGAAGGTTTGAAAGAGCCACCATGGTGAGTACAAAAATGAGTTTTAAAAGGATTACCTTAGTGTCTCTGATAAAGGCCTCATTTCTGAATATATAGAAAACTGAGTCAAATCTATAGCAATACAAATCATTCTCCAATTGTTAAATGGTCAAAAGATATGAACAGGCAGTTTTTGGATGAACCAGTTAAAGCTATCCATAATCATGAAAAATTGCTCTAAATCACTATTGATCAGTGAAATGCAAATTAAAACAACCCTGAGTTTCCACATCACATCTATCTGCTTGGCTAACATGACGAAACAGGAAAATGATAAATGTTGGAGAAGATGTGGAAAATTGGGACGCTAATGTATTGTTGATGGAGTTCTGAAATGATCTAGCCATTCTGGAGAGCAATTTGGAATATGTCCAAAGGGCTATAAAACTGTACATATCCTTTGATCCAGCAATACCACTACTAGGTCTGTATCTCAAAGAGATCATAAAAAAGGAAAAGAACCCACATATACCAAAATATTTATAGCAGCTCTTTTTGTGGTGGTAAAGAACTGGAAATTGAGAGGATGCCCATCAATTGGGAAATGGCTGAACAAGTTGTGGTATATGAAATGGAATACTATTGTTCCATAAGAAATGATGAGCAAGCAGATTTCGGAAAAACTTGGAAAGACTTGCATGAACTGATGCTGAGTGAAGTGAGCAGAACCAGGAGAACACTACACAGCAACAGCAACATTGTATGATGGCCAACATAGTTAGATTTAGCTCTTGTGAGTAATGCAATGATCTAAGATAATTCCAAAAGACTCATGATGGAAAATGCAATCCACATCCAGAGAAAGAACTATGGAGTCTGAATGCAGATTAAAGCATACTATTTTCTTTCTTTTTTTGGTTTTCTTTTGTTTTTTCTTTCTTGTGGCTTTCCTCTTTTGTTCTGATTCTTCTTTCACGACATGATCAATGTGAATATTTGTATAGCCTATATCAGATTGCATGCCTGCCATCTTGGGGAGGGAGGAGGGGAGGGGGGGAAATTTAGAAGTCAAAATCTTATAAAAGTGAATGTCGAAAACTAAAAACGAATGAATGAATAAATAAATGATGATAAGGATGATGACAATGAGGATGATAACAAAAAAAAAGATTACTTTGTGGCATTGAGGGTCCAGTGGAGGTTACATAACATAAATTTTTAGTGGACCCACTCAACTTGGTTTTCTGATTTTCTCCACCTTTGCATAAGGGTAAAGGCTGAAATTTGACAGGGCGAGGTTGGTGATGTGCTAAGAAGACAAGGGATTCCTGAGACAATGATAGTGTTGAGTTGAACTGGTTCACTAAGGGATCAAGCTAGGCAAAGGAAGAGAATGTAACTAGTGCAGGGGTGATGGTATAGATGAGAACTGAGGAATCAAGGGATTGGATATCTTAGTGTGGATGTAGAATAGGATTTGGTTTTAGAAGGTAGGGGAGAAGTGGAATTGGTCGTGATTAGATAAGTAAATTTCAGAATTTATGAATATGGAAGTGGTTGATTGCATGATCAAGGGTACTGCCATCCTTGTGTATGGCTGAGTGGAACGGTGGCGTGGAATAGTCAGTCTTGGAAAAAATTAAGTTTAGGAACTGGAAGTTTAGATGTTAGGGGGAGTGTCAATATGTATGTGGAGCCAGAGTTGGTGAGGAGAAAGGGAGCTAGGCACAATTCATTGAAGAAGTTAGTGGAGTGTCCTTGATGCTGATAGATAACAGCTACCAGAATTTTGATTGGATAATAGATATGGACTGAGTGAACATCAGAGGAGGAGAGGTTATTGAGTGATGGTGGTAGGAAAGAACCTGGAAGAAGCATTGGTATGATGATTGGTTTAAGAAGGTAGGCATATTTAGCCTGAAGCAGAGAAGACTTTTAAGGCCCACAAACTTTCCATTACATGGGGGTAGAAGGGAATGACAGTTGTCTTCAAGTATTAGAAGAGCTATTGCCTGCTGGATTAAGCTTGTTCTATTAGATCCTAGAGGACAGAACTAAGAGTAGAGAATAGAATTTGCAGAGAGGCAAATTTAGAGCTTGACATAAAGAAAATATTCTTTACAATAGGAGCTATCCAAAAAATGGAATGACTTCCTTTAGAGCTAATGGGTTCCCTTTGGAGATATACTGTGTGTATACTGGATAATTATTAGTTGACTCTGTTGTAGAGACAGCCTCCTTTTGAATTGAAGTAGAGATGAATGCTGAAGTCATTTCTAGCTATAAATTTCTGTGATAGGAAAAAAAAAGTGAATGAACAAAGGTTTCTGAAGGAGGCTTAGAAGTAGTGGTGGTGACAGTATCATGACACTCTTAACTGGTTAACTTATTAATTTAACTGGTTAACAGACACTGGTTAACTTATATGTAAATTGCTAAGTTTAGTTTTTGCATTAATAGTTACTACTAAGTTTTAAAGAAAACATTAAAAAGGCAAGAAACCAACCAAAAGTATGCAGTTTGCCGTTGATTACTACATTTGTAAAGTGCATCAAATTTCTGTTTACTTTTGGCTAAAAAAAGGTGTGAGCCTCAAATTTAAGATCTATGGAAATCTGTATGCAGTCCTGACAGAACTGATCAGCTCTTAGCTGGACCTCACATGTAGTTCAGCATGTTCCAAAAAGGGCAAAAGACAACACCTGTATCTAGCAAAGTGACTGCATCTAGCAAAGTACTTAACATGTTTAAGAAATACTTGTTAGTTGAAATCACTAATACATGTCCTTGCTCTCCCCTTGGATGGATATACATAAACTAGGTACTTGTGGAAATGAGCTGTATCCCTCTTTCTGAAATCTCAGTCAACTGTTATATTCAGATAGCCAGAAGAAAAAAAGTACTCTCATTGATTCTTATGTATCATTTATGTTATAGAAGTTACATCAGTAAGACAGGCATCTACAAAAATGTAGATTTCAGAGATCATGTAGCTGTCATTCAAATTGCCACTAGATGGTGCTCTCCCATCTTTTTAGTATAAATACCCACTGTCCTCAAATTATCTCGTTTTCCCAATTGTGTTTGAAGAGGAGACAGGGAAACCATTTTTGAAAATGTACCTAATTTTTTTTTTAAATCATGAGTAACTTTTGTTTAAAAACACTAATAATTCTCTTCTGAAGTTTCATCAGCTTTATTTTGCATTCTGCTTTTTTCACATAACATTTCATAAGGCTCTTTCCATGTATTTAATGTATATTTAAAAATTCATCTTTCTTCATGGTTAGGTATTATTGCATAGGATTTAATATACCATAGTTTGCTTAGCCATATTCTTGTTTTAGGAATTTAGGTTACTCCTTTTTTCTCCCATTAGTAGTGTTGGTATGAAAAGACCTTTGTGCCACTTGTGTTTTTCTTTTGGATTATTTCCTTGGAGTTTATTCCTCAAAGTTGAATTATCATATCAAAGGGTATTAACAGTTTATAGTTCCTGTTATATTATTTTTCAGTTGAAACCAATTTATAGAGTGCTTAGCAATGTATAAGGAACATCTTCCTTCATTCCCCTACATATATTATGTTTTATAATTTGTATTGTTTCCCCTATATTCAACCTCAGATGTATGTTATAGTAGTCTTAGTTTGTATTTCTTGAATTGTTAGTGAAACTGACTATTTTTCTACATGGTGATTTACTCTCTATTTTCTCTTGTTCCTCTTGTGTGTTTATTTAGGCCATTTATTACATTGAATTTGGCTATTGACCTTATTTTTTGTATCAATTCAAAAGGCATTGTGACAGTATAGATAGCATGTTGGACCTGTAGTTAGGAAGTGCTGGATTCAAATCCTGCCCTGACATGTTAAAATTCTTTCTAAATGTTAGTTATTGTTATTTCATTTTGGATAGTAAACTTTTCTCAGTTACAGTTTTTATCTCTTCCTCCCCCTCCCCTTGCCATTCTGTTACTATACTTCTGATTTTTATTTTATTGCTTTTCCTTGTTTAAAAAATTGTTTTTATATTTATATATTCTAACATCTTATGGATAATATCTTAGTTTTCTTCAGTTATCAGGAATTCATTAACCCTCTGCAACTGAGATTCAACAATTCAGTAATTATTTGGGAACAAATATTCCTTTTTCATTTTTTTTAAAACAGATTTTTAAAAAACATGTTAACACTTTAACCTTTCTAGAATTTATTTCCGAGTAGGAGTGAAATTAAGATCCAAGATAATTCTCTATCTTGATATACAATTGCCCCCCAACATTAGTTTAATAAAGATATCTTTCCTAAGTGTTGCATCACCTCTGGTTTTTTCATATATGATACACTTAGATTCATAAGACTTCATTCCTACCATTTCTGATCCAGCACATCAATCTATTTTTTTCTTTTTACATCTTTTAGTACAACATAGTGCATGGTTTTGATTATAATTACTCTCTAATTACGGTGGGGCCAGGTCATTAGTAAAGGCAACATATTATATAGGAAAACACTTAGCACAGTGCCTGACAAATATAGGCATTTAATAAATGTTTATTGAATGAATAAATGAATGAATGAAGGTCCTGGGCCATCTCCAGTCATCCTGATCTACATCTAGCCACTGTACCCAGAAAGCTCTGGAGGAGAATGTGAGGCTGGTGACTGACTTTGCACAACCCTCCCTCACTTAAATCCAATTCATTTGCAAGTCATGGCATCATCTTCCTGAGGTCATGGTCCTCTTCCAGAGCAAAGGACGAACCACAACCACAACCTGAATGAAAGAAAGAACATTGGCTATGGAATCTATAGACATTCTGATTTGAATCTTATTTCCTTCACTTAATAGATCTGTGGCTCTGGACAAGTAATTTAATCTTTCTAGTCTGTTTCTTCATCTATATCAGTGCTGTCTAAAATGCAGCCCTCAGTGCAATTTATGATTTATGCCTCTCACCTACAAGCATAGAATTTACTTAAATGCTTTAGTAAATGAAGCTGAGCTACTGCAGAGCTCTCACTAAAATGGCAAGTCAAAATATATTGCCTACTGTTTCAATAAAAACCCTGATTTATATAATGGGGATTATAATACTTTTAGCACCCATATCATGAGTATTGAGAGCATGAAATGAAATTTTATATATATATATAGTACCTGCTGATCCCACTACTGATTGGCAGAGGAGCTTTGACCTGCTTTTTTCCTTTTCTTTTTTTTCTGCCTCAGTTTACCTTATTTTTCATGGAACAGGACCTAGAGGAGAGGTCTGAATTTTCTCGAACAAGATTAGCTTTTACAGAGAAACCAAACTTGAGGCAACAGAAGGGTTATCAAATACTGTAAATATCTGTCTTATTCTGAGACTAGCTGCATTTCCATAGAGAAAAAGGTTGTAGAGTGTGTGTGTGTGTGCGCGTGTGTGTGTGTGTGTATTTGGCCATAGATTTCATGCTTTTCAAATTTTCAGAATCCTGAGATCTAAAAGTTGGAAGCCAACTAAAAGCCAGGAAGTTATCTTGTGCAACCCATACTGGAACAAAAATCTCCCTGATACTGATGAAAGGTGGTCATCTAGACTGTGCTGGAAGATCTGTGGGGTAAGCCATCAACTCCTTCCAGCCTGTTTCGCTATTGCCACGATTGGTAGTAAATTTTGCCTTAAATCCAGTCTGGGCCTTTCTACAACTTCTACCCATTGTTCTCAGTTTTGCTCTCAGGTGTCAAGCTGGAGTCCCATAATTTGTCCATTTACTGCTAGTAATTGTCAGTCAAAATTTGAATCCAAATCTTCCTGAGTTCAAACCCAGTATTTTATTTGTGATATCATGCTGTCTTTGGTCACAAATGAAAAATAAAATAGTAGTACTTAAAAAAGAAAGAACTATTTTGAATGTAACCCAAGGCTAAAGGCCATTTGCATAATACTCTCCTCTTTGGTGGACAGTGGTTACTTGACGCTCGTTTTCGAGGGGCCTGGCTGGTGAGAGCTTGACAGAGCAGAGAATTTTCATCTGGTTTCTAGCTTGGAGACAGGACTTAAACAGTTTCAGATTCTCTTCGGGGATAGACCCCTGGATGGAGGGAATGACTAGGTAAAAGCTGATATTTTGAAAAACTTGTACCTCAATCATGTCCCTATCCCCAGTTTACAACACTAGGGATTTCCTCTTGGGTGAGATTGGAAGTTTTTCTTCTCTATTATGGTTGAGCCGAGATATCTTGCTCTACTAGGAGATCTCATTCATTTTTTTGTATTGTGTGGTATGTGCTAATTTGTATAACTTCTCTGATTTCTATCTTGTATTAGCTTGAATAAATGGATTTACTGTTTTTCACTGTGTCTCTGTGTAACTGGCATTTGATGGGAAGAGAGTTAAGCCTTTGATTTATAGCTTTATGTATTCCTCTGTTAAGGGATAGTGATCAGGAGTGATTTGGACCTAAAAGTTATTTCTCCAATATAACAATATACTTTTTTTTTGGCAGGGGGTGGTGTGGTGTAAGGTGAATAGATCTAACACTAGGCAGTAACTATTATCCCAGGAGAGCAGAATGGCCAGCCTTGTGGCCTCGATCTCCTTTTCCCCTCACGTTGTTGTTTAGTTGTTTTTCAGTCATGTTTGATTTGTTGTGACCCCTTTTGGAATTTTCTTGGCACAGATACTGGGGCAGTTTGCCATTTTCTTCTCCAGCTCATTTTACAGATGAAGAACTAAGGCAAACAGGGTTAAGTGACTTGCCAAGGATCACACAGCTAGTAAATGTCTGAGGTTGGATTTGAACTCATGAACATGGGTTTTCCTGATTCTAAGCCCAGTGCTTATCTACTGAGCTACCTAGCTTCCCATAGCAAGAATCAAAGTTAGCTTTGGAGAGAGGTGAGAAGAGACTGTAGAAATATCTATTCATGCCTCCTTGTTAGCCACATCTAGACAGACCTACATGGATACAAATAAACTAAGTGGATAATACACATACTCTACACAAAAAAATGTATAATTCGGATGAGACTAGGAGTCATTTCTGGTCACATACCCTCTGAAATCCACCAAACTTCTCAAGAACAAAAGCAGCTTAGAAATAAATGAAGGAATGAGGCAGTCATCACTAACTGATGCTTTTCACTCCTCCATTTGGGGTAGCATAGTGTAGCATAGTCACATGTGAGCGCTCAAAGCTCCACAAATTATTTCAATAGCCTCCTAATTGGTTATCCTGCCTTCAGTTTGTGTCCATTCCATTCTATCCTACACACAGTTGTCAAATTGCCTAAAGTAGAAGTTTTAGCAATTCTTTCTCTCGCTGTGACCTTGTTTTTCCTTGCTCAAGTCAGTGGCTCTTTGTTGCCTCTAGGATAAAATACAAACTATTTTTACAAACAAATTTGAAGCTTTCCACAAGTTGGCTCCAATATGTCTTGACAGACTAATTCCATATTATTCTCTGGCATGTGGTCTGTCGCTTCCAGTTGAGCTGGTCTACTTGCTGTACACAACATTCCATTTCGTTTCTCTATGCCTTTAGTCTATCCAGTATGTACTTCTAATATCCAGTCAAGTCTGAGGGGTTACTTCTCTTCCTAACCCCTCACTACCATAAGATAACAACTCTTTGTATATATCAGTCTTGTTTGGGCTGCCACAAATGGCAATTGCTTGCTATTTCCCAAACCTATCTCTGAATTAAAACATTCCTTTCTAAAGCTCCCCTACTCTAGGCTTTCTTTGTAGTATGCAGTGCCCTATACCCCAGAGTTTTATATAGGGATGGCATCTGCCTCTATCTATCTGTCTGCCTTCATCCGTCCATCTATCATCTCTTTAATCTTTTTATTTCCATGGTCACCATTTTCATCCAAGCCCTGATTACTTCATGCCTTCTAAGTAGTTTTCCTGTTTCTGCCCTATCCCGTTCTCTCCTTTTCTTCAATGTCACCTTTCCCCTTTTCTATTGATCTCACAGTCCATTTTTTTTATTATATTGCCTGGTCAGTTTTTCTAAAACCTGGCCTTTTTATGTCCTTCCCAGGATACTAACTAAGCCTTTAGATATTCCACATTGTCAGAGTCCAAATACTTCAATCTAGAATTTAACTCTTCACAGTCTAGTTTTATTCTTGATGTTATACCTGCTATGGAAATGAACCCTTCTCCTTACTTGATGTCTAAAACAGCCACACTGATTGTTCCTGCCTCTGCTCCTTTCTTCATATTATTCCTCCCTTTAGAAGTTCCTCTCCCTCTTTTCTTCCTGACCAAAACTTAGCTCAAATCCTGTATCTTCTCTGATTCCTCATGCTATTACATTGGTCTGTTATGCGAATCTATATTTGTCTCTTATAGGATTTATTACCTATACTTTGGCATTATGTACTTTGGCATTTAATTCTATGATATGCATTTAAATTTTTTTTAATCATGTGTTTTTGTCTTTTTTTTTTAAACAAGGTTGCAGGTGATTTTTGAGGCCAGGGTCCTCAAAATGCTGTTTTTGGAGACTTCGTTTTGGCATCCTTATCAGTGCCTAGAACTTAGTGGGAACTCATTAAAAACTTATTGATTTTAATTTGAACCAGTCTGCTTTCACCAAGCGGTAAATTTAGAAAACATAAGCATTTCAAGGGCAAGAAAAACCAGTTCTTTTCTACATTGCTTATAGCCTCTTACATATGGTAGGTATTTATCTAGCCTTGACTAAATTATTTTAGTCAAACAGTTATTAATCATCAGTTAAGCTCCTACTGTGTGCCAGACACCGTGCTAAGGGTTAGGGATACAAATAAGAAAAAGTTCCTCCACTCAAGGAGATTACAGTCTAATGGGAGAAGACAATACATGAAAGAAAGTTGGAAAGGTATGGGGGGAGAAGGTACCTGGCAGGGACATGCTGGAGTTCAGTTCAAGGAGTATAATTGGTGGAAAATGAAGAGCTGGTTGGTTTGTAAGCCCTCTTTAAATAGAAGCTTTGGGAGAAGTTCTTTGATCTATTCTCTGGCCTTCCAATTAGAGGGTCAAAGAACACTGAAAGTACTGATGAGACATGAGTATCAAGACTGATGTAATCTTGCAAGATGATGAGTTTCCTGATGAAGAGGTTTCCTGGAAGCACGATGATGGTGGAGTCCAGTCCAAGAAGTGCAGCTGGTGGGAAATGAAGGGCACATCATACAAAAATTACAGTCCATGTTTTAGCTTCCTTTATTCCCATAGCTGAATAGTGTCTAGTGAACAGGGGACATTTTACCCCAAATGCCAAATCAGTTGTTGTACTACTACTAAACACTTTTAAAAGACCTTGGCCTCCCAAATAAATACGACTAAAAAAACCCCTATAATGAATAATGGAAATTGTTATTAGTTATGCAGAATATAACCTTAAGCTTAGTTTGGTTTCTCCTGCTTCATATCCCATTACAAAAGAGATTAATATTGCTGCCTAATGTTCCACCTAACCACTAAATGTATTTGTTGTTTAGCTTGGAAAATTCCAAGGTCTTTCAATCCATGAAAAGTATTAAACTCAAATAAATTGGCCTACTTCTTCATAAACAACTCTACATGATTAATGAATCAATCTATTAAACCTTGAATTGAAAAGAAACAATCAATGAGGTAAACATTTTTGATCCATTAGGTACAGATGGTAACTCTCAACCAAGTTTCTGCCTCTTTGGTAAAGTTATATTTTTTTGTATTGGCTGCCCTCACACTAGAGGTATGTATGTTTGCCAAAAACACTTTTATGGAGAGCTCACACAGGGCAAGCGCTCACATGGTGGTCAGAAAAAGCGATGCAAGGACACTGTCAAGATCTCTCTTAGAATTAATTGTGTGGCATGGGAGACATTGGCACGTACTGCCCAACATGGCATGCTCACATCGGAGAAGGTGCTGTGCTCTATGAGCAAAGCAGAATTAAAGTGGCTCAAAAGAAACGTGAGATGCACAAATTTAGAGAATCCACCCCAAATGTTCACGTGGACTATCTGTGTCCGACCTGTGGTAAAGCATTCTGAGCTCATATTGGTCTGAACAGCCACAGTCAGACGCACTGTAACTTAACTCTAACATAGTGATGTCATTTTGGTCTTCTTGGAGAACAAAGGACAACAACCAAAACCAAACCATTTTCACATAATATCTTTAGTGCATGATTTGACAAAAGAAAAGTTCTTACATAACTATTAACAAACAGCGAAGTTCTAATAGTATTGACTGTCAGACTCCTGTGTATGAATGAGATGTTCTTTTCCTAAGAGGAAAGCAAATTGTAATTGGTTAAGCAATGATGAGAAAAATATTGTCAATGCCAGCGTGATAGAAAAGCCTTCAATTGAAGGAAGTGACCTTTAAAAAGGAATGCATAAGTAATTATCTCGGCATAATCACGTGGTACAATATTTTGGTTTTTATAGCTAAGACACAAGGAAAGCAAATTTATTGATTGATTTGATTTTTGAAAATTGTGCCCTTTGCAAAAGCACCTTAGTAAAGAAGCACAGCATTAATATATGGATTATAGTAAAACACAAATGTAGGAAGCAATTGTAGAATAGAATAATTTTTTTTCGAAGTTAGCCTTTTAAAACTACCTTCTTTGGAAAAGCAGATTTGGAAGAAATTGATGTTCTACATCCATTAAAAATTATTTTTCTTTTTTTAAAACTATGTATTTCCATCTCACTCTGGATATCTTACTTTCACAGTACCCTAGAATTTCTGATTATGAAGGTGACCTCACCGGCTAGGAAAGATGATCCTCTCAACAACATTCCTGCCATACGTGGCCATCTAGCCATTCTTTGAAGACTTCCAATGAGGAAGAACCTACCTGTCTTTTAAGGCAAGTAAATGAAGTACTTAAGAGACACTTACTTAGGTGGGTTGCTATTATGTAGAAAAGTCACCAAAGGGAATTTCTCTCTTAGCCCTTGAAAGTAGCAGAACATTGCATTTAATACTTAAACCTGTGTAATTATATTGAGAGAAGATATGGTGCAGAGAGGATAGAACACTGGGCTTGGAATTAGGAAGACTTGGGTTCAAACTGTACTTCTGATAGTCACTAGCTGTGGGATCTAGGGCAATTTATCTATGATAAATAGAATTTATCTACCCAATGGGTTGTATTGGTGGTGGGTGTACCTGTACAGGTACCTGTATATTATATAATTTTCTTCTGTAATTCAGATAGATTTAGTTTAATACTTCCTTCTCGCTATTTTCCTCCCAAATTTATTATTTTCAAGGACTTAGACTTAGTTGCATGAGCATCAGTAAGTATGCATGAAATCTTGATCATTTCAGGTCATCTGATCCTTGGTTAATTAATTTTTTTGCTGTAAACTTTAAATATATCTTAAATATATTTATATCTTCTATAAATAGTTTTCATATTGATATATTATATATTTTCATACTTGATTGGATTCAAGATCACATCAATGCAGCTACTCCTTCTACTGATGCAAATTGCAGCCCATCTCAGACTCCATATTCTGTATGACTAATCTTTATCCTCCCATAAGTCCTCCACTGAAGAGCTCTCTAATGCACTACAAGTCTTTTTCCTGGTCTTTTCAAATTTTTGGGGTACCAATGCAGCACTTTGACTTGCTATTACCTCTTGCTCTTACTATATGACCAGATCAGTTTCCCCTCTAATCACAGATTTCCATAAGGTCTTTTACATCACTTTTTGCTAAACAGTCATCCTTAATAATATACCACTGCCTACTTTTACCCACTCTTTTTCTTGGCATTGTCCTTCAGATTACTTTTAATTTTCATTCTTCTGAGATGTTAGCTTTTCATAATTTGCAGCCTTATGTCAATCAAAAAGTATTTATTAAGCACTTACTTTGAAGTACCGGATGATTTATGAGGCATCGGGGACACAAAGAGAATAGATGAAACAATCTCTGCTTTCAAGGATCTTAGCATCATCAGGAAAATGTCAGTGTTAAAAATGCAGGTTTTTTTTGTGTCAAGAACCTCCTCGAGAGTACAAAGTCTCGCACAATTTCACAAAAATAATCTAATCTTCTCTTTTCCTATTGTTCAATTCTGGTCCTAGCTTGTAGTTCATCTACAACGTTTGGCAAAGACATATATACTTGCTGGACCAACCCAGAGGTCTACTCATCCATCAGCATGATATAATCTCAGCAATATATGTTCTTAATCTGTGCGTGTGTGTGTGTGTGTGTGTGTGTGTGTGTGTGTGTGTGTGGTGTGTTCTGAATGACTTGCTAGGCCAATCTAAAAAAAATACAAATTGTTTTCTAAAACTATCTAGTGTCATGCATGGTTGATGTTAAATCATAAAGACTGGTCGTGGTCTAGTTGAAAAGCATTATATCAGGAGTTAGATTTGAATTTTAGTTCTAATGATGTGTGACTTTGGGCAAGAGCCCTTCTGGGCTTTGATTTCCTTGTCTATGAAATGAAAAGGTGAAGCTAAATGTCCTTGCAATTTAAAACAACAACAACAGCAATGAATCTGAAATGTACGCTTATTCCTACTTAAATTATGGTTTATAGCTTTCGTGTATTTGCATACTTTCATTCCTGAAAAATTCATTAAAATGAGGATATGGTAATTAGTTTAATTTACTATTCAAGTTTCAATTGCATTTTTTTCAGCAAAACTTCACTAACATCTGAATTCAAGTTCTCTCTCTGACAGGTGTTTAATGGCTGTGTGATCCTAGGCAGGTTATTTAACCTCTCAGCACCCCAGTTATCTTTCTAATGGTATAATTTTCAGAACAGGTGTCAAATGGCAATGACAGGTATTAGAGGAGGCAATTCCCCACCAGGAGCTTCCTATAGTAGTGGAATTCACAGGTCTAGTTAAAAAAATATTCACACATATACTTAGAATTCCTTTTATGTTCTATCAGGTTGTTAGCTGTTGATTTTATATTTTCTGCTACACATTTGAACTCTTCTCAGTTTTACATATAGCTTTTATGTTCCGATAAAATTAAACTAAATACATGTCACTTCTTATGTAGGAATTCCCAAGCATATAGAGATTGTAGCACTACAGTTTTCAATAGATTAAACTGGGCTGAAATTACCCAGCATCCTAGCAGTATAATAGGCTATTGATCTTAGACGATGTTTTCTGTTTCTTTATAATTGAATTGTGCTTAGGAACGAAAGAGTATGTTCATTTTCAGGTTGTGTTTGGTAATATAAAACCAGTGCCAAGGGTCAGTTTTATTATGTGTGCAATGGAGGATTTCATCCTATGAAATATTAAATACAGGATTGTCATCTAAGTAATAGCATTTAAAATGGGATTTATAGGCACATTGAATGGAATGTTATTTTTCTTTCATTTTTGTGAAATTATACATTATGAATCATTGACTTTGGCAATATTAATATTATTCACAATCTTATGAATTTGCCTACTATATATTCTATATACATGCATACATACATGTGTACATACAGTAAAGCACTTTCAAAAAATAGGATATTTGGAGTTTGTTAATTTTTCTTATGTGGTTAGTACTGCTTCCCTCCTCCAGTAAAAAACTTGTCACTTATGTGAATACATATTCTCTCCCAAGTAAAATATAACCTTAGAAAGTTGCCTATATATTCATATATATAGGCAACTTTCTAAGATTAGAAATGACAGAGGAGGGTGTTTCCACATCAGGGGTTCCCTACGCAAATAAAATCACACATCTATTCTCCCTCTAAAAGCCCTCAGACTTAAGGAGAACTGCAAGAATGTAAATTAACACATACCCGAGGTCTAAAAGAAATTATGTTGGTGGTATACAAAATTAGGTAGAGGGCATAAGAAATTTATGAATGGATTCTTTTACCTTTTAGCTCCACTTTGTAGGTGCCTATTGAGTATGTTTACTTACTGAATTCAATTCAATGGAAAGCAAACCCCTTATTGGCCACTGAAGCACAAAGAGCTGCCTATTTACTGAATAGACTTTATAAGGAGATACAAGTTTAGCTCTTGTTTTTATTTCTTTCTTTGGATCATATGGTATGGAATTTTTCCCTGGGACTTACTCTGAGATGAGGGAAGGACACCTCATTTCCACCCTTATCAACTGCTGTCTTCTTGAACATGGCTTCATGCACATTTGTTGCTTAGGCTAGTTTAAACTCTTGGCTACTTCTTCCACCTGTTTCTTTCTCAGAGCATAAGTTGCCAAACAACTATCCTGAGATGTGCATTTCTAGACTTGGAGGCAACCTTGTTAGACATAGAGGTTGGAGCTACTAGGTCCTTCAGATTAAGAGAATTTACTTATTTATCCCCATTATACAAGCACGGAGGATGTCTTGCATTGATGTAGAAGAATGAATGTATTATTTACTTAAGATGGAGATTAGAGGGACAGGGTATTTTGTGTTAGGGTTTTCTTTTTCCTATCTACCTCAGTAACTTTCCTCTCTGTGTTTTTGTCACTTTCTGTATTCTTGTTCATATCATATTTCTAATTGATATGTAGCTATGGATATCTGCATTCATGAATGCAGAATATGAGGGAGAGTCTCCAAGGTTGTTCTTGGTAGACCTGGGACTTATTTCCCTACTTAAGGATATAAGTTAGCATGAGAAAAGAAAGATGGTGTAGTTTGCAAATCTTTGCCTTCATTGATTTCAATTCAATTCAATTAAAACATTAAGGATCTGTTAGGCTTGAGGCACTGTGATGTATAGGGAATGCAAAGACAAAGAGCTATCCCTGCCCTCAAGAAGCTTACATTTTGAAAGAGAATATGTGTATGCATGCATATATTTACCCATCATATATATGTATGTGCCACATGTGTATATATGTCTATGTTACATATATGTATATTCCTACAACTTTGTCTCTTTCTATATATATATGATGAGATTATTACTGGAGGAGGGAAGTGAAAATGAATAAACTCCAAATAACTTATTTATGAAAGTGCTGTATTTCATCCACATGTAGGTCCATATTGTCTTTTTTCTTTGTCAACATTTATTGGCAAAGGTACTCTGTCTTTTTGTTTAACCATAGTAGTAGCGTCTAGTATATGACTATGCAGATATCTGCATCTTATATCCTGAGTCTTTCTAGATCTGGGATTCTAGCCAAATCATCTAGCCTCTTTGAGCTTTATTTCCTCATCTGCAAAATGGCTATACTGATATTCGTATTATCTGCCTCATGGAGGTATTGTGAGGAAAGTGACTTACAAAACTGAGTGCTGTGAAATATTATGAGTATTTTGGTGAAGAGAAAAATGAGAAGAAATGGGGAGGTCTAATGATTTTCTGAACCACACTCATCAGACTTTTAGTCTGAACTGTAGTTGTACTTGGACATCCATGGATCAATTGAATTTAACAGATGTTTTTTAAGTGCATATTATTAGATGGAAGGGATATAAAGATAAAAATAAAAACAGTCCCTCTCGTTAGGAGCTTGTAGTCTACCAGGGAATATAATATATGCCCAGATAACAAGATAAGATGATAGAGAGATGATAGTGGGCACTAGCAGTTGGCAACCATTAAGGAAGGCATCTAAGAGAGGAGATACATAAACTGACCCTTTGAGGAAGCTTGGGGATTTAACAGATTAAGATTAGGGGGGAACATAGGGGACAGCATGTACAAAGGTACTCAATTTTTTCTTATCTCCACCTTTCTTGCCTTTGGATCATTGCAATAGCCTAGCCAAGAAGCGATGAGGGCTTGAGATAAGGTAGTGGCCATGTGAACAAAGAGAAGATGATAGATGTGAAAAATGTCATGGAGGTAGAATTGGGACAGAGAAAGAGAAAAGTCATGGATGACTGAGTTTGTGGATCTGGGTATCTGGAAGAGTGGTGATATCTTCAACAGACAGGAACATTTGGAGGAGTAGTGAGAGGGTAGGTTTGGGTTTAGAAGGAAGATGATGTGTTCTGTTTAGGTTATGTTGAGTTTGAGATATTTAAAAGACATCTAGGTGGAAATACCCAGCACACACTTGATTATGCAGGTTTGGAGTTCATGAGAGAGATGGGGGCTGGAAAACTGGGAACTCATCTGCTTAGAGATGATAATTGAATTCACAGGAGTAGAGAGATTATAGAGAGAGGAGAGAAGGGGAACCAGGTCAACTTTTGGGGATAGTTCTGGTTTGGGGGATGGGAGAGATGATGATTCAATGAAAGATATTGAGAAAGAACATTTAGATAGGGAGAGGAAGATCCAGGATATCACTGTCATTGAAACCAAGGGAACAGAGACTATCCAAGAGGATGAGGTGGTAATCAGTGTCGTCAGGTGAAAAAAGACTGAGGAAAAAAACCCCACCAGATTAACAGTGAAGACATTTTTATTAACCTTGGTGAGAGCAGTTTCAGTTGACTAGTGAAGATGGGCTCATATTCCAAGAAGTTAGTAGGAGATGGAAAAATGTAGGCAATGAGTGTAGATAACATTCTAGGAATTTGGTTATGAATGAGAGAAGAGATAGAACATAATAGATAAAAATGACAGTGTCAAGTGAACGTTTCTCAATGGGCGGGGGAGGGGAGAGATGTGGTTTATTTTTGAGTATCCATGTATATGCAGCTCTCTTCCCTATTTACCTGGGTGTACTTGAAGACTTTTATAAATGAAAAGAAGTTGTTAAGATTCTGGTCCAAAAATCTGACTTTATCATCATACACAATAAAGTCCTTGTCACAGGTTATCTTCTCCAAAAGGAAGCAGAGGGATTTTCTGTATGTTGTTTTAGTAGGTTTGGGTAAACTTATAAAACTTTGACTGAAGGATATCATAAGGGAAAAGCCCATATGAAGAAGATTTTTTCCTGTATTTGTCCTTATAATCCATCAAATGGAGCTTAATTGTTCCCAAAGTTGAATCAGAAGATAAACTTTATCTATTTGAAATAATCATATATCCTTTGTGATCTGCACTCCCTTATGTTTTAATCAATCAGTTAACAAACTTTTATTAAGTTCATACTATATTCCAGATACTGTTTCTAAGGTAATCAATAAATGTTAATGGAACATCTACTGTGGAGCCAGTATAGTCCTGTGGAAAATACAAAAGAAGCATAAGACCTGGTCCCAAACCTCTAAGCATAGTACAATCTAATTGGAAAAACTGAGCGAACATACAGGGAACAAATGCTAAACTGTGCGGACCTGTCTATAAGTGCCATAGGAGTTGAGAGAGATCAGTATAAGCTTAGAATAATGGAAAAGACATAATGGAGGAGGTGGGGCTTGCACTAAGACTTAGAGGATAAAAAGATGGATTTTACAATTAGGGGCAGTAGCAGGAACACAATTATGAAAACTAGAATAAACATAGCATGCATGAGAGATAGGAAACTTTGTTTCAAGGAGAGTGGTGTGTTTTGGGGAGAAGTGGGAGGAAAGTTTGCATAAGTAAAATGGGCTCATTATTGAGCCTCTTGAAAACAAGGGAGAAGACTGAACTTGCTGTGGTAGGTAATAGACAGCCATTGTATGTTCTTGAGCAGAGGAATAATGTGAGAAAAATGGCATTTAAGGAAGTGATGTAGCTGTAATATAAAGGGTAGATTGGAGTGGAACATACTGTAGTCAAGGAGACCATCTTGAAAGCTATTATAGGAATCTAGCTCTGAGTCTGAATTTACTATAGGAATCTAGCTCTGAAGTACTGTAATAACATCATGGTAGCTGGGGTGGAGAATAAGAATGCACATATGGTCATAGGACCACAATATAGTGCTGGAAGGGATCTTAGCAGTCAACTGTCTCATTTTACAGATGAGAAAGTAGAGACCAGTGATGTCTTGCCAAAGATCACACAGATAGTAAATGGGAAATCTAGTTTCCTTTGACTCTAAATTAAGTAATCTTTTCAGCATGTTTGAAAGGAGGAAGTGGTATGACTTGATAGCAAATTGAATATAGGAGATGAGAGACAAGAGTCAAGGATAACTATTACAGTTATACTGTAAATTACAAACCATAACTATCTATTATTCTAAAATAATAATAAGAGAAATGAAAATAAAAACAACTCTAAGGTTTTACCTCATACTTAGCAAACTTTCAAAGACAACAAAATGGGAATAGTCAAATTTGGAGGGACTATAGAGAGGCCCACTAATGTACTATTCCTGGAACTCTGCATTGGTACAACTAGTCTAGAAAGCAACTGGGAATTGTGCTAAGAAAGTGACTAAAATGTCCATACACTTTGATCCAGAGATCCTATTGCTAGACGTATACCTCAAGTTTTTTTTTTTGCTGAATTTTTTGTCTTCTTTTTAAAAATATTAATTAACTTATTTTGAGTTTTCAACATTCACTTCCACAAGACTTTGAGTTCCAAATTTTCTCCCTATCTCTCCCCTTTCCCCTCCCCAAGTCTGTGTGTATTCTGCTTACCCCTTCCCTCAATCTGTCCTCCTATCACCCCTCTTTCTCTTATCCCCTTCCCTTCTATTTTCCTGTAGGGCAGGATAGATTTCTATACTCCATTGCCTGTATAACCTATTTCCCAGTTGCATGTAAAAACAGTTTTTAATATTCATTTTTAAAACTTTGAATTCCACATTCTCTCCCTTCCTCCTTTCCCACCCACCCTTATTGAGAAGGCAAACAATTTGATATATACATGTGTAGTTATGGAAAATACTTCCATAACACTCATATTGTGAAAGACTAACTGTATTTCCATCCAACCTATCCCATCCCCCCATTTATTCTATTTTCTCCTTTGACCCTGTCCCTCCTCAAAAGTATTTGCTTCTGATTACTTCCTCCTCCCATTTGCCCTGTCTTCTAACATTTCCCCTTTCTTATCCCTTCCCCCGCCTACTTTCCTGTAGGTAAGGTAGATTTTCATACCCAATTGAGTGTGTATGTTATTTTCTCCCTAAGCCAAATGCAATGAGAGTAAGGTTCACCCATTTCCTCTCACTTCCTCCCTCTTCCCTTCCATTGTAAAAGCTTTTACTTGCTGCTTTTATGTGAAATAATTTGCCTCATCCTACCTCTCCATTTCTCCTTCTCTCAGTACATTCCTATCTCATCCCTTAATTTTATTTTTTAGATTTCATCCCTTCATATTCAACTCACTCTGTGCCCTGTCTGTCTGTCTGTCTGTCTGTCTGTCTGTCTATCTATCTATCTATCTATCTATCTATCTATCTATCTATCTATCTTCCCTCCAACTGTCCTAATACTGAGAGAGGTCTCATGAATTACAAATTTCATCTTTCCATGTAGGAATGTAAATAATTCAACTTTAATAAGTCTCTTATGACTTCTCTTTTCTGTTTACCTTTTTGTGCTTTTCTTGATTCTTTTATTTGAAAGTCAAATTTTCTATTCAGCTCTGGTCTTTTCATCAAGAATGCTTACAAATCCTCTTTTTCATTGAATGTCAATTTTTCCCCTTGAAGTATTGTACTCAGTTTTGCTGGGTAGATGATTCTTTGTTTTAATCCTAGCTCCTTTGTCCTCTAGAATATCATATTCTAAGCCTTCTGATCCCTTAGTGTAGAAGCTGCTAAATCTTGTGTTATCTTGATTGCATTTCCACAATACTTGAATTGTTTCTTTATGACTGCTTGCAATATTTTCTCCTTGACCTGGGAACTCTGGAATTTGGCTGCAATATTCCTAGTTTTCCTTTTGGGGTCTCTTTCAGAACGTGATAGGTGGATTCTTTCAATTTCTAGTTTCCCCTCTGGTTCTAGAATATCAGGGCAGTTTTCCTTGATAATTTCTTGAAAGATGATGTCTAGGCTCTTTTCATATTTTATTATTTAATATGTTTAGTTTTCAGTATTGATTTCCACAAGATTTTGAGTTACAAATTTTCTCCCAATTTCTACCCACCCCTCCACTCCAAGATGGCATATATTCTGATTGCCCCATTCCTCCGGCAGCCCTCCCTTCGGTCACCACACTCCCCTCATCCCCTTGCCCCTTACTTTCTTGTGGGGCGAGATAGATTTCTATGTACCATTGCCTGTATATCTTATTTCCCAGTTGCATGCAAAAACATTTTTTTTTAGCATCTGTTTTTAAAACTTTGAGTTCCAAATTCTCTCTCCTCTTCGCTTCCCACCCACCCTCCCCAAGAAGGCAAGCAATTCAACATGGGCCACATGTGTATCATTGTGAAAAACACTTCCACAATAATCGTGTTGTGAAAGACTAATTATATTTACCTCCATCCTATCCTGTCCCCCTTCATTCAATTTTCTCCTTTGACCCTGTCCCTTTTCAAAAGTGTTTGCTTTTGATTACCTCCTCCCCCAATCTGCCCTCCCTTCCATCATCTCCCCTTTTTTATCCCCTTCCCCCTACTTTCCTGTGGGGTAAGATACCCAATTGGGTGTGTATGTTATTCCCTCCTGAAGTGAAATCCTATGAGAGTAAGATTCACTCATTCCCCCTCACCTGCCCCCTCTTCCCTCCCAACAGAACTGCTTTTTCTTGCCACTTTTATGTGAGATAATTTACCCCATTCTATCTCTCCCTTTCTCCCTCTCTCAATATATTTCTCTCTTGCCCCTTACTTTTATTTTATTTTTTAGATATCATCTCTTCATATTCAACTCACCCTGTGCCCTCTGTCTATCTGTACATGTATTCCCTTCAACTACCCTAATGCTAAGAAAGGTCTCATGAATTATACACATCATCTTTCCATGTAGGAATGTAAACAAAACAGTTCAACTTTAGTAAGCCCCTTATGAATTATCTTTCTTGTTTACCATTTCATGCTTCTCTTGATCTTTGTATTTGAAAGTCAAATTTTCTATTCAGCTCTGGTCTTTTCATTGAGAAAGCTTGAAAGTCCTCTATTTTATTGAAAATCCATATTTTGCCTTGGAGCATTGTACTCAGTTTTGCTGGGTAGGTGATTCTTGGTTTTAATTCTAGCTCCATTGACCTCTGGAATATCATATTCCAAGTCCTTCGATCCCTTAATGTAGAAGGTGCTAGATCTTGTATTATCCTGATTGTGTTGCTACAATACTTGAATTATTTCTTTCTGGCTGCTTGTAGTTAGGCTCTTTTTTTAAATCATGGTTTTTAGGAAGTCCGATAATTTTAAAATTATCTCTCCTTGATCTATTTTCCAGGTTAGTTGTTTTTCCAATGAGATATTTCACATTGTCTTCTATTTTTTCATTCTTTTGGTTTTGTTTTATTTCTTGATTTCTCATAATGTGATTAGTTTCCATTTGCTTCATTCTAATTTTTAAGGAAGTATTTTCTTCAGTGAGTTTTTCAACATCCTTTTCCATTTGGCCTATTCTGTTTTTTAAGGCATTCTCCTCATTGATTTTTTGGACCTCTTTTGCCATTGGGGTTAGTCTGTTTTTAAGGTGTTATTTTCTTTAGTATTTTTTGAGTCTCCTTTAGCAAGCTGTTGACTCGTTTTTCATGATTTTCTTGCATCATTCATTTCTCTTCCCAATTTTTCCTCTACTTCTCTTACTTGATTTTCAAAATCCTTTTTTGAGCTCTTCCATGATCTGAGACAACTTCATATTTTTCTTGGAGGCTTTGGATGTAGGATCTTTGACTTTGTGGTCTTCTTTTGGTTGTATGTTTTGATCTTCCTTGTCACCAAAGTGAGACTCTATAGTCTGTTTTTTTTCTTGCTGTTTGCTCATTTTCCCCAGATGATTACTTGACTTTTTAGCTTTTTGTTAAGGTAGGGCTCTGCTTCCAGTGTGGAGGGTGTACTGTCGCAAGCTTCAGGGGTGTTGTGCAGCTGTTTTCAGAGATATTTCTAGGGACCTGAAAATTTTCCATTCTTCCAAGATTGTATGACCAAGGGAGAGGTTAATCTTCTCCTGGTCTGTGCTCTGGTCTTTGAGTGACCACAAGCACTCTTTTCTGCCTTGGAACTGTGAGGAGGATTCCCTCTCCACCACCACCACAAAGCTCCTCCATGCTAGTGCTCCTCCTTGCCCCAGGACTGCCACCCGGGACTGTGTGACCCAGATCCAATCACAGGCAAAGTAAGAGAATCTTGCCTCAGTGCCAGCATAGAGATCCCTGCAATTTCCCTCTTATCATCCACTTGATCCTTCCACTGTCTGTAGACCAAGAGCTCCTGAAGCAGCCACTGCTGCTGCTGCTGCTGTCAGCACTGCCGCTGCCCTAGGGCTGGGGCCAGACCATGCTCCTCTCTCACCCAGGTCCAGTAGACATTTCCTACTGATCTTCTAAGTTGTCTTCTGGCATTTGTGGGTTGAGAAGTCTGGACACCACCATAGTTGCCAGTGATTCAGTCCCCTGAGGCCTGCTCCCAGTTTGCTAGGGGGCTTGGTCTGTGCTGGTATGGCCCACACTGCACAGTGCTCCTCTCCCAGCTTGGTGCAGTAGATCCTTCCTGTCAACCTTTCAGGTTGTGTTGGGCTGGAAATTTGTTTCACTCTGTCATTTTGTGGATTATGATGCTCTAGAATTTGTTTTGTCATTTTTTACAGGTATTTGGAGGGGTTTGGGGGAGAACTCAAGTGAGTCCCTGCTTTTACTCTCCCATCTTGACTCTGCCTATACCTCAGTTTTATAAAAGATAAAAATAAAGGCCTCAAATACTATAAAATATTTTTATTAGCCCTTTTTATAGTAGCAAAGAACTGGAAATAAAATAGATGGCCATAGATTAGAGAATATCTAAACAAGCTGTGTTAGATGAATGTAATAGAATATTACCTCCTTGTAAGAAACAATGAATATGATTAATACAGGGAAATATAGGAAGATGCATAAGTTGATACAAAGTGTAGTAATCAGGACTAGGAAGACAATTTACATAATGACTACAACAATTTAAATGGAAAGAAGAACAACCCAAAGGACATGACAATTGAAACTGCAGTGAAATGATAATGACTAAGCTAGAACCTCAAGAAGAAATACAGCTCCCTATCTTCTTTGTAGAAGTGTGGGGGAGGGGGCAGAGTATGTGCGTGGAATGCTACATATAATGGCAGACTTTCTCTTTGTGTTTAGTTTTGCTTAACTGATTGTTTTTCTCTTTGGTTCTTTGAGAAGGTTATATGGGGAAATTTAGATTGTGTAAAAGTAAATATCAATAAAGTTTATTTTACAAATTTATACTGTAAACTAGCTATATACTTCTGGATAACTAGTAATAAGCAAAATAGTGCTTCATTTCCTTTGTGTGGATTACATATGGATTAAGTTATTAAGAGATATATTAGAGTTTTCTTTATCAGACTGATGCATTTTTAGGAATAAAATCAGAAATGTAAGTTGCCAGATTTTTAAGGAAAATTATGTTTTAGGGTGAGGTACATAAGGTAAGATCTAGAATTCTAATTATGCACTATTTCTCCTTCTATAATGACATTAATCCTAATCATTACTTTAACTAAAATGAGTAGTCAATTTAAAGTGAATTATTACTGAAGATACTAATTTCTTTTTTCTCCATTCAATAGTATTTTTTTTTCAATTACATGTAAAGATAGTTTTCAACATTCACTTTTATAAGATTTTTTCCCTTCCCTCCCCTCCCCCTCCGCATGACAGCAAGCAATCCGATATAGGTTCTATATGTACAATCATATTAATCATATTTCTACATTAGTCATAAGACACTAATTTCTAAGAAGGCATCATGGAATTTTTACTTTTCAGTGGTTGGAGAAACAGTTATTTTTTTCAATTGTTAGGCTTCCAGTGTGGTTAGAAATGCTGTGGTTCAGAATTCCCTTTATAAATATATATTTTTTTTAGTGAGAGGGGAAGCTAAGTAAGCAGATCATAAGATCTGACAAATTTATAGAAGTAATCAAAATAAAGATGCTTTGGATATGTATGGAATTAAATCTTACAGTGGGTCAGAAAGCATCCTAGATTTGGAGCTGGAAGGGACCTGAGAGGTCATTTCGTCTAACACCTCTTTTAATAGATGAGGATCCTGAGGCCCAGAGTACTTAAATGATTCGCCCACAGTCACACAGGTAGTGAGTGGAAGAATTAGGATTTGAAACTTTGTCCCCTGATGCCAAACCATCTCTTTTGCTGTTTGGAAAAAAAGGAGGCAGATTCTTTTCTTTCAGACAGGACAATTATTCAGAGTTAATAAGTAATACATGTTGTTCTTTGCTGGATGTTAACCTAGAGTCTTAGCCTACGGTGTTTTTCATAGTGTTTTTGGACTTTCTTTAAAGGCCACTCTCCAGAAAGGCTAGGCTGGTTCCCTTCCCTACTATGTAATCACTAGTATTGTCTTCTCTGCAGGGCATTTAAAATGAATTTTTGAAGCATATTGAAAAAAAAAGTTAGCAGTTCACTAACTGTATAATAGCTTTGAATATAAATGCTCTAAGGGGAAAAATTCAATAACTGTTGTGAGGTTTTTCACTGGAATTCACAATGTAATAAAAATAAAGGGGTTCACAGTTTTGATTATAAATAAAATGAGTCATTTAATTTTACCTTTCGGACTAGTACATGGATTCAGCACCTAGTAAGAAGTCTTAAAGTATTTAAATGGTTCTGGTTACTATTTTTTTAAAAAGGAAAAATAAAAAAGGGCTTTTATGTAAAAATAATACAAATAGAGCTCAAACTGTTAATGCTTTAACATGTCGATAGGAACAAATTCTAGGTCTGAATGAGATTTGAGATTTGGCTACAATCAGTTGGGCTTTAGCTCTTTTCATGTAGTTCTAGAGTTTTTACATTATCTATGTTTTCAAGGAAGGAAGAAAACAATTTTAATGTTATTACCTACCAGGAACTGGATGCTACTTGTGAGCTATTGGTTGTAAACTCTATGTGCTTGTGTCTGTAAACAACTGTTTTATTTGCAACTAGATATTGAATATTCTTTTAGTGTGAAAAAATTCTGATTTTGAGACCCTAGTCTTTGTTGCAATGGGCTCTCTTTGCTCTGAACATGCCTCCTCTTACTACCCGGCATCCTTTCCTTTTGCCAGGATCTTTTATGCCTACAACACTTCACAAACTTGGATCTCTCATATGACCTCACTGCCTCGCTGCTTGTGATGCCAGAGGTAGGGAAACAATCATAATTACTTGAGGGAGACCCTGACTGTCTCTATAAAATACCTGGCCTTCTTCAGCATGCCTTCACTACTTGTACCCAGGAGTTCCATCCATTGAAACCAGGAAGAATGTTGAGAATTTGGCATAATGGTGTGCCAAGGCCAAGGGGTGGTCTCTTTCAGAACTAACATGGGCTTCCTCTTCCTCTTCTTATTGTGGTCTGAAGATCAATTGAACCTGAGGTTTTGGTAGCATCTCTGGTTGTACATCTTCCCTGTTCTTCCCCATCCCATCTGGTATTCCATGATCCTATCATCTTATAGGTATCCAGTGACCTTCCTTTGTTGCCCTTGCCTATCCCTCCCAGATCTTAGCCGTGAGTGTCTCTAGTTACACCATAAAGAGGCATAAAAAAAACCCACCCCATTTCTTTGCATTAAATGACTTGTCTGTGATACTTTTTTTAAGATCCGGGGTGGTTGCCATAGACTGGAACAATAAATGGAATGAAGAAATTATTTTACCTACTGGAATAAGTATTTTTAGCCATCAAAATGGAAGTTAACAGATAATTCTTGAAAATGATTCTGCTTTTCTCATTGACCTTTCTTAAGGGTGTTTCAAAATGCCTGTGGATCATTCTATTGTACCCAAGGACTCAAAAAACCCTTATGGATTGCTTTTACTTTTATTCTGTCTCAGGCAGACCTAGGGTAGGGGAGATATAACTAGATATTTAAAAGGATTTATTCACTTGTAAAATAGATTTCAAGCTATTCAAACAATTTTACTTCTCTTTGCTATAGCTTATAACGAAGCTGACTAGGGATGAAAAGAAGAAACAAGACACATTGACTCTTATACAGGAAGTGCAAAGGAAGAAAGGAAAGAAAGGAGGAAGGAAGTTCTTAAGAAAGGGAGGAAGGAAAGGAGGAAAGAAAGGAAAAAAGAAGGAACAAATAAAGGAAGGAAGGAAAGAAGGAAGGAAGGAAAGAAAGAAACAAGCATTTATTTAAATTTTAGGATTTACTATGTGCCAGTCATTGTGAAAAGAGCTGGGGATACAAATACACTGGAATCCGTGTCCTCAAGGCTCTTACATTTTAGTGCTGGAAAACTACACAAAAGCTAGTCGAAAAGGGGAGGAGAGAGGGGAGATGCAGGTACTTGTCCAGGGACGTAGTTTTGAAGTCTGGAGTCTAGAACAGGCCCAGGAAGGGAATAAAGGCTGGCTTGAGCCAGGCAAAAAATGGAGGCCCCTCGAAGAAGGTAGAAAGGAAAAGGGATGGGCATTTGCTTTGATTGAGTAGGCTTCAGAGGTAGTTGGCTGTTCCAGGGCAAGGAGGCCCTAGGAGCTGAGTGATGTTTCAGGATGAAACAACTGCAGAGGCATGGTTTTGAAGTCTGGAAGTCAGGAACAAGGCCAGCAGGGGAAAGGGATGTGCTTTATTGAGTCCCCTTAAAATGCAGCTCAGTTACCATCTTCTACATGAAACCTTTCCTGATCCAATCAACTTCTGGAGCTCTCTCTCCTACTCTGTATTTAACTACTTTGTATATATTGTATTCATTAACTTGGTTTTTACGTGTACACGTTTTTACATGTACTTGTCTCCATAATTAGAGTGAAAATATTTGCAAGTAGGGTTGTTTGATTCTTTGTACTTACATCGCCAGAACCCAACACAGTGCCTGTCATAGAGCAGACACTTAACTATTTGTTGATTGATTGCCTGGAATATTTATATAATAAATTATAAGATTGTGGCATCCAAATGACAACACCTGACTTCAAGGCGAAGCATAATGACAAAATTGTCTAGACTTTTCATTAATAGTGTTCTCAAATTATAGGATCCTCTATAAAAGGTTGTATAGGCAATACATTTCTTAATAAAAATATCTCTTTTGCTTGTGTAACATTGACTACCCTGACCTTCACTGCCTGAAGGCTGGGTATGTTACATTTCACCCCTCCTCCAAGGTTCTCTAGTCCCCTTAAAGGAGAGTGGGAATATCTAAGCTCTCTGCTAATGGTTCCAGCCCCCACTCTTAGTGTTACATCAATTGTAGAGGGGTGGGTTCCTTGTGCTGCACTTCCATTTAAGCATTTAATAGTCAGATAAGTATTTACAAAGGAATATTCACTTCAAAAGTATTTTGACAAGTATATAAATATACTCCACAATACATGTGAGATCTTCAGTCTCTTCTCATACCACCTTAATCTTTTGGGTGAAGGAAGGGGTTCACAATTTAGCTCACTTCCTTTACAGCACACTCAAAAATTCCAATTCTAATCCATCCCCACGCTCCCTTGTGTCTCAGGTACCCTGGCTTCTAAGGATTTCCCTGCCAGGCTGACTGCATGCAACATCCCACCTGGAATCCTGGCTCCAAGGCTACCATGGCTCAACCTCTCAGGTCTGGTGGAATTGCTACCAGAACCTGAAACTGAGGACAAATAACACAGAACAGAGATTGAAACATCAGACCTGTTTGTCTGAGTTGAGTGGTAAAAGGGTTTTCTTGGTGTTAATGGACAGGCCAAAATTAGTACAAACAGCAGAGCATCGATCCGTACTTTGTTGCATCTCGGCTTCAGAGCCTGCATTGGGTTCACAATCATCTGCAAAAATCATGCACCAATACTTCCTCCACTTTGTGGTCTTGGCTTGTAGCCTTTTCAAGTTGAAGAATTTACCATTAGTGCGGTGGCTGACCTTGATGCCGTGCGTGTCCTCACTGAAGGCTTTTGACAACCTAGCTGAAAACATCATTCCAGAAAGTATGCGAGCAAGCATACAGCCTTGTTTTACTCCATTGGTGACTGGGAAAGCACAACAGCATTGTCCGTTATCCAGCATCCAGGCAAGCCTGCCATCATGAAATTGACGTACAGTGCTGACGAACTTCTCTGGGCAACCAAATTTTGACATAATTTTCCATAAGCCCTCACAATTGATGGTATCAAAGGTCTTGGTCAGATCTACAAACATTGTATACGAACCTCCGTTCCGCTCTTGGTATTTCTTTTGGAGTTCTCCGGCAGCAAACACCATATCAACTGTTCCTTGGCCCACTCTGAAGCCATACTAGCTTTCATATAGATGACCATCTTTTAGATGGATCAGCCTATTAAGGAGGACTCTGGCAGGAATCTTGCCAGGAATGACTAAAACGTACACTTGCTGAAAAGTCTGTTTTATGGAGAACTCACACAGGGCAAGCGCTCACATGATGTTTAGAAGAAGCGATACAAGGACATTCTCAAGGTCTCTCTTAAGAACTTTGGTATTGATTGTATGACATGGGAGACACAGGCACGGGACTACCAGCATAGTGTATCCACAACAAAGAAGGTGCTGTGCTGTACGAGCAAAACAGAATTTAAGTAGCTCAAAAGAATATAAGATATGCAAATTTAGAGAATCCACGTCAAATATTTGGGTGGACTATTTGTGTCCTACCTGTGGTAGAGCATTCCAAGCCTGTATTGGTCTGATCAGCCACAGTGGGATGCACTGTAACTTGACTCTAATAGTAATGTCATTTTTCATCCTCTTTAAGAACGAAGGGACAAAGACAGATTAATATAGGTTGCCTGGAACACCCTGGTCAAAGGAACCATTATTATTACTACTTGTTAATAAATGAACCAAGTTATCATATTCTGTATGCCTGAGGTTGGTGGTAGGAAGTTAGGTAAAGATATAATGGGTGATTAAAATAATGGGAAAATGCTCTATTTAAACACATTTAGTGTCTCTTTTTAAAAGGAATTTCTTACACTAAGTCCACTCATTGGCTTAATTCTGGCATACCTTAAAAGCCTATGCTAGTGTATTTATAGGCTGCCGTAGGAATGTTAAGCTATATATAGTAATTTATAAGCATAGTCAGACACAGTCTTTGATGCCTTGAGCTTACAGTGTTTCAAAGTAAGTGGAGGGGAAATGGTTTGCTAAGAAATAGTGAGAGATCAAGCTGGAGGTGATTTGGAGTGAGGAATAGAGGTACTCAGAAATAGTTGGGGGCAAGGGTTTTTTTTTCCCTCCCCAGGGAGATTGGGCTTTCTATTTCTGGTGGCTTATGTTTCTATAGAAATGTTCTTGGCTAGAGAACAAAAGGAAAAGGACGAGGTCTCCAGAGCAAATGAAAAAATACTGCTTTTGGGTAAAGATATTTACTTTTCATCCAAAATAACAAAAGGGAATTGATTCTTTGTCCATAACTGTACCTGTATAACTGCACCAGTGTAAACAAAACAACACAGAGAATTATTTCCTTATTAATAAATAAACCAAGTCTCGGAATAATATAGGCCTGAGGGCGGTGGTAGAAAGGTAGAGAACTAAAGTCCTGATATCTGATGTTGTTTAATCATTCCATTTTTTAGGGAATAGAAAGTATGTTCATATAGTTGTTACTATTCTTTCTGACCCTGAAATTACTTTGTATTTGCTATGTGTTTTTATGTATATGCATGTATGTGTATGCGTATACATATTTATTTATCTGTATATACATCTCTTTTCACATCCCTCCTCACCCACCCTCCTCTCCCCACTAGAATTTAAACTCCTTGAAGAAAGAGGTAGCTTCATTCATTTTTTTTGTCTGTGTATCCCTAATATCTAACACAGTACATGGCACATATTAGGGACTTAATAAGTGCTTCTTGAATTAAATTAAATTAAATTTAATATATTATAGTTGGTAGCACCTTAAACAGCAGACTTATGGTTTTAAAATAATCTTTCCCAACAATTCAAAATGGATTCCTGTGGGATGACTCATAGCCCTAGGTAGATGCCTTGGTAAGGTGGATAGGAGCTTGTCAGTCACTCGACCTGCCTCTCATCAGTTAACCATGATCTAGAGGGATCTATTTGTATTGTACTGTGATGCTCATGATTCTACTTTCTATGGCATGCTGGAGAGGCATTCACTGTCACAGATGCCTCCCATTTTCTAAAGCTTGGTATTTATTATGCAGCAGAGGTCCTGAGATGGTCCCTAAAGAACTTGAATGTGGAATTTGAGCAGAAGTGCAAACTCAGGGCTCTGGGTCTGGCAATTACCCTCTTTTTTCAGTCTAGCATCAGGATGAAATTTGCAATCACTAGTAATGAGCTAGCTCTTTAGCAACCACACCTACCAATTTTGTACTTAGAAGAATGAAAATGAGGAAAATTTACCTCACTTAGCAGAACATGAAGACACTGGAATTGTTAGACCCAGGGGTGAGAAGACTCAATAGGGAGAGGAGGGTTGGAGTTTGGGTGAGAGGGTTCTTTGTTTCCACTCGGGACAAGATTGGGGGAATGAGGTTAAAACAGAGAGAGATAGATAAGAAGTAAGGGAAAACTTCTGGACTACAAAAATTGAGGCACTAGAAAGGATAAGGCTGTTAATATATTTATATAGAGCATCTTCCTTTACCTTCCTGCCCCCGCTAAAAAAAAATCTCCAAAGCGTATAGCATATACCCTGGAGGTTATAAAGAAAAATGCTCAACAGTATAATTTTGAGATGGCTTATGTACAGTTCTGCCCACAGCCAGTGGGTTAGATTAAGTGATGTCCTCCCTTTTTCTTTAGAAGTGGTATTATTCCACACTCAGTAAATTACAAAGCTCACTAGCATTGGCAGTGTTATTCATAAAGACAATACCTTTGAAAGCAAATGCAAGACAAAAAAGCTCCTTGAGAAAGGAGACTGTTTCATTTTTGTCAATCTACTTCCCACTCACCTTCCCTGAAACTTCTCTCTAGTGATCACTCCCCTGCATGAGTCATCTCCCCTTTTAGAATGTAAGCTCCTTCATATCAGGGCCTGTCTTTGCTTTTGCATATGTATACCTATTGCTTAGCACAGTATTTGGCTTTATTAATGCTTGAATTGAACCCTCTGTTTATACTAGTAGCCAATAATTCACTTCATTTCAGGTCTTTTTCCAAATGATGGTTATCTAGCTTATTCTCCTTTTTTCTTCCTCTTCCTCCTCTTCCTCTTCCTCCTCCTTCTACTTCTACTATGATAATACTATCAATCTTTTATGAAGTGCTTTAAGATTTGAAAAGCACTTTACGTGTCATCACGTTCGTTCCTCACACAACTTACCTTACTACACATTCCATGCTTACTGTTCTTGCTGTGTGACCTCATTAAGTGACTTTCTACTCTGGCTGACTTCTACAATGACCACATTTGGCAGGGGCTCTTGAAGCTACAGTTCGAGTGGATATAGAGTACCTTAGAGCATTCTAGGAGCCCGGTAACTGGGATGGGGGAAGCTACAGGGGTGCTTCATTTGCTATTGTTCAGCCCTTGCCATTTTTGATAGATGCCCTGAGCCAAAACTAAACTACTTTTCCTACTGAAGCAGGCAGATCTGATTGTCCTCCTTAGTTTCTTTGAAGTCATTATTGCTATTCACCCTTAGAATGAGCGACTTCACTTAGGATCTTTGTGCCTGAATCATTTGTTGCTCCAAGAACAATTTCACAGTTTTCTTTTCCTTTGGCATTCAAACAGATTCTCTTTCTAGGGTGTCCAGGGAATGGTCAGTACTATTAGTGATTAAAGAGCTGTAAAATCTTTCCCAAAATTCTTTACACTCAGAGAGGGAAGAACTGACTGACCTAGATGCACTCTTTTCAGGTTATTTGTACAAGTAATACTCCAGAGGTCCATGATTTCACTGGATGTGTACTCTCTCCACTGATGCAAATTGCACCCTTCAGTGTCTTAGTAAATAAACTTTATGAATTGTATAGGAGGTGTGGTTCTGGTGCCAGCACTATGATAGTTCAGGTTTGATGTTGGATTGAAATGAGGCACTCACAAGTCACTGAACATTTAATAAAAGAAGATTTACTTTGCCCTCACACAGCAAGGATATGCAATGGAGATACAATGGCATTTAATTTCTCCCTCTTCCCCCTTATCTCCATGTGGAAAAGCATCTGGTTAACTGGGCAGGGTAAGGTGACTTACATGGGCTTCAGAAATCTACCAAGTCTGAAGGTTCCTAACTGCCCATGGCTAGGACTTTTCATATCTTTAGGTGACCAGTAAGGAATATAGGGGAAGCTCTGGTTACTCACATCTGGTAAATATGTTGGTCTCCTTTTAGGGAAAGTTAATGCTTAAGGATTAGGGAAGAAAGACAGTCTTAGGCCTCCCCATATTGTGAGTTGGGAGAAAGAAGCTGCATCAGGGAAACACTGGTAAATATTAGTCCTATCAAAAGTTGTTACATCTCAAAATAGTCATTACCTGGCAGTCAGTTCATTGCTGATGAGCCTCTTTGAACTTTTCTAGGCTTGTCCTTGGACAACATAGATATGATCTGTTGCTAGATGTGAACACAAAGTGTTTCCAGACTAGTAGGACATGCCAGAGCTGAGGTTCAACTGATACAGACTTGGAGAATTTAAGATCCCCTCCGTGCCCTGCTGAACCAATGGAATATGACAAGTTCATAGAAGTGCTAATTATATATTAGTAGGATAAGTCATATTTTCCTTTGTAACTATAGAATAAATGCAAAAGAGACATTTTGATTGGTGGTCCCACATAAAGACCACCAAGTCACTAAGTATCCTGTAGGAGATCCTGTAATTTGAGAGCACTCTAAGTGAGATACCTTGACAATTTTGTCATTGTGCCTTACCTAACACTTAAGGAAGTGGAATTCATTTGCCGTCAGACTGTCACATCTCCCAATATGCTTTTCCATCTGTCACTTCTTATAGATTTCAACAAAAAAAATAAGTTAGCAACCTCAGCAAACTTGGCCAACTTAATATTATTTCCTTGCCTGACTCACTAACATTTATTAAATAAAACACATGGATGACATCCTTCCGTTATCTTTTCCATTTTAAATTATTCAAGACAGCTCTTTGTTTTTTATTGCTGAACAAGTTCTTAATCAGTAAAAGTTTTTAATCAGTACCAAGTTTTTCCCTGAAGTAATTTTGCTTTTCTAGTAAAGTTTAATGAGAATCTGTACCAAAATTTTTTTGAATAATCTTATACTATTCCTCAACTCACTTTTATCTAGAATCTCATCCCTCAAATAAAAGATGATTATTTTCTTATTAAGATATTGTAGCAATCTTATTATTTAATAAGATTTAATAAATAAATAATTTAATAAAAATTTAATTTAAATTTTAATAAAAAATTTAATAAATGATTTCATTTGCTATAATTATTGGGAAGGCTATGGTATTGATCTTTAGGACAGGAAAGTAGCAGCTGCCGCCAATAGCCCTAATGAAGGGCATCTCACTTTCACTTTTAAGATATGTGTAGACAGCTTATTAAAGCAGAGATAGTGCAGGCTTTTAAGGCAGCATTTTCTAAACTGGCCCTTTTATAGCAGAGCAGACTGTGTTGACAGAAGAGAAAAGGTGAGAACAGGAGAGCCAGGTGAGACCTTTTCATGATGGAGCAGTGCAACCCGAGGGAGTCTGGTTACCTGGATGACTTTCTTTGTGTCCTTGTGTTTTTATTCTCCTGTGTTGTGTAGGTCCACAAGTTTTATGCAATAGGCTATACTATAAGCTACTACTGGTCTTAGGGCACAAAAGACACAGAAAGGTTGAGCAGGGATGATGCTGCATCATGAGATCAGCAACAGTTGTATCCTTGACAATGGCTTCTGAGCTCTTCCCCATTCTCTTGGGTGTGCCTATGCCAGAAGTCAAGGTCATGGAAATATGATAGTAACACTTTATAATTTTTCTATAATAATTTTAAGCCAAATTATTTACATTGTACTCCTCACATTTCAATAAGTTTGAAACTTTTGATTTGGATGTACCCATTGTTGTGAACCTAGATCTAAGAAAAAGATTTTTACCTTTGAGGACAGATTTTTGGGGTATGCCTGGAAAGGAATCTGATTTTTTTGTATTACTCTTATACTGTTACTTTTCTCCTTGAATTTAGAAATAATTATTATTGTAGATGGCATTAAATTATACTATGAGGTTTACAAAGTGCTTGACAAATATCATTTCATCACAGTTCTGTGAGGTAGATGCTCTTATTATTCTCATTTTTCAGATGAGGAAAATGAGGCAAAAGGGTTAAACAACTTGCCCAGGTCACATAGCTAATAAGTTTCTAAAGCTGGATTTGAACTCAGATCTTCCTGATTCCAGATATAATGCTCTGGCTACCATACTATCTAATTTAAAGGAAGTGCTCAATTTACAAATGTAGCAAACTTTCTGTAATTTGGGTCTTGGCCATTTTACTCTTTCTATCACACTTCTACATGTGATGGATTGGATTATGGGAAGATGGTGAAATTCAAATTAGCTGGCTAAACTGTTCAGTTGGTAAGGAAAGTCAAAATTCGTGAGAATCATAAAGGATTTGTATAGTCTATTTTAGATACTAAAGCAATAATTATTTGAGGTGTATATAGCAACGTACAGAAATAAAATGAGACATCTATCATCCAACAGTTAAAAAAATGGAGATTTATTTATCACAGCAGGAGAAGGATATTTCATAAGAGTAGATATTAAGGATGGTTCAATTGAACAATGTTCCGTTGACTGAATTACCCATTTTTTCCCCCACCAACCAAACATTTGAGAGCCTGCTTCCTTAAGATCCTTGTGGTTGCTTTTACTGAGGTGGTGATGAAGAAGTGACATCAAAAGTCTGAGCATTTGATCTGAGCTGACCAAGTCTCAAGGAATGTCTCAGTTACTTTTAGGGAAAAAAATTAGCCTATTCTGCATGTGGAGGGTGAGATGGATTAAGGTATTACTTCTATCACATAGGCCTCTGTTTCAGACTAAAAAGTGAGAGTTGCTATTCTCCTTTGACTTTGATGGAGTGACTTTAGCTTTCTTTTTAGCTTTTGATTCTCTGCTGCTTGTGCTAATTTTGGCCTAAAAGATTAACACCAAGAAAACACAGGTTCTCCACCAGCCATGTGAAACCACCAGTTACAGCAAATGGAGAAATATTGCATGCTGCGGTTAAGTTTACTTATCTTGGCAGTATACTTTCCAGGGATGTACACGTGGATGATAAGGTTGATGTACTCATTGCCAGAATTAGCTCAGTGTTTGGGAGGCTGTAGAGGAGAGAAGAGGTATTAGACTGCCTACCAAACTGAAGGTCTACAGAGCCATTGTGATGACTTCACTGTCATACGCCTGTGAAACCTGGACAGCAACAGGCCAGGAAATTAAATTGCTTCCATTTGAATTGTCTTAGGGAGATTCTGAAGATTGCTTGGCAAAATAAGGTACCAGACATGGAGGTCCTTTCTTGAGCTAAACTTGTAAGCATTCAAACTCTACTGCAGAGAGCACAACTCTGATGGTTTGGCTACATTGTTCAAATGCCAAATGTAGGTTTGCCCAAAAGACTATTTTATGGAGAACTCACAGAAGGCAAGTGTTCACATGGAGGTCAGAAGAGGTGATACAAGGACACTCTCAAAGTTTCTCTGAAGAACTTTTGGATTGATTTTGTGAGGTGGGAGACAATGGCAAAGGACTATCCTGCATAATGTGCTGAAATCAAAGAAGGCACTGTGCTCTATGAGCAAAGCAGAATTGTAGTAGCTCAAAAGAAATATGAGATGTGCAAATTTAGAAACATCTCCACTCCAAATGTCCATATGCACTATTTGTGCCCGACCTGTGGTAAAGCCGTCTGAGCTCATATTGGTCTGATTACAGTAGGACACACTGTACTCTGACCCCAGCATAGTGATGTCATTTTGATCCTCTTTGAGAACAAAGGACAACAACCAACCAACCAACCAATTCGCCAATGACTTTAGCTACATTGTCTTACTGATTTCTAAAAATCTAAATATTTCAATAAGTGCTATGACTGTTGTTAAAAAAGCTGTAGATGATTTAATTTGTTTTAGTCTGTTTTTACTATCTTATAGTGGACCATTTGGATTGTTCACAATAAGAATGTTAGGTACTTAGAGATATGTACTGTGCTTACAGAGTATCAGTGATGAAACAATGAGAAGGGAACCGTCAGATGTATTCATACAAAATTTTCTAGAGTGGATCACATCTTTAGAGTTATACAACTAATTGAAAGGTGCAAAGAAGAGAAGCTTCTAATGTGTTTATTTGTTTGATGGTTAAAAAATAAGCCAATAATATTTCAATAGTATACAGCCTCAACGAGGAGTCTCTTGTGCATACAAATATAGAGATAACACTTTAAAAACACTAAGATTATTAAAATAAAATAGAGCACAAAACAAAGAGACATAGGCTTGTTAAAGGTGTATATCCCTGTCACAGAGAAAGTCCTATGCAGAGTTAAAATGAGAGATGAGTTCTCATTAGAGGTAAGGTCATTCATATGCTCCAGTTTTTGTGTAACATCGTGCTCATTGTGTCAAACCTGAAATATTATAGTGACTCCTCAATGAGGAGGAATATCACTCAAGAATCTGGTCTAACAATCAATACAGCATGTTGGGTAGGTCTTCTTGATAGGAACTATGGGAGAATGTGAACAAGAATTGCACAGAATTGGGAAGTCATGGATAAGGTGTGAGTTGCACTGATGTAGAGAATAACCACATAAGTAAGCTCACCAATATATTTGAAGCACAAGTGAGCAATAGAGGCCAAGTGAAATCAAGTACTGACATACTGAGACCATCATCTGGCTAGCTTTAGAACAAATGACTGCTACTACTGAGGAGAAGCAGTGTTTCCATCTGATTATTTGATCATATTTAGTAGCCAAAGTATCTGATTTTATCTCAGGTTTCTATTTCACAGTTTCTGGTATATTTGGAAAATTAAGCCCATTACCCTGGTACAGTTGAGTAGTTAATAGATAATTTAAGATGTTCCTGGTATTTTAAAAATGTGTGGCCACGGTGACTCATTTTTCTATGTTAAATGTACTTTTCAGTATCTGTTTTGCATTTTTAAGTTTGTACAGTACTAATGTCAGAAACTAATACCATACAATTAGCTTTAGTACAGTTCTAAGCTAGGTAAAATATTTTGTTTGAATAAAACATATTGTTCTATTTTTATAGCTTGAAGTGTACAGCAGATTGTTACTCAGACAAACAGAAAATCCACAATTGTTTGTTTGTCATTTGGTGTGAAACAGTGTCTGGCATTTTAAGGAGCTGTTTCAATACCATTGCATTGCTTCTCAAAAGACAAATGTACTATCACCTTGACTTTTGCATTAGACGAGAAACTTTTTTTGCTTTTGTTTGGAGTAGAAGAGCCTGTTATTTCTCATCTTCTATCAGCAAGATATTCTACATTATTTTCCTTCACCCTAGAAAATATCAAAGCGTAGCCTTGGTTGACTATTTTAAAAATGCATCTGCAAATTTGCTTACACATACAAATTTCTACCTCCAATTCTTTTGGGAAGTAACCATGCTCTAAATTGTAAGTAAATAAATAATCACTGGCTTTTATATAACACTTTAGGGTTATATATAGGGTTTAGGGTTTGCAAAGCACTTTACAAATATCTCATGTACTCACCACCCTTCGAGGTAGGGGCTATTATTATCTCCATTTTACAGATGAGGAAACTGAGGCCAACAGCCAGGGCCACACAGCTAGTGTCCGAGGCTGGGTCTGGACTCATATCTTTCTAATTCCGTATCCAGTGCTCTATCCACTGAGCCATATAGTAGCATGTTAACTAAAAATTCTAAACCAGTATGAAATTATTTGAAGTAACTAGGCAATTATCCTTTAACAAATATCTGTGCTAATAGAGGGTTAAAGATTCCTCACATCAGTTATATTTGCATTTAGAATACTCTTTAATGCTTATATTAGAACATTGGTACATTTAATTTGCTATTTCTCAAAAGGTAAATGGACATACAAATATTATGGCAACATGACTTAGAAGGAAGCTTAATGACTTGTTTTTTAATCTTCCTTTTCAACTCATCCCTGCTTTTCAATCCATGCAGGAGATGGATGGCATTACACTTCAGAATGATGCAAAGTAATGATCTAGGCAAAATTGTCTGTTGTCTCTGCAAACTCAATGTATGACTGGTTTGTACCTTTCCCCAGGGAGAAACTTGGAAAGCCAAGTCAGTATTTTTGTTTAAAGATCATTTCTTTGTGGTAGTACTAAGGAAGGTGTATTTACCAGCATTTTAAAGCGTGTGATGTTATCTGGTTTTATGATGGATAACCAAGAGGGAAAAAAAGTTGGACAAATTGCCACTTGACACTTCCCCCCACCCCACCAAAAAAATTATTAAGCAAAACTACATTTACTTTAACTCATAAGTGGTTACACACTCATGCATATACACTGTTGCAAACATACGCCCATAATTACTAGCTGTTAAGAGTGATGAAGGGGAACAGGTACCTATAGCTTCCTTAGTTTTGATGCAAGAATGCAGAAATTTTCTGCAAGCTTATATTATCGTCATGAAGATCAATCAATAAACATTTATTAAATGCCTACTATGTGCCAGGCATTGTACTAATAAGGTCTGGAGTTACAAAAAGGCAAAAGACAGTCTCTTCTCAATAGGATCTTACAATCTAATAGGGGAGTCAACATGCAAACAGATATATACAAAGCAATTTACAGGACAAATAGGAAGTAATTAACAGAAGGAAGGCGCTAGAATTAAGACAGGCTGAGGAAGGTTTCTAGCAAAAGAAGGGATTTTTGTTGAGAGTTAAAAGGAAACTAGAGAGGTCAGTAGGAGGATTGGAGGAGAGAGAATGGAACATTAATGGAAGACAGCCAGAGAGAATTCCTGGAGCTGAGAGACTGAGTATTTTGTTCATAGAACAGCCAGCAGGCTGGTGTTTTTATTCTTACAGGTTTTCTTCGGCTCACTTTGTTAAATCCCTTCACGTTTATGTAAGCATATAGAATAACCACCTAGCCACTGACATTAACTCCCAGATGCCTCTGTAATTTCACAGAATAATAGAATTGCAGAGTTGGAAGGGACCTCAATGGCCATCAAGTCTAACCTATAACTGAAAACGACTTCCTTCTAAAATACACCTAAACTTTTGTGAAAGACTTCAAGTGAGGTATAACTCACTACCTCACAAGGTAGTCTATAGTACTTTTGGATAACCCTTTTAGGAAGTTTTTTCTGACATAAAGCCTTTTCCTTTTCCACCCATTGCTCCTAGTTTTGCCCCTGGGACTGAGCAGAATAAATCAAATCTGTTTTTCAAGAGGCAGTCATTCAAATAATTGAAGAATATCCTCAGTAACTTCAGCTAATCTTTTTTTTTAAACTGACCTTGGATCTATTTACATACGAAGCAAAATAGGGATACAGAGAATGCTTAGAAAAAGGTAATGAGAAGAGTACATAATATTGTTTTTTACTGAGCGGGTATGGGGTGGGGGAGGAGGAGGCCAAGAAATCAGCGAAGAAGCAAACCTTTTGGGAGTTCCCTTAATTCTTGAAGTGGCAATTATGACCAGTAGCTTCAGACTGAGTTTTTTGTTCTAAGATGTCTGCAGGCACATAATAGTTGACTTCCCTTGATCTTTTTCTTCCCTGCTTATGTTCAGCTCTTGCATTATCTCTGTATTTCCATTTCTATTTCTGTTCATTACACCTGTGTCACTACTTCTCTCCAGTTCATTTTGTTAAGTCCAGGATGGGATTGAGGATGCTGTAAAATCCACTTCCAACTGTTGCTTAACTCATGTAGAGGCAAGTCCTTTTTCTCGGTATGTTTTCTTGAAGACTGTATATAGTACATCTTTTTCAAAACTTGGTTGTTGTTCATCCATTCCAGTCATTCCTGATTCTCCATGACCCCATTTGGGGTTTTCTTGACAAAGATATTGGAGTGGTTCACCTTTTCCTTCTTCAGCTTATTTTACAGATGAAGAAACTGAGGCAAGCCGGGTTAAGTGAATTGCCCTGGGTCACACAGCTAGTAAATGTCTAAGGCCAGATTTGAATTCACAAAGATGAGCCCTCCTGACTTCAGGCCCAGCACTCTATCCACTGAGCCACCTAGTTGCCCTCCAAAGCTTGGAAGACATAATCAAAAGGCCAAGATAGTCCAAATGCTTATCCCTATGAACCACAAATCCCACCATGCTATTCATTTCTCAAATATCAATTATATTCCTCCATTAAAGTTGGAATTTTTCATTCCCTTACAAAATCTGCTGTGGTATATTTAATATCTGGAATTAAACAACCCAGTATCAAAATATATAAGGAAGTAACAGAAGAGCAATGATTAACTCAGAAGCCCACATAGTTACCTTAGATTGCTATTTACAGAAAATATAGATCATTATAATATATGCAGTAAATGTAGTATGAAGCAGAACATCACTTAGACTCCAGTCATTAAAGGTCTAAATTACATGCAGAATATATATGCAACATATCTTGGTATGACATATATATCCATATAACACAAGCAAATATATATGATAGCAATGGAAACCAAAGTGATAATAAAATCAATAGATCTACAGAAATAACAAATAGGTGAAATAGCAAAATTATGTGCACATAGCTGGCAGTAAAACCAAGTATAGTTAATGAATGTTGCTACAATAAATGCATGTTACTAGCAGGAAGGAAATATAATAATAGAAAAGAAAAATAATAAAACAACAGCATATTAAACATTCAGTAATTAACATATACATCAATAAACATGAGTAATTCCATGCAAGGCACACATTACATTAATAAACATTACCATTATCATCTGGCTACAGGTATAATCATATCAACGGATTCAACTGAGTCATCATCCTTGAACAGATACTCATATGGCATTTTGCAAATTTGGTCTCCTTTTTCTGGATACTCTTCTGGTTTTGAATGTCCTTCCAAAAAATTGATGCCTAGGACTGAATATATCATTCTTTTTTTTTTTTTTTTAGATTTTTTATTTTTGGTTTGCAACACTCAGTTCCACAGGTTTTTGTGTTCCAAATTTTCTTCCCCTCCCCTCTCCCCCCAAGACAGCATGGAATCCAATATATATCTTACATATGCTTTCACATTAAACATATTTACACAATAGTCAAGTCGTAAAGAAGAACCGTGATCAATGGAGTGAATCATGAGAAGGAAGAAACAAAACCGAATAAAAAGATATATGTAAAAAAAGAGAGCAGATAGTTTCCTTCAATCCACATTCAGACTCCATAGTTCTTTTTCTGGATGTAGATAGCTCTTTCCATCATGAGACCTTTGAGGCTGTCTCTGAACCTTGTATCGCTGAGAAGAGCCAAGTCTATTAAAGTTAGTCATGGCAGAATCAATGTGTCTGTGGTTGTGTACAATGTTCTCCTGATTGTGCTCCTCTCACTCAGCATCATTTCATGTAGTTCTTTCCAGGTTATTATGAAATCCGTATCTTCCTCATTTCTTGTAGCACAATAGTATTCCATTACATTCATATACCACAACTCGTTTAGCCATTCCCCAATTGATGGGCATCCCCTTGATTTCCAAATCTTTTCTACCACAGAAAGAGCTGCTATAAATATTTTTGTACATATGGGTCCCTTCCCCCCTTGTGTGATCTTTTTAGGATACAGCCCTAGAAGTGGTATTGCTGGGTCAAAGGGTATGCACATTTTTATAGCCCTTTGGGCATAGTTCCAAATTGCTCACCAGAATGGATGGATCTATTCACAACTCCACCAACAATGTAACAATGAACATATCATTCTTGAATATTGTGAACAGTGTAAAACCTAATGGAATCTTCACCTCTTAAAGATCTCGAAATGTCTCTTTTTCGGCAGTTCAAGATTAAATTAGCTTGTTTGGCTAATTTTAGTCTGCTGAAACCCACAGATCTTTTTTAAACAAACTGCTATTTAACCATGCCTCTGTTATCTTGTTCTATTGAAGATGAATTTTTGAACCCGAGAGTATTTGTCTAGATAGCTCTTAAATTTCATTATATTGGTTTCAGTCAAATGTTCTAAGACATCTTTGAAGCCTGACTCTGACACTGTGTATTATTTCTCCGAACTTTGTGTTATCTACACATGTGATGAGCACAAGATTTGTGCCTGAAGCTCCTCTCTAAAATGTGCTGTTTAGAATTGAATATACCGCTGCAGATGTAGCCCACAGAGTAACTGCGAAGGGCTTGGCGATTTTATTTGACCTCAGTTTCAGTAAGACTACAATGTGATGTGTAGTTGGCAAAACAAATCAAAACCCTCTACCAAAAAAGAAATAATGGGATATTAGGCTTCATGAACTAAGTATATTGTCCAAAACAAGGGAGAATGCAGTTCCATTGTACTTGAGAATGATAACTCTACATCTGGAGACCCATGTTTCGTTCTGGGTGCCACTTTTAAAGGGGAACATTGACTAACTTTAGCATGCTCACAGGAAGGTGTTTGGAAGGCTGAAGGGATCTGAGATCATGTTGATTCTATCTGGTTAGATCAGACCCTTTCCTCTCATAACGGTGTGTGTAAGAGAGGGGAGGTGGGGACATACAGAGAAATCACTAGAATTACTGAGTCCATTAAATGCAGATCTTGAATACCAACGGGATTTTTTTTAATAGCAATTCTTCAGTTTATCCTTATCTAGCTTCTTAATGATCAGTATATTAAAAAGCTCCCGGGTTCTATTTATCCCAGATTGGCACATTTGCAAAGGTCTCCCAGTCCTTTTGTCTTCCAGGGTATAAAATAGGGCTAAACTTAATGATCTTGGTCACAGAAAATCAGCTTACTATTCTACACAAGGCTAGTTTCTTGGGATTATTACATGTACTACTTCATCTCTAAGATCTAAAACCATCACTGAAACCCAAGGTAGAAGTGAGGTGGATTGGTTACACGTACTATTGGTAAACTCCATAGTTAGATCAACTTAGTGTTCTTTGAAATCCTTGACCAGAATGGCAGACATGGTATAGGAGACAAATATGAAGGATCTAGGAGACATTTTGCTTGGAGAAGGAATATAACTTGGAGAGGAGGGGAACTTTCACTCGATTTTGTTGATCCTTTTAGATTTTCAGGATTTCTATTTTCCTATTTAATTGAGGGTTTTTAATTTGGGTTTTCTAGTTTTTTAATTGCGTGCCCAATTTGTTGATCTGTTTTTCTTCCTTTTATTGATATAAGCATTTAGAGATTTACATTGTTCAGCTGTTTTAGTCGTGTTGGACTCTGTTGACCCTATTTGGCAAAAGATACTGGAGTGGTTCTCCATTTCCTTCTCCACCTTGTTTTATAGGTGAGGAAACTGAGGCAAACAAGGTTAAGTGAATTGCCCAGGGTCACATAGCTAGGAAGTGTCTGAGGCTGGATATGAACTTAAGTCTTCCGAACTCTAGGCGTGTAGCTTTATCTACTGCACCACCTAGCTGTACCTTCCATATATAGTACTCCTCTGAATAAATGTGCATCTTGTACTTTATAAATGGAAGAATCTGTGATGGTAAAGAAATAGTCTATATAGTGAAAACGTTTAAAGGCATATTTCCTATTTAAATGAAAATCCGTAAAGCTAGTGTTCATAAAGGACGGGTCCATATGTATGTAGGTGTAGAATAGTTTGCTGAATTTTTTCTTTTTCAATGGAGGCCTAGTTTTTTCCAGTTATTACAAATTGTGCTACTGGGAATACTTTTTTTATAGATAGATTTTTGTTTTTCTGTTAATAACTTGTCTTATGTTCTGCCAATTTGCTGAAGTTGTCTAGTATCCTGAATAATATTTCAATTGATCCCCTTGAACTTACAACTATTTTTGCTTTCTACTTACCAGGGTTTATTCATGTAATTTCTTGTTTGGGGTATTACCATGATAGCTAGTGTGACACATACAAAGGATGTGCATAAGTGGTTATGGTAATTGTGGTGGGACTTTTTTGCTGTTTTCTCTTTTGGAATGCTGAGGTCATCAAGTACCTTTGATGAGTTTTGCTTTTCAAATGTAATGGCAAACAAAGTGGACTTTTTGTTGTCTTTGTTGTGGAGTGCTTCTCAGCCCTAAGAAATCAGGAGTCTTTGATGACCTGCTTATGTCAGGTGAAGGCCTAAGTCAGTGGGTTTGAGTCACATGGTTGTGATGCCCTTTGACCCTGAAGAAGTGTATATAAACTCAGAGGTTAGCGTTTTGCCTTTGGGTGCACACTCATGGAAAGAGTGCTGATGATGAAACTCTGGGTAGCCATTGAAGCAGCCTCCTCCCCCTGGTCTTTGAAAAACCCAGATGTTGTTGCTTTTCTGGTAACTATGTATTGTGATTTCATCTGTTTATGCTGTCTCTGTAATTTCTGTTTGTTTTTGCTCTGAAGTTCAGGGTGCTGGTTCTTCCCCCTGAACTAAGGGAATGGTACATGTATGCTTAATTAAAGTGAGATTGTTAACCCCTTTAAGTTGCTTTTCTTAGAAAAGCAGATCAAAGAATTTGTGCTAGCAGACCTCCTGTGTGCTGGTGTTATTGGCCTTGCACAGCCACAGCAGCTGCAAGTAACATTGTTGTTACATAGGTTTAGAAGGTTCATCATGGGACAAGGAGTGTAGTAGTTTCAGCCCAGGACACATTAGGTCAAGTGCTGCCTCCCTTAAGATGTCGTGAAGTCAGGATGTCACTTCAATAATTATCTAACAAAGGAGAGTATAATATTTGACTTGTTCATCAGGAGGTGCCCTACTGATGCCGTTAGTAAAGTGGCTTCATCAGAGCCTATTATGTATGCATAAGGCTCCTCTTTAGTTCAAATGTACAATTTCTCACCCCAACAAACCATAAAGCTCCAGGTGCTGAAGGAGCAAGTTAAAATCCATCTTGACTGGTTTTAAATTTAGACTAGAGGATAATAAAATGTGGCTCAGAATTATGAGGATATTAGGGGAAAAACCCTGACTCTGTTCCCTCTCCTTACTCCCCCATCTAAAATTGCCCTTTCTAATCAAAGATCTCCATGGACCCATTCAGTTAATCAATCAAGCATTTATTAAGTTCCTAGTATGTGCTAGACACTGTGCTAGGTGCTAGACATATAGAGAAGTGAAACTGTCTCTGCTTTCAAAGAATTTACATTTAACAGTGGAAACAACTTGCATATACACTGGTAAGTATACACCAAACACATATAAAATAGTGAACTGAGTAATCATTAGTTTCTCATCCTGGGACCAGAAGGATTGTGATGATAGATTAGGGGAAGAGAAGGAGCTGTGAAAGCAATCCTGTTGTTAGCCAGGCTTTTTTACTACTCACTGGGCAAAATTGGGACTATACCTAACATTCTCACAACGAGCAGGAAGTCACAGGAAAGCATAGAAGACATGGCAAGACTTTGTGCATGAGCACACAAGCCTGCCTTTTCCCTTGCCTCCTTTCATTTTTTGCTCCTGGACATGCTGGTGTCAGTAGCCACTCTTTATAGTTGCTACTGAGACCTGAAAAAGTGTATGCGTGGTCCTTGAGAGAAACTTTCAACCAATCAAGCAGGGATCTGGGAACTGGGAATCAGGAGCCAGTAGTCACTGTGATGGAGACAGACCTTGGAGGAGAAGATAGGCACTAACAATGGGCAGCACAGACCCAGAAAATACATAACTGGGGACCAGTCCTAAGGAAGCAAAACCATACAATTGGCCAAGCCTGGCAGTATTTGGAAATCTCATTGGCTAGAAGACTAGTCTAACATTTATGTACTCATTCTATTTTTCCCTTGATTTTTCTGGGACTCAGAGTTGGGGCCCAGGACACACTCTTGCCTTATTCCTTTTTCACAACATGCATGTATAGGAAAAGGTTATAGTAGGTGTATATTAAATGTTTATTGAGTGATTGATGCGGATAGGATTGAAAGTGGAGAGACAATGTGGGAGCACTTAAAAATTTTCCTTGTCTATTAGCAGTAGGTTGCTAGGCACTACTTGGCTGAGGTTACAGGGGCTGATGACCTGTGCTAGGTCCTCTTACTTCCTAGTGTTTGCAGTTTGCTCTGAGTTCATTGCTCTGGAGTTGCCTGTCTTCTCAATAGGAAAAATAGGCTCCCTAGCATTTCGTTCTACTGCAATTGTCAGTGCCCAAGGAACAAATTCACCTTTGACTCTAGTCAAGAGTTTCCATCTTGAAAGGGGAAGTAAAGAAAATACCCAATATACAGCATAACTCAGGTATGGAATAGGTGTTTATACCCACATAAAAAAGGAATGCTTAGCAATAAAGAATAATAAAATGACTAGAACACAATGTAGTAACATCACTACTAGTACAGCTGGTAGGAAGGCTAATATATAAGCCTAATTTGTGCATGGTTTCTTTGCAAGGCTGCTAATTAACCATTTTACATTTTATCTCTGCTGGGCACAGTACAACCTCAAAATAAGGTCATCTTTCCAGGCCCTCCTTTTCAATACTAATGTTTTTCTTGTAGCAAACCTAATAAAGTGACTACTGCTGCCACTCCAACTACTCTGGTAGATGCTGCACTTATTATTTTTTATATTTGTTTATATTTGTCATCCTTCTGGAATCTTTCAATATTCACAAGGTCAATGCTAGAGGAGATGAAAGTCAAATGGAAAGGCAAAGCAGCCAGGATCCTCTGATATGAATCTGGATAGTGGAGTCCAGGCTCAATGTGTTTAGTGATTACCCCCACAGCCGTTAAATTGGGGTAGAGAAGACATTCTCTACCTCTAGCTAAAAGGATATCTCATTGCCAGGAAGGCAGAAGCCAAGAGAACCACTAGCTAGAAACCACCTCTTCTATTCATTGTAACAAAGTTATTCAAGTTCAGTCACCACTCAGGGTACTCAATTCAACAGTGAGTCATACATAGCTAGAAGCAAGGAGAGGATATGTGCATGCTCATATTTCCAAAAATGTGTGAAGTCCATACACTTGCATGGAAAGCTCTAAGAAGGACACTAGTAGAGCAACAGCTCTTCTTTTGTTTATGTGCAGATAACCATGTGGCTACAGTGAAGTGGACAACTACACTGTTTGTTCTCCAAGCCTGGGAAGCTCTCCCTTCCCACATCTGCCTCTTGCAATCTCTGATTGGTTTCCTTTTTAACACCAATCACTTTCATAGGTGTAGTGGGCAGAACTGGATTGAATCTCAATCAATCTCTCTCTCTCTCTCTCTCTCTCTCTCTCTCTCTCTCTCTCTCTCTCTCTCTCTCTCCCCTCCTTTCCTGAGGCTGGATTGTTCTTGTTTCTATACAAAAAAGAAACCTTAAATTTTTTTCTTTAAAAAAATTAAATTTTATTTATAATTTTGTTTTTATATACTCAAAATTTCTCCTAGTATCCCCATTCCTCCCAAAGATCCATCCCATATAACAAACAGTATTTTAAAGAGAAAAAGAAGAGGAAGAGAGGAAAACAGTAAAACCAATCACTAACTGAAATGCCTAAAAATATATGCAGTGTTTGACACCTGTGAACCTCTCACATCTGCAAAGGAGTGGAGTATTTTGCCATATCTCTTCTTTGGGACCATGCTTGTTATATTTAATTTTGCAGTATTTAATTGTTTTTTGGTTGTTGATCTTTCCATTTATATTGTTGTAGTCATACATATTATTTTCTTGGCTTTGCTTACTTTAGTGTTCACCAATTCATATAAATCTTTCCTTATTTCTCTGTACCCGTATTCATCATGTCTTATAGCATAGTAATAGCCCATTCTATCATGTGCCACAATTTATTTAGCCACTCTTCAATTAATGGGAATAATTTTTGTTTCCAATTCTTTTCTACTACAAAGCATGCTGTTATAAATATTTTGATGTATACCTGGTAGCTTTCTTTTTACCAGTGACCTCTTTGGGGTATTTGTCTCGCAGTTGAATCTCTGATTCAAATAGTTTAGACATGTTAGTCACTTTATTTGCATGATCCTACATTCCTTTCAGTATAATAATCAGTATAAATGACTATACTGATTCATAGCTCTACCAACAATGCACTAATGGATCTATCTTCAAAGAACCTTTCCGACGCTGACTATACCCTTCTTTTGTCATCTTCAATTTGTTGAGTATGAGATGAAACCTCAGGGTTGTTTTGATGTGCATTTCTCTTAATAGTGTTTGGAGCATTCTTCTTGTGGTTCTTTATAGATTGAAATTCTTTTGAGAATTCTTTGTTCATATCTGTTGAACACTTATCTATTGGGTGCAATGGCTAAAAACCTTAATTTCTAATGTAGTTTATCAGTAAATCATTACTTTTTAATCTAGCTTTGAAGGCAGTGGTGCATAGTATGTAAAGAGCTGATTGTGAAGCAAGAAAGACCTTGATTCAAGTCCAATCTCTGACACATTCTAGTTATGTAACCATAGGCAAATAACTTGACCTCTTATCGCCCCTTTCTAGAGTAGGTACTGCTTTTCATTGACAGAAGGAATTTTTTCACCTAGGAGTTTCCTATACCTAAGAAATTATAGGTTTGGTCCCTATCTCTAGCTCTTTAGAAATTTTGCGAGCATTGATTATCAAGGTCACAGATGACTGACAACTAAAGGACAGTCTTTTTATTTTTTATTTTTTTGACATTACAAAAGTAAACTTTCACTCATTTTTATTTTGGCCTCACCCAAAATATATTCAGATTCCGATTGCCTTAGAAAGGAAATATTAGACCTGAATATGGAAATTTTTTTGATGTTCTCATTTTTATTTCTTTTAAATTTTTTGTGTCTTGTTTTTCTTCTTTTCTTCTTTTTCTTTCTTTTTTTTTTGAAATTTTTTATTTTTAGTTTACAACACTCAGTTCCACATAATTTTGAGTTCTAGATTTTCTTACCCCTGCTCTCTCCCCAAGATGGCATGGAAACTGATATATCTTCTACACACAACTTCACATTGAACTCATTTACACAATAGTCAAGCTGTAAAGAAGAATTATGACCAATGGAATGAATCATGAGAAAGAAGAAACAAAACCCCCCAAGACCCCCAAAAACAAAAGAGAAAAAAAACAAAGGGAAAAAAAGGCAAGCAAAAAGTGTGCCTCAATCTGCATTCAGACTCCATAGTTCTTTCTCTGGATGTAGATAGCTCTCTCCATCATGACTTCTTTGGAGTTGTCTTTGCACCTTGTATTGCTGAGAAGAGCGAAGTCTATCAGGGTTAGTCATCACAGAATCCATATATATGTGATTGTGTATAATGTTCTCCTGGCTCTGCTCCACTCA
>CM053622.1:620152229-620167328 GCA_028646595.1 Phalanger gymnotis | reverse complement strand
TTCCGTCCGGCTCCCGGTCTGGTTGTTCCTGCCCCTGTCCATGCTGAACTCCGCTCCCCTCAGCTCCGTGTGCGATAGACCTCATCCAGTGACCATCCAGGCTGTCCTGGGCTGGATCCCTGCTTCCCTCTGCTATTTTGTGGGTTCTACAGTTCTAGAATTTGTTCAGAGCCAATTTTTATAGGTTTTTGGACCGAGCTGGCAGTGAGCTCATGCAAGTCCCTGCTTTCCAGCCGCCATCTTGGCTCCTCCTCTATATTCCTAACTTTCATTATGGGACCCTGCATATAGGAATTATTTACTAAATTTTTGTTGAGTTACATTGAATAAAGACTTGACAGATGAGAAATTATGGCTGAATTATTGGGTTGAGGGTATGATTATTTTTGTAATTTTGACTGTGTATGATTCTGCCAGATTTCTCTCCAAAAACGATTCTACAAATTTACAATTCTACCAACAAAGGATAATTGCACCTGTTCCCTCACATTCTCACCAGTATTGAATTTTATTGCTTTTAATTATTTTTTCCCATTTAATAGGCATGAAGTAGTATATCAAAGTTGTTTTAATTTATGTCTCTTTGATTATTAATGAAGTTGACCATTTTAGCTACTTATCAGCAATTTCTGTTTCCTTTTTTGAAAATTGTCTTCATATCTTTTGACCGTAAATTTATTGTCAGTTGGGAATTGTCACTGTGACAACTTCTCTGTATTTTCACGTACTTTTAATACTTGCAGTTAAAGACTAATTCAAATATAACTTGGTTCTATAACTTTCTGGTTTTCATTCATTTGCTTGTTTGGAAAGGAATTTAAATATAGGTAATCTTTAATATATAGTAAATAACACTTTTGTCAATGACTTCTTTATAAACAAATCTAGTTACATTTGCTTATTCTTTGTGATCATTGATTTCTTCAAAGCATTCTAAACAGATGATAATTCATTTATTTGATAAGAATTTGATAAACACCTTCCTATATGCTGAGCACAGAGGAGACAAAACAATAATGACAGTACTCATCCCCAGAAAAGTCTTTACATATTGGGAAGCTGTCAGTCCCATAGTGGCAGATACAAGTTTTTCAAAATTCCAGTTTTTACTTGAAAACTTGAATTTTCTCATTGGCAACAAATACTATCAGTTGCTTTTCTTGAAAAGACAGGTTTATTTTACACAATTTTGAGAAAATGTCCGACAAATATTCATGTCTAAATAACCATGGTTTTGTCTGTCAGTCATTCCTACAAGTGGTGTTCCATCAAAAAAAAAATGGCTGGTTCAGTTCACAACTCAAACAACAGCACAGGAACTTTTCCTTGAGACAACCATCATACTTTTTAAGGCAGCAGATGTACTTTCTCTGTACTTCCTGTTTTGTTACAGAAAACATAAATATGTCGAGATTTGATAAGACTAATAATTTGTATTGCTTTGTTAAGGACATTCTTAAATGAAAGTGGCTTTAAAAAGTGTATGGCCATGAAGAATACAATGATGACTAGTACAGTTTGGTGTCCCTGCCTTGGCTAAGGAACTGGTAGCTTTTGCACTGTTAGTGCAAATATCAACACAGTTGTTCCAGGATAAATCATGAGATTAAAATAGTTATACTTCGAATATTTTAACACCAGTCAAGTTTGTTGCTAAGCTCTTCTTTGGTGATTGGTTGATGTGATACTAGATGGATACAAACAAAACAGCAAGCTCAGCCACATCTTAGAGTTGTCTGTTTGTAAAATAAAATTACAATTCTACGGATGAAGAGTAACATAATCTTTTGTTTGCAGCTAAATCTTTAATTCACAGGTATTTAGTTTCTGGAAAACTCCATAGTAAATTCATTAGAGAATGAGAATAAGAAAGGCAAATAAAGTCTTGGTATTATAATTAAAATAGTTTTGACTTGGTGTACCCCTTGAAATGGTCTTTGGGACCCACAGGTCTCTTTGAATCATACTTTGAGAGCTTCTCACCTGAACTATTTTAATAGCCTCTCAAATTATCTTTCTGCCTCTTGCTTTTCTTTTGTCCAGGGTAGTCTTCACTCTGCTGCCTGTGTCATTGTCATCTATACCACTCTATCATGCGTTGTAACAAAAATGCTGCTTGCCACTACTGTGGCTGTATAAGGCCAATAACACCAGCACACAAGAGGGCTACTAGAACGGGTTCTTTGATCTGCTTTTCTAAGGAAAGCAACTTTAAGGGGTTTACAATCTCACTTTAATTAAACATACATATGTCATTCACTTAGTTCAGGGGAAAAAGTCAGCACCCTGAACTTCAGAGAAAACACAAATAGAAATTACAAACAGAGCAAATAAACACAAATCAACAGACAGGTTTCTGTCTGACCATAGCAATACATAAATAGTTACCAGTGAGAAAAGCACCAACATCTGAGTTTTTCAAGGTCAGGGAGCTCCAGTGGCTACCCAGAGTCTTGTCTTGTCAAATCATATGACATTCTTCCAGTTATTGATCCTCTAAAGCAAAACCTCACCTCCTGAAGTTCTGAGAGTTCTAGCCTAACGGTACCCATTTTCAAGGCCTGAGGGTTTCACACCTCACAGGTGGCTCCACACCTCTCCAGACCTAGTTAGCAAAAGGGTCTAGGCTTTCCTACAAACAAAAGCAAGACTCAATCAAAGGCACTTGGTTGCCTTAGTGCTGAGAAGCATTCCAAAAAAAAAAATGGTAAAAAGTCCTATTTTGCTTGCCCTTACATGTGTCAACCTCCAGAGTTCAGTCTAAGGAAGACAAACAGAATTAGGTTGTATGCATGCTATTTTCTTTCAAAGAAGCAGCAGGCACGTATGCATACTGAGCTGCAGTTGGGAATGAGCTTGCTTTGGGATTAGGCTACACAGATCATAAAGACAAAGAGAAACAGCAAAGCTGGGTGGGAATGGTTGCATCATGGCCCAATCAGTTACTGCTTCCAGGGTTTGAATTTCCCCAGTGTAATGGCCTAATCATGTACTGCCACAGTCCCTTGGGTTCAGTTTCTGTTTCCCAAGGAGGGATCATGAGATGCCTACACAGAACAAGGAAGAGGGTCAGGCAAAAAAGTCCCCAAGGTCCCTAAGAGGCTTGTGCTTGTTCTGTCTGTTAGGGCTAGTATGAAACAGCTTAAGTCAGTTCTGCGGTACAGCAGAGGGATTTCCGGGTTCAGCAAGTGAACATTGCAAAGGGTCTCTGATATGTTAAACTTGAGGGATGCTCAATCTGCCTCCTGATTGGCTGATTCTGATTCCCAGGTCAGTCCGGCCTCCCCTGGTTAGTAAGGAAGCCTAAGCAAATCAAGGTGGTTAGTAAAGCCACTTTTTACATATGTCAATCTCTTGGGTATTTCTCACCTCTAAAAATTCTTTCTTTGAGGTCTCACTCGTGCTAAGTTCTTACAAATTTTCCCCTGATTTCCCCAGCTGAAAGTGATTTCCTTTTCTTCAAATTTCTCAAAGAACTTCTTCTTTGTATTTAGTACATTTTTACTTTGAATTGTAGTCTTCCCTGTGGGAAGGGAAGTTCCTTGAAGGGAGGGACTTTTTTGTATCCCAGTGCCCAATACAGTACCTTGTACATAGCTGACATTTAATAAAACTTGTTGATTAATCGACTGATGAAATATAATGTTTGTGGTTATTTCTATTAAAAATGAGGAATACCAGTCATTTATTATAACAATTTTTCTATGAGAAAGATCAGATTTGCTTTATATTTTTTTGACTTACCACAACAAAATCTATTATAGATTTGACTGCTTGTATACTGTTAGAGCTCTTTCTTTTTTGGGGGGAGGGTATTTAATTTAATTTATTTTTGCTTTAAATAGTATTTTATTTTTCCCCCAATTACATATCAAGAAAATTTTTAGCATTCATTTTTACAAGGTTTTGAGTTTCAAATTTTTCTCCCTTTCTCCCTCTCCTCCCCACTTCTGAAAATGGTAGCCATTTGAGATAGTTTGTACATATGTTATCATGTAAAACATGTTTCTATATTCATCACAGTTGTGGAATTAGAGCTCTCTTTTTTATGTTTTCTGTATCCCTCTCAGTTATTCATATTTATTGTGATTTAATTTAAAGCCTTGAATTTGGTTTGAGGAGTGTGTGTGTGTGTGTGTGTGTGTGTGTGTGTGTGTGTGTGTGTATGTGTGTATGCTTGGTTGGCAGTGGGGAGGGACCCGGGTAGGAGGACATGTATGTATATCTGACACTGATATATATCAATGTATGACTAAAGCTTCCAGAACCATTCCTATACTTTGTGCTGATTGAAATATACCGTGTTCAGGGTTATTGGATTTCATAAGGATTTATGTTCAGGTGAAAACTCAAAGACCATTATCTGTTAGATTTTAGGCTGCAGTGTATTTCAAGGGAAACATAATCCAGATGTATCTTATCTGTTTACAATTTTCTTTATCATAACATTATTTTGTAAGGCTCGGAGGTATCCAGGCAGTCAGCTGAGCTTTCTATGAGTCTCTTCTTTGATTTTATAAAGGGGATGTTTTGAAAAATAAAACCAAACTTCATTCATCATTCTTGGAAATTGTACTTATATTCCAAATTCTAAACAACAAAATTGAGATTCAAATATATTTTCTGCCTTTTGCATTTTGGATGTCGATATGGTTATTGAGAAAGTTTATCTGCTGGTGTCCTACTCTGATGTTGCCTCATGAAAGTGACTTTGGTTTCTTGAAGGTTTATCAGTACAGGATATGGCAGATCCCTCCAAACTAGAAACACTTTGAGTGTGGGCCTAATGAAGATTACTTTTAATCCTGCATGCCTACTTGTTTTAGAAAGATTGCAATATTTAGAACCAGAAGAAATGGGTTCGAATCCTGCTTTGGCAATGTGTGACTATGGTTAATTCATATCAGCTACCTGGGCTTTGGCTTGCTTGTCTATAAAATGAAGGAGTCAGTCTAAATGACCTTTGAGACCTCTTCTAGCTCTCTATGGTCATGGACAAGCTAGCCCTGGTTGGCTAATAGAATTTATGTCTTGAAAAGACCTACTTCATTGGTTCCCTATTACTTTCAGGATAAAATACAAAATCATGTTTGGCCTTTATGACTTGGCCCCTTCATACCTTTTCAGTCTTTTTATACATTATTTCCCAATACATACTCTGTGAAACAGTGACATTGACCTCTTCGCTGTTCCTTGCACAAAATACTCTACCTCCTGACTTTGAGCATTTTCACTGATGGTATCCCCTGCTTGGAATGCTCTCCCTCTTTATCTCCACCTCCTGGCTTCCCTAGCTGCCTTCAAGTCTCAGCTCAAGTCCCCAAAAGCGTGATGGTTTTCTCAGTCCTCCTTAATCTTAGCGTTTTCCCTGTGAGATTATCTCCAATTTGTCCTCTCTATAGCTTGTTTGCACATAGTTGTTTGCATGTTGTCTCTCCCATTACAGTATGAGCTCCTTGAGAGAAGGGTCTGTTAATTTTTCACCTTTCTTTGTGTCTCCAGTGCTCAGTACAGTGCCTGGCACATGGTAGTTGCTTAATGTTTGTTGACTTGATAGTGATCCTATAGTAAATCTGTATGACTAGAAGTTCCATTAAGTAACAAGATTTGCTCGCTCAGCTATAATTATTCAAGATCAGAGTTCAGTGCTGTGACCATTTTAGTTTGTGTTTGAACCATTTCAAGTTGTTTTAAAAAGCAAGATAAATCATGTGCCTAGGTCTTAGGAAAGAGCGAAACAAAATTTTTTCATGGATAGGATTGTAGGCAAAAGAAATGTGTTTTAGGATTTTAAAAATTAACACAAATCAGCATGATTATGTTTTATATTTTGAGGTAGACATTTTGTATAGAAGGATTCTGGCACTGTGATGGAAAATGATAAATGTTGGAGGGGATATGAAAAAATTGAGACATTAATGCATTGTTGGTGGAATTGTGAATTAATTCAACCATTCTAGAGAGCATTTTGTAACTATTCCCAAGGGGCTATAAAACCAAGCATACCTTTCAACCCAGCAATACTAATACTAGGTCTGTATCCCAAAGAGATAAAAAACAAAAAAAGTAAAAGGACCTATATGTACACAGATATTTGTAGCAACCCTTTTAGTGGTGGCAAAGAATTAGAAATTGAGGGGATGCCCATCAATTGGGGAATGGCTGAACAAGTTGTGGTATGATTGTGATGGAATACTATTGTACTATAAGAAATGATGAGCAAGATGCTTTCAGAAACAACTGGAAAGAATTACATGAACTGATACAAAATGAAATGAGCAGAACCAGGAGAATATTGTCCATGGTAATAGCATTTTTGCGCAATGATCAGCTGTGAATGGCTTAACTATTCTCAGCAAGACATGATCTAAGACAATTCCAAATGACTTACAATGAAAAATTCTGTCCATCTCCAGAGAAAGAACCGATAAAATCTGAATACAGATCAATGCATACTTTTTTCTTATCTTCATTTTCTTTCACAACATGACTAATATGGAAATGTTTTGCATGACTGTACATGTATAACCCATATCAAATTTGCCTTTTCAATGAGGGGAGAGAACAGAGAGAGAATTTGGAACAAAATTTAAAAAACATGTTAAAATTATTTTTAATTGTAATTGGGGAAAAAATAAAAAAAAATAAAAAAGGAAGATTCCAGTAAACATTTTGATTATGATTCTTTCATATATTCAATGATTTGTATAAAAATGATGCTACTAATTCATGTATCTACTATGTTGGCATGTTTAGGTCCCAAGAACAGTAGATATGTAGGTGGAGGTAACATGATATACTGGAAAGGGTGCTGGATTTGGGTTAAGGAGAGCTGATTCTGTACTTTGTAGCTATGTTACTCTGGGTTTATCACATAAGCTCTCTGAGCTTCAGTCTTTTTATCTGTAAAATGGGAATGATAATGCTTGCGCTATTGATCTCAGGGAATTGCCACGATGAAAGTGTTCTATAAACCTAAATGTGCCACAAAATGTGAGTTATTATTAAATATTTGCACATGTAATATTATACTATCTTTTTTTAGGTGGTGATAATAGAATCTTGGTGGTGATGATGAGATTTCATCTGTTAGGAACTCCTAGTATACAAACTCCTTTCACCAACTTAGATCTACAAATTGGTTCTAAACTAATAATCTAACTAAGAAAGACGCCTAGAAGCACTGAGAGGATAAGCAGTTTATTCATGCTCATATAGTCGGCGTGTGTCAGAGTCAAGGCTTAAACTTGGGTATTCCTGACTTTAAAGTTGTTCTTCTAGCCACTGTGCTATGTATGCTGCCTTCCTATGTTATTAGCCAGTAAAAAATTGCCCTAGGAAAGAGATTTTGTTACCCATGAAATTAACCTTTTCAATTTTAGTCTGTCTTAAAATGCGTGGCCTTGGTGAAACACAAATAAACACAGAGACATACACACAGAAACTTAGAGATTTCATATATGTCTGTTGGAATAGGCTTGGATTTGGGTTCTACTCAAATTGCTTTCTTTTTCCATTCATTCTAAATCTTAGTTTGTAGTACTTTGTGTCAATGACTGAGGAATATTGTGTGTTCTTATCTTTATGATAACATTTCCAGATAATGATCATGATTTTTTTTGTTTTTTTTTTGGCAGGGCAATTGGGGTTAAGTGATTTGCCCAAGATCACACAGCTAGTATATGTATCAAGTGTCTGAGGTCGGATTTGAACTCAGGTCTTCCTGACTCCAGGGCCGGTGCTCTACTCACTGTGCCACCTAGCTGCCCCGTGATCATGATTTAATTATAACATAGCATCTATATGAATCTGATATTTGATTTTGATGCTTTTAAAGCAAAGGTAATTCCACATTAGAGAGTCCTTCATGGCCTCCAAGATGATAGAAAATGTCGAATAATTTTAATAGTTATTTTTGTGGTGTCATATATGTTATTTTGACTGTAAGTTGAAAGAAGTACCATTTCTCTGAGATGAAAGTCATATTTTGTCTTCATGTTCACAGGCATTCTATTCCATTTTGAGTAATTGTTGACTGTACTTGCTTTGTGAAGTGATATTAAAAATAAACGGAGTGCTGATATGAAACCAAAGGGAGTCAGGGTCTTGAATAACTTCAGACACGGGTAGAATAGTGACATGATTCCTAAGAGTATCATTTCTACTCCTATGGGTCATTAAAGAAAGAAAGAAAGAAATATCAGAGTTCACTGTCAAAGCTGTACATGTTCCACGAAATTAAGGCTATTCCCTCCTCTTATAACCAAGAGACAATTTAAAATGAAAAAAATCTTAACATTATAAAATTCTCTCCCCCTCCACCAAAAAAAATGTAAAGAAAAAGAAAGAAGTCAAATAAAAAGCTGCTGCCAGGGAAGAAAAAGAATTGAAGAACTATGTGACAGATCCCTCTGGGGGTACAGATGGTTGGCACAGTGGTGAGAAGTTAAAGTTAAGGGAACAATGGGGAGTCAATCACAAGCCTGAAGCTCATCATTCTGCCAAGGAACAAGTGAGGGGGAAAAGACCTAATATTTTAATAATAGAAGAAAGCACTATGAACTAATAGATGATTTCTCAGGAACTAGTGAGTGAATGTATTAATGGAAAGGCAACAGAGATAGGAGAAATTCAAGGGAGGAGGAAGGAGAACTGTAAATGGGTATCAGTTATTTTTTCTTTAATTATGTAAAAAAGTTTCTAACTCTGAATTTCTATAGAGGTTAATATTTAAAACATCCCAAAGATTGCTCTGCAGTGTGACACATTTTAAAGGCAGACTGCTGTTGGTACGGTATGATGGCACCTGTCCATTGCCCTTTGAGCGATCCCTAATTTCAAATCTCCAAAGATTGTGGTGTTCTATAGCTTGAGCCATACAATATTATCAGAAGAATATTGGTGTTAAAAAAAGCATAGGCCTTTGTGTCAAGAAGAATCTTGGGGTCTTTAAAAGAACTTTGCAATTTCCCAAAGACTATCCAACTTGCTCTTCTTATGTTCACTTCATTTTCCATTTTTAGTTTCTGTTCAAGATATCTATTTATCTGTCTGTCTGTCTGTCTATCTCTTTCTCTCTCTCCGTCTCTATCTAATCTTGATGTTCTTTCAATTAATGAAATCAGCACACTATTACTAGTGAATAAGCTCCTGGAGGATCTCACTAGCTACAGGAAATCCTTCTTTGACTTGGATTTTGCTGGTTTGCTTCCATGACAGTGGTGAACTTTTTTGCCAATTATATGTCACCCTACTTTATGCCTTACTTTATACTGATAACCATATGATTGTTGAATGAGGTTATTTCTACTGTGATTTTTTTGAAGAATCGTGTGTAAAGGAGGAGTCCCCTTTGCTTTCCTCTCCTCTTCCCACTGCACCTCATTTGGTAGTCACTGAAGACCTAGAATGTAATCACAAAGTATTAATAAGGAAATAAAATAATTATAAAGATACATATGTACCCCAATCCCTTCATGAGGTATGAACATCTCTCTGATTGAATTATGAAGGGCACAGTGTGATTATCTGAGCAAATAGGTTATTCATACCTCTGAGAGTTTTAAATGGTTGAACCCTAGGTGAACTTCAAAATTTGAGATCTAGAGAGAGTTATGCAGGAGACCCCTGTGACTGTATCAGAAGAAAGCAAAGTAGAAAGTGGGATTTTCACTCATTCTGTCTCCCTCCACACCTTCAAATTGACTATGTCATCAGAATTACTTAGACAAGAAGGTGACATTGCAGCTACCAGGGAGCACAGATATACCCCGGACCGACACAGTTGCCAAGAAATATCTACTAGAGAGAGGAAGCATTTTCAAAGAGGATAAAAAGAAGCAATGGAGTGTAGAAAGGAGTATGGAAACTGTGTGAAGGGCACTACGTTACTGGTACTATGTTAAGAAAGAGGACTTCCAGGAAGACAACCAGGAGATGTCTTTGCCACACCTATGTCCTACATGTGTGCCTCACCACTACTCTCCTTGAGGTTGATGTATATTATTCCCATGCACGATGCTTATATTGGTGAGAGTACACCACAGGTTTATGTGGAGAATGTTTGGTAACTACTGTTCTTGCTATGCCATATGAGCCTTTGCTAAGAGATAATTAGGTCTGGCTGATAGTTAATGGGAGAACACACCAATGGGGACTCATGAGCTATATTAGTAGAAATAGCCATCACAGGGTTGTATTTAGAACTTGAAGAAGCAGTTGCCTTCTAGGGAGCCAGCCTGCAAGTGTGAGGGCAAATTGGGGAAGATACCAAAGAGGGTATTATGCTCATGTACTTTTAACATATATACATAATAGAAACCTTGTTGGGGGAGTCTTTAAAGCTCTACAGAATCAAATTCTTTTCCACAGTTAACAAACAGTTTTCATAATCAATAAATAAAGTGGGATCTGATATTTTCTGTATATTTTCAACAATTGTGTGAAGATAAAGATGTAGTCTACTTGAAATATTACTTGTGAAAACCTATCCCTTTTCTTCTAATATTCTCATTAAGAATGCCTTTGAATATGTTTAATATGAGTGTACATGTATAACCTATATCAGATTGCATGCCATCTTGGGGAGGGACAGGGGAGCGAGAGAGAAAAAATTTAGAACTCAAAATCTTATAAAAATGAATGTTGAAAACTAAAAACAAATGAATATTTTTTAAAAAATAATGCCTTTGAGGTACATGTAGATTATTCTCATAAAAACTGAATGAAATAGAACCATTGCCTTTTGTGAGTACTAATAAGGTCTGAATATTTTTTATTCTTTGGTGTCTTTATCTATTTCAGATATCTCGAGATGACATTCCTCTGTACCTTTACAATTATGTTGCCTTAAGCATGAGTCTCCTTTACATAACAGTGATTTAATCTAGCTGCTTTCCCCATCTATGTTCTTTTAAGTACCATTTCTATATTGTACATAAACACATGTTGGATTGTTGGATCAGAATTCAAGTCTAGTGGTCTCTATTGCACATGTTGATGAAGAAAATTTCTTAAAGAAAAACCCAAACCAAAATTTTGCATTCTTTTCCATTTTTATTTGTTGCTTCCCCCCCAATTTCATCTTTAAATGTCTTCAAGACATCTTTGCTTTGTTAATTTTCTCACCAAGTTTTCTTTAAACTGGCATTACTCTCCTCTACTTTTGTGTGTTTTATGTGTTCGTATTACTCATAAGCTTCTATCAGATTTCTTTCCTATAAGATTGTATACACATTTATATTTAAATTAGTATTGCCCGTGGTTTTCATTATCTCCCATTAACAAATAAATCAAGTATTTGTTGACTAAGATGACATTTAGGCTATTTGGTCTCCTTGTCATAGATGTGAAGTATTAAAAGAACAATATGAAAGGAACAAGAGTGGATCATATAGAAGAGAAGCAAAATTGTTTTGGTTTGCCAAGAGACCAACGGTAGACAGGAAAAGAGATTAACTCCCTAACATGTTTGAATATTTGAGTGTCTAGATGCTCATGGAGAGTGAATACCCCAGAGAAGAGAATTCCTACAAAATAAGGTCATTTAATATTTTTATATTAAAAGAGAAAGGCTTTGCAGAGTAATAAGAGTAAAAATGATGTTTTTAAGGGTAGAAATGAGTGGAAATTGTTTTGTAATAGAAAAAGATCAAATAGCAGTGGTTTAGGAATTAGAACTCCAGTTTTCAAGTCCCATATTTGCCATTTATTAAATTTTTGATTTTGGTCAAACCACTTAATGTTCATGGTCTGAAGTTCTATTATATGTAAAAAGAAGAGGTAAAATCATATGGTCTCTGAGGTCCCTTCCTACTCTAACAGCCTATGGTTTAATGAAGAAATCTCTCATCGTAAGTAAAAAAAGCCCACCCCAAAACCAAAACAAAAAAACAAAGCAAAACACTTCAGTTGGAATGAGAGTGGTCATTAGATGTTTAAAGAAACGACTCAGGCTACTTGCCCATAGCTTAGTCCTTTGCTAGGAAATTTTGATGATCAACCATCCTTATTTTCTCTTTCATGGGATAAGTTACTTTCATGAAAGTACTGAAAGAAGTTTTCAGGAAAACTCAGATATGTCTCAGGAAACTGAGAAATGAAATATGAACTAGTGAGAGGTCTTATTCAATAGGATAACATAACCAAAAGAACAATCTGTTCTATGTGCTTAGACTGAATTTGCTTTCAGTATGAGAGACCTAGGAAAGACCTTAGCTTATAAAAGCTAGGGTCGCCTACTGCGACTGGTGAGTCGTTCTGACCTATGTCTTGCCACTGGACTCTAATGACTCTGGAGGAGACAATGAGGCTGGACTTTGCATAGCCCTGCCACACTTAGATCTAATTCACTTGCAAGTCAAGACATCCCTCTCCTGATGTCATTGGTGCTCTTCAAGGACAAACAACAGGAAAAACAAGCTTTCAGTATGAGTATGTAATGAGTCTTTGTGTTTTTCTTTTAAGAAGTTAATAATAAAGGCGGACCTTGCCTGAGTTGCCAAGCTATGGCCCTTTTATCACTCAAGGCTAGCTCTGGATCTGTGTTCTCTAAGATCATTCCTAGAGTAGGTAAGAAAAGTAATAGACTCCATTTTTCACTTAGCATTTCTGCATAAGACTTGCGCATATTGGAGATTATCTGTATACTCCAGGGTCATTCTTCCCATAGCTGCTTCTTCTTTTTTTTAACTACGAGGTGTTTTTCCTAGTTGTCAACCTGATAGTAATCAACAGGAGGGGTCAAGAGCTGAAAAGTCTTATGTATACCTTGGCTCATGGCATTGCACCCTGTTAAGCAGAAGTACTGGGGAAGTGTCAAGTTCTCTTTGATTTTTAGTCAGTCAGTCGATAAACATTTACTGAATGTCTACTATGTGCCAGACACTGCGCTAAGTGATGTGGTTACAAAGAAAGGTACTCCATCTCTCAGTCTCCACCCTACTCCCAGTTTTTGTTCTTTAGGAGCTGACAATCTAATGGAGAGACAAGTATCTAAAAAAGCTGTACACAGGACAAATTGGAAGTAATCTACAGGAAGAAGACACTAGAATTAAGGAGGATTGGGAAAGACTTCCTATAGAAGGTAGGCTTTTAGCTGGGATTTGAAGGAAGCTGGGGAATCCAGGAGGCAGAGATGAGGAGGGAGAGCATTCCAGGCATGGGGAATAGTCAGGGAAAATGCCTTGACTTGGAAGATAATATGCTATTCTAGGCACAACAAGAAGGCCAGTGTCACTGAATCAGAGAGCAAGTAGTTGGGGGTGAGGTACAAGAAGACTGAAAAGGTAGATAATGCAAAGATAGGTTATGAAAGTCTTTGAATGCCAAATAGAGGACTTTATATTTGATCCTGAAGGTGGTAGGAAGACACTAGAATTTACTGAGGGTGACATGGTCAGATCTGTGCTATAAGAAGATTGCTTTGACAGCCGAATGAAGGATAGATTAGAGTGGGGGAGATGCTCGTGGTAGGGAAATCAACCAATAGGTTCTGAAGTAGTCCAGGTGTGAGGTGAAAGGGGCCCGCAGGGTGGTGGCAGTGTTGGAAGAGAGAAAGAGCATATTTAAGAGATGTTATGAAGATAAGAAGACCTTTTTTCCCCTAGTTCTACCTCTTTCTTTTTGGCCACATTGCCTTATTGGCCCAAGGAGTGTGTTGTTATTGTTGTTCAGTTATTTTCAGTAGTATCTGACTCTTCATGACCTAATTTTGAGTTTTCTTGGAGTGGTTTGCTGTTTCTTTCTCCAGCTCATTTTACAGATGAGGAAGCTGAGGCAAATAGAGTTAAGTGACTTGTCCAGGGTTATACAGCTAGTAAATGTCTGAGGCCATATTTGAACTCAGATGAGTCTTCCTGACTCCAGGCCCCCAGATTTATCCACTATGCCACCTAACTGCCCCAATTTGGATATGCCCAATTAGAATTAGCCTTTGAATTCCTACCAGCAAAACCCTGTCTCTTTCTTGAGTTTGCTTTGTTTCAGTTAGTATGAATCATAAGACCATAAGATCATTGATATAGAGCTAGAAGGGACTGAGAAATCATTGAGTCACCTTTCCATAAAATGGACAGACAATTCTTAACCTTTATGCTGTGCTTTACTCTGGGTATAGAAACAATGGTAACACTGAGACGATATAGAATAAGACATATCATGCAGTTTCATAGGCTCTCAACTTCTCTTAGACTCAGGCAAACAATACGAATTTCCTAAGATGTTTTAAAGACAAAGTTTGGAAAGGCATAGTTCATTTTGTTCAGCTTCCCACTCTTTCTTCTGTGAGTGAGCAAAGCATGGCATACAGTAGAGCTGGTCACTAGATGAAGGCTCAAGAACTCTAGATATGGGTCTTGGTACCACTTTACATCATCGAGTGTGGTCTTGGAACCCTTTGTGGGACTGAAGCTCATAAAGCTGGTGCATTTCTCTATGATGGCATGGATCTTCATGGCCAACTGCTCATTGATGGAGCAGAGTGAATAGAATCAAAGGCAGACTCTGGTAAGGAAGAGCCTGCTGACACCATGCCATCCTAGTGTCCTTGACCTTGAACTCCTCAGTTCAGATTTCTGATGGCTGAGAGGGTATGTCACAAATTTCTTATTCTTCGAAAGTGCTCATGGCATCTCTTCCTTATTGCCCCATTTTGTCACTCTCACTTGCACCTTCTTTCTTGATCCTAAGATACAGCTACGTGTGGAGGGTGAGGGTATGAAGAGTAAGCCATTGTCTATCACTCCGTACATATAAGCAACTTCTTTTCAAAACTGTCTGCATTTTTTTTCATTGTCAAGAAAACAGGGATATGTGTAGTAACTACGTATTAATGGGGCCCCATTAGTAATTGTGAATCAGGTACAAATATAAGTCCCTGGGAGGAAGGCAACAGTGGGGACTCTAACTGGTGTCTAATCAACCTGAAGTGGAACAGTCTTAATAAAGGCCCTAGAGTAGCTATAGCCAACAAGACAAGACACAATTTTTGTCCTTGTCTTTCCAGTAGATAAGGAATTTAAAAAAGGTCTTTGGGAAAAAGTATTGCTTATCTGTGTCTAAAAACTTCTTCTCTGCTTCCTACATTCTTATTTTTTTTTT
>CM053622.1:620116853-620151729 GCA_028646595.1 Phalanger gymnotis | reverse complement strand
TTCCTTCCTTCCTTCCTTCCTTCCTTCCTTCCTTCCTTTCTTCCTTTCTTTCTTTCTCTTTCCTTCTTTCTTTCTCAAAACCTTAAACCCAGTTCACTCTGAAGCTCATAGATTGGACCACAATAGGTCCCTGCCCAAGCTCCGCTTAATGGCTATATTTTGAGCCCTCCTGGCTTAAAGTGAATGTCAAGGGTAACTGTTTCTCTTTGGAACAGCAACCCTGAGGGTCTTCTCTTTCCAGCTTGATTTTTCTTCTTTTTTTTCTAATTAAAGGGGCCATCCCTTGACTCACTTCTTAAAGAGGCCTATTCACTGAATGGGTATCACCTCACTCTAAGTGAGTACATGAAAAGGCCTTAGCCTTAAAAGGGCCAGGGTCTCCCATTGTATCCTGGGTCATATCCAATAGTCATCCTGATGAATATCAGGTCACTGGATCCAGATGGCTCTGGAGGAGAAAGTGAGGTTGGTGACCTTGCACAGCCCTCCCTCCCTCACTCAAATCAAAGTCAACTGCAAGTCATGTCATCATCTCCCTGATGTCATGGTCCTCTTCTAAAATGAAGGACAAACACAACAATGCTCTTTAGGTGATAAATTAGTGTTTGTTTTTTTTTTAAGTACCTGGGTTAACTATATGATAAAGTCCAAGAAAGAATGGGTGTCTGTAGCTGCTGAATCACTATCGATGATCTATGAAAAACTCGAGAATGAGTTAGATGCCCCAGGCAAGGATTGTGGTCAATTCTGTCAGAGACAGAAGTGAAGGTAAAGAGGATAGGCAAAGATGTGGAGGAACTGTGAGGTATGGGGTAGGGGAGAAGACGTGAATGGCCATGTGGAATGACCTCTTTTTGTCCTTTCTTTAAAGAGGGATAATAGAATGGTAGATCTGGGGATTCCATAAACACAATATACTTGAATTTTAGAAAGGCATCTGGCAAAGTCTATGTATTATCTTTGTGAAAACGGTGGAGAAATATGGACTAGATGGTAACACAGTTATGTGGACCCAAAATTGGTTGAATGATTAGACTCAGTTAATCTTCAAGACCTCTAAGTGGTAGACGTTAAACTGCAGGGAAGTCTTTAGGGGAGTCCCCCAGGGATCTCTCCTTGCCTTTATGCTATTCAAGAGAGTTAATGAGCATGTCTTAGTAGATGTCCCAAATGATCTTTTTAACATAATTTTTTCAATAGCTCTTTCAAAGCTTTTTCTTACACATGACTATTTAAAAAGTGTCTAATGCTTTTTTTTCCCTCCCTTTCCAAACAGTTTAAATATAACTTTGATTATAAAGAACAATACAAACACAGTTAAAGTGATTTTCTTACATTGATGAATTTAATGATCTGTGGGCCCCAAATCTCTCCTCCCCTTTATTACCTATTATTTTGTGCAGGTGATGCTGAATTCTCAATAATCATCCCTAAAAGAAAAAAAGGGTATCAGTTAATAATAACAAAGTCAAATTCTTCCCCCCCATATACCCTAAGGTATTTCAAATTATGTCAAGGAATGGCAATAAAATTCTTAGAGCAAAAGGTATTTGTATGTATCATATGTTTATTCTATAAGCCCCTCAGTACTTTGAGAAAGGGAGGATTAATATACTAAATTTTTATTTCCTAGACCTTTTCAGGATAGCACCCTTGTGAGCGTGCTTGATATCCTAGGGAAAGGGGGGAGACTCTTCCATATCCAATCATTCTCTAATATAGCCATTGTTTCTTCTGCACTTTTTTTCATTTGAAACTCCATACTCACAAACATAAGCCATCCTGTCACATCCCTTAATGAGCAGCATTGTGCTTGACTTGGAGTTAGAGCTCTGGGTTTGAATTTTAGATCTGAAGCTTAATATCTATGCAACCTCGAGCAAGCCATTTAACATTTCCATGTCTCAGCCTCCCCACTTATACATTAGAGATAATATTCTCTTTGGCTTTCTTTATTATCTCTAGCACTTCAAACAGGGTATGGCACACAGTAGGTACTTAATAAATGCTTGTTAACTTGACTGTTGTGAGGATCAAATGAGATAAGGTATTTCAAGTATTCGATAAATAATAAAGCCCAATATACATCAGCTATTATTATTATTACTATGTTTATCCTAATTTTCTGGCCAAAAATTATCAGAGGAGGTTATTGAGTAGCAGGAGATAGCACTCAATTATCCCAACATGTTGATTAGGAAGTGTGCTACCATATATCATATGGTCCCTACTGGTCTGGTGAAATGGCCCCACCAAGGGAAAGAAAATGGCAAGAATATATTGACCTATTTGATTTATCTGCGAATCCTTGCTTGCAATTATAGTAACGATATTTGGAAATCCACTCTGAGGGGGATGGCCAAGGTGGGATCAGTGAATTGTGACCTTGAAGTGCAAAAGTAATTTGATCTCTTGCTAAAGACTAGGCTAAAGTGTATAGTCTCTGTTGACCCTTGGATGTGTCTTTCTGCTTAGCCCAGCCAGTGTTGAGGAGCTAGGAGCACATCTTCTTGAAAGCAGTGGTTTAGAACCAGAGAGCAAGTGAACATAGGACAATGAGTCATGGAGTACAAGACTAGAGAGCAAGACTTATTTTGCATATCCCCTCCTCACTCTTCTCTGACAGACACAGAAGATGATGATGGAAGGCATCTGAGTAGTCCAAAGCTCAAAGATCAAAGAAGAGAGTTATATAATGAACTAGATTGTCCTAAGTATTAAAGTTACTCCTTGGTTGTAAGGAGTTGAGGTTGTGATACCATGAGGTGAAAATAGGCCTCCTCTACTTCATAATCCTACTCTTTTTTTCCCCCACTAGCAAGACCAAGTCTAAGCTTCCTAATGCCAATTTTGGATTTCAGGCTGCTACCATTTCCCCTTGATAATTCTGTAGGGGAGTTTCCTTTACTCTACCCCTCTGCTTGATCTCTAATGAAAGCACACTAACTTAGGTATTTAGATGAGATTTACTATATGGAGAATTATAGAAAAAAATGCAATGGTAGAGGCAAGACTGGAATAACAAATGAAAAGGTTAATGTTTAACAATTTATAGAAGTTCTTATATTTTAATCTTGGTCTTCTGCTAGTTATAGTTATATATTTGCCTTTTCTTTTTTTTAGTTCTATCATTTCCAAATTTTTCTTACCTTGGGCATAGTCGAAATTCGATGACCATGAAGGTGACTGGCCTCTAGAATTGAATTTTCTGGTCCTTATTCTGAGATACAGATGGCTAGGCAACAATTTTCCTCAGACAGTTCCTGCAGCTCAGTCTCTTGGGATCCATACCCATATCCACTGTCCCTGACCTAAGAAAGGCTCTCCTGCATGTTTTCTTCTCCAAATCCTACCATGCTAATTCACAGAGAAAAATGATTTTTTCCCCTCTCTAGAGTGTAATGCTACTTCTGCTCAGCTTTTGGCTATAGAACTTTTAATTCTCTAAGAATTAAAGGCACTGATAAAATTTTTTTGGTGGGGAGGAATAAAACAAGTTGTTGATTATCTTTTTTTCTATTCCGGATTCATCGAATGGCAGTGCTGAGCTGTTTCATGTGAAAATGCATGGCTCAAAGCCCAATAGAAATTAAAAAAGTGTCCCATAGTTACTTTCTGGCTTCATATATATTAAATGTGAGGAGGTGACCTTTAAAAGCTAATGGTACATATTGGACAAAGCTTAGGTCTGTTGTTCCTCTCCCATACCCTCTGTACACACTCCTACTTGATTGTCATTCTTTGGAATCTTGGCCAAGAAGTAATTTCTTTTAATTTATCAAGAAAGACAAGTAGAGTGGACTTTAGGATTCTGGCCATTTTTGTTGGTGTTGTTATAAAGTATGTCAACTCTTTATATAAATTATGTAAATTTTTTTTGGTCCTTAGGTTAGTTGAAGGACACCTTAGAAATATGTACCTAACTCCACTTCTCTGAAGGTAATTATAACTCCAATTGAAACAGTTAACATTGTCTTTTCCTTTTAAAGACTTCCTGTGGAAAGTAGAGCTAGGATTATTAACTTCATTTTACAAATTAGGAAAGTGAGGCACAATGGGGTGAGGTGATAGACCCAAGGTCCCTCATTTAGTAAATAGCAGAGCCAGAACTTGAACCCAGGTCTTTGGATTCCAAACTCAATATTCTTTCCATTATCCCATGCTGACAGATGAAGCAGTCAGAATATTAGATGTCTCCTGGCACACTGCCAATCTTTGGTGCTCTGTGTAATTTTGGGTTCTTATGTCCTAAGTTGTCAAGCTTTCCAATTTCTCTGGGGCACTATAGTGCACACATTTATTTCCTGGAGATTTTAACCTATGATTCGGCTCATTTCCTTATCATTAAATCTCTCCTGCAACAGTACAGGGTGCCTCTAGCTGAAAACCAAATCAGACATCCTTTGAAAATAAAGGGAAGGATTCCCAAAGGTGTCTGTTCTAATAAAGACAGTAATGCACCTAATTAGCAATTTTCTTTTAGGAAATGAAGTCAGTGGCAGGGTTAGTGGCCTCCTTTCTGACTTGACAATGGATTATATCTACAGTAAACCAAAGAGAGAACCAGAATAAACTGCTTCTACTTTGTTCTCTGATGCAACTGCCTTACACTGAATCTTTCACTGTCTAAATAACAGCTGATTTTAAGCAGCACTTTACAGTTTATACAGAGCACTTTGCTCACAGAAACCTAATCTGTAACTAGGGCAAGGCAAATAGTGCTTTGTCCCGGGGTACTGACATCTGGCGCAGGGCATCTCTACTCCACATGATCAAATTGTCCTTTGTGGCACTACTATCACCACCCCCCTCCCATGTCTCACTGAATTACACTGTGATTTACCATATCTTCCCTCCTCTTCCTTTCTCCCTCCAACTAGAAAGTGAAAGAATTCTTAGTTATGACTCTGATATGCAGCATGCTTTTTATTTTACAAATAAGGAAGCAGACACCTGTTTTAAAAAATAATATTTTATTTTTTCCCAATTACTTGTAAGAATAATTTTTAACATTCTTTTTTTAAAAAAATTTGAGTTTTAAATTCTTTCTCTCCTTTCCTTCTCTCCCTCCTCCCTGAGAAGGTAAGCAATTTGCTATAGGTTATATATATGCAATCATGCAAAACATATTTCCATATTAGTCATGTTGTGAAAGAAAACACAGACCCCTTCTAAAAAAAACCCCACAAAAAGTAAAGAACGTGAAAAATAGTATACTTTGATCAGCATTTACATTCTATCAGTTCTTTCTTTTGAGGTGGATAGCATTTTTCATTATGAGTCTTTTGGAATTGTCTTGGATTATTATATTCCTGAGAAGAGCTAAGTCATTCACAGTTGATCATAGTACAGTATTGCTGTTATTGGGTACAATGTTCTGGTTCTGCTCAATTTACTTGAAGCAAAGACTTCTAGGATAAATTATATACAACCACCCAACTATTGAGGCTGGGGATTGAACTCAGGTTTTATGAAACGAAATATAATGTTCTGTGGAGGAAACCAGACTGGGCACCTTGTTAGTCATTCAGACATTTACTTGTATTAAGCATGCATACTGAAAAGTTACCATGGAACTATATGAAAACATATATAAAACATACACACATAATTTACATAGACTATGTATTCTTAGATAGTGTACTCAGTCACTAAATACTTTAAGTTATTAGTTTATTTGCAAAACTATATTTGAGGTGTGATTCAGTGCAACATGGTGACATTGTTAAGATTTTCTTTGAAAATCAGTTTAAGAAGAGTCCTGTTTTGTGTTTTGAATTATTAAAGAATCCGTTCCATATATGGTAACTTCCATCCACGATGATGCAGTTCCTATGGAAGAGAAAGTAGGGAGGCAGAGTGCTGGACCAGTAGTAAGGAAACCTCCAATGGCATTTGATTCCACACTCTAAGGGTAGCTATGTAACCAGGGGAAAGTCACCTACCCTCTCTGTGCCTCAGTTTCCTTATCTATGAGATGGTGATTAGAATATTTCACTAGCCCTCTCACGGGAGTTTTGTGAGGATAGTGCTTCATAAATGTTAAAAGCTATAGTAAATATATAGTGTATCATAGTAAAGTGCTCACAAAAACTCTTAAGTTAACAAGCTACTACAACAGAGAAGGCCTAATGTATAGATGGCCCTATAGAAGACTTCTAAAGTTTTAGTATAGATTAAGGCTGTCTTTTGCAGCTTTTCTCTATTTTATGGGGTGATAAGCAATGCTTAGAGTGTAGATGGCTTGTTATTTTAAAAAAACATTCTAGAAACAGCTCCTCATTGGCTGGGTTCATGTGTTCTTATGGAAAAAAAAGTTATTGAAATTAATGCTGTGGTTCAGAATTTCCTTCCTGTTAGTCTTCTAAACTCAATTCAACAAGCATTTATTGAATACCTACTATGTATCAAGCCCTATCTTAGATAGTGGGGTGCCAAAGGCAAAAACCAACTGGATTCTGCCCTCTAGAAGCTTACATTCTATTAGATGTCTGTATCTAATATTCTGACGACTTCATCTGTCAGCATAGGATAATGGAAAGAATACTGAGTTTGGAATCCAAAGATCTGGGTTCAGGTTCTGGCTCTGTTACATAGACTAGTGAATTCAAGATGAGTACAGAATAGTCATAAATATTTTTGATGAGGACAAGGAGGAAGGAATATAAACAAGTGTGGGGTCTTCCGTATGAAGCAGCACTGAGCTGTGCTTTGAACAAAGCGGGTGGTAAAGAGGGAGAGCACCTCAGAAATAGAGGACAGCATATGTATGGACAAAGAGATCAGATATTGGATGTCACCTTCCTGAAAAATAGAAAAAAGACAAATTCATTTAGAACATAGAGTACATGAGAGCTAGTAGTATGGGATCAATTGGGAAAGACAGATAGGAGACATATTATAATTGGAGGACTTTCCTGGAGACTAATGGAAAGATGGTATAGAATTTACTTTGAAAGATGGTATAGAATTGCATGGACTAATTATGGATGCATCGACTTCAAATTATGTACTTAAGCAGAAGAAATCCAAGGCATACACAAAGAGCTGAGAAAATTCCAGCTCTGAGCGGAAAAAAAACCCAGTAAGATGAAGAAAAAAATACCCTTTAGATATCAAAATAAACTTTAAATATAACTTGGTTTTTGAGAGATTAAATCAGTTTGGCAATATTCATTGACAAGAACATTTGTCCTAGATCGTCATCTCTGGTTAGACACTGCTTACAATATTTGAGAGCTAACACAAAAGCTGGAATCTTTTGAAAAATAGTTGATTTTCTCCTTTGCAACAAGATACAAGTTACTTTAGTACTTCATAATAGAATAGAAAAATGATTCAGGTTTTGAAGATGAAAAGGATGCTGGGTAAAGAAAAAAAAGATTTTTTACAGATAAACCATAACCTCTCAGATAAAGCAAAGCTTCACAAGAAGCTATTACCTTGTGATGAGTAATGTGTATTCCCAATGGAGTGCTACAAAATAGTTGATGAGCTTCCATGGTATCATAAACCACAAAATCAAAGTTCAAATCATTTGCTTGAACCTGTAATTGAATTTTCCCAGATGTGATTTAAAATAGCAAAAGGAAAAAGGATAAAAAGTTTCAAATGCAGTAACTACCAGAAGAGGTGAAAATATTAGTCTTGCTAAAGAGATGGAGGGGAGTAGGTGTCAAAATGTACAGTTTTCAGAATTTTTGAAATAAATGGGGCTTTATCCCCAAATTAATAGTGACATAGTATATTAGAATATGGCAGTGTGGTGGATAGCATGCTGGTTCTGGAGTCAGAAAGACTCATCTTTCTGAATTCAAATGTGGTCTCAGGCACTTACTAGCTGTGTGAGCTTGATCGAGTCACTTAACTCTGCCTCAGTTTCTGATTGGTAAAATGGGTTGGAGAAGGAAATGGCAAACCACTCCAGTATCTTTGCCAAGAAGGTGCCATATGGGGTCATGAAGAGTGGGGTGCAACTGAACAGCAATAACACATTAGAATAAAACCTAGCCTTCAGAAGAGAACAAATTAGCATAGCTCTAGAGCTATTAGGGAAATAGAGACTATTTCATCCAATCCCTTTATTTTACACTTGAGGTGCTAGAAGGAAAGAAGGAAGGAAGGCGAGAAGGAAGAAAAGAAGGAAGGAAAAAGGGAAGGAAGCGCAGAAGGAAGAAGGAAACAAGCATTTATTAAGCATTTACTATGTACTAGGCACTGTGCTAAGTGCTGGGGATATATAGTCAATTCAGCTACAATGCTTGTTTTTCAAACATGAATTTGTTTCTATGAGATTGATATTTCAGGAAACAGTTTAACATGAATTTTGCATTTACTTATGTGCAATTTCCTCAAACTGCACCACAGTGCATTAAGGGAGTGACCTGAACAGATGAGGGGGAGGGGAACGCTGCCAGTACGTGGTGGAGCCTGTGGAAAGAAGAGAAATCTGGCTCCTGCTTGGGGAAAGTACATAGCAGTTCGACTCAGGATGTGGTAAAAGCTACTGAGGTGGGGAGGAGGCATTCTAACACTGAGGGAAGGGGGAAGTGAGAGGTGGTGACCTGGAGGTGTGTGTAGAGGGGGAGACAGGGAGATCCCTAATGCAGTCAACTCCCAGAAGTGAAGCTAATACAACTTGGCTCCTTTGACCCCTGCCCCTCCTGAGCCACACTCCCAGGGAAAAGCCTGGCTGGATATAGTTGTGGCCCACCACCTTGATGGAAATGGGCCTGTTCCCATCCATGGGATGGTTCCCCAGGGCATCTCTTAGAGGAGGCTGCCTCTAGTTTGACATTCCTGACCATAGAAGGATTCCACCTTTGGCCTTGTGGAATAGTGAATGGTATTGTCGGTTTTCACTGACCCTGATCCCATGACGGAGATTCCTCACCTTCCCCAGGTAGGAAGTGTCTGAGGTCAGATTTGAACTTCTTGACACTTGTCTCAGTGCTTTAGCCATTGAGCCATTAACACACACATACACGCACAAACGCACACACACATGCAAACGCACACACACATTTTATTGTTCAGTCATATCTGACTCTTCATGATCCTATTTGGGGGTTTGCCATTTCTTTTCTAGCTCATTTTACAGATGAGGAAACTGAGGCAAACAGGGTTAAGTGACTTGCCCAGTGTCACACAGCTAGTAAGTGTCTGAGGCCACATTTTCTGATGCTAGGCCCAGCATTCTACCCACTGTGCCACCTAGATGCCCAATATTAAGCTCTAGCTAGAAAGCTATAACATGACTATGACATTTTGCATGTTTGAACTCCCAGAGGGATTTTCCAGTGTAGGAGTAGGTGAAGTGTGGTTCCCGCCTGAGTCACTGTGCTATAACAATGATATTGTCCTCACTTTATTCAGGATGAGGCAGCCTGGTTCATTGGATAGAAGGCTGGGCTGCTTTTTAAGACCATCCGGGTTTAAATGTTGCTTCTTATGATTATAAGCTGAGTGATCCTGGGCAAATCATTTAATCTTTATGTGCCTCAAGCAGCTTTCTAAGACATATCAACGATGCTGTGGTGGAGAGGGAGATCCTCACCCATATAGCCTCCATAACTTTCCTAATGGACTCTCAAGACCATGAAGTAAGCCTGATGTGAAGAAATGTCAGATTAGATTTATTTCTTTTAATTCCTCCTTCACTGTTTACTGATATTTTTTTCAGAAACCCTCCTTTATAAAGTAAATTATAAGAAAATTCACTGAAAGACCTCTTAACTATTTCCCATAGCTAGGTGTGACGTTTGGGAAAGTCTTCCTGGAAACTAATGGAAAGATGGTATAGCCTTTTCATGTTAATTATTCCTGAGCTTTGAGGTTGTACTGGGGTATTTAGTTGTATTAGGAGGGTCCACTGAATTATTTTCTTCTTAGGAAAGCAAAGAATCAGAAAGAATTTGGCTTTAAAATATCCAGCAGATGGCATGGTTTGCCTTATTTAGACTTCTCTGAAGATGTGTTAAAGACATTGAGGCAATCTTTTTATTGAAAAAGACAAAAAGAAATGCCATAGCACTTTTTTTTGAGAGAGAGAGATAGAGGGGGTTATCCGGGCCTCAGATATCATCAGAACAAAAGCTCCCAGTGTAGAAAGGCCCTTCACAGATGCAGACTGGCTACTTATCTGTAACATCTGTTCTTTAAAAGGAGTCTAAGTATCAAATCCCATAATCACCTAGCTAGTATTTTTCAAAGGCAAAATCTGAACCCAGTTCTTCTTGATTTCAAAGCAGATCCTTTATCTACTATGTGGCACTTTATATGCACAAAATTAAAGATTGTGTTTTTAAAAGTTTTCACTAAATCTGAAGAAAACATTTTCATATTTTGGGGAATAACATATCAAGTATATAAATTAATTTAAACACTAATTTGTAAGGTTTAATTTGGTCCTTGTTTGTTTTATGAACTTTACAGATATTTCTCAGAGGAAAACAGCATGTATAGTGGCAGAAGCAGTGCCATTAATGTGACCTTTGTAAATTCATTTAAACTTTGATTTTTTAGGGTCCTCACCTGTACAATGAGTCTGGACCAGATGACTGCTAAAGTCATTTCCAGATCTAATACACTATAATTCCATGACTTTAATGTTCTCTCAATTTTTATTATTAGCAAAGAAAAAGTGCTTTCTTCCTGTACTCTCTGCTGCATGGGAGAGAAACTTCCAGGATCTCTTTGGTTTTTTGTAGTTCTAAAACTTGATGACATCTTATTTTAGTTTGAAAAGAGCACTACCTATTCAAATATGGATGTATATCACACCTTGGGCAACTGACTCTACAAGGTTTAAAGTAGAAACTTATTCATAGAATCATAGCAGCTATTAGGCTATCCATTGTATCTCTACCTGTCAATAGAAGATTGTTCCCTACAGGAGATAACTGATAGCATTATAGAATTCTGAGATGTGATGGAACATTATTGTTCCCTAGAGATCACAATTACTAACAAAGGAGTAATAACTTTTTACTCCAAGCTTGAAACAATCTATAAATGTTTCATTAGATCCTTTAAAAAATTGTGTTTACTAATTCTTCACCCAATTTTTGATTCCTAACTGCTCCACTGAGGCAGACAACGTGCTTCTAGGAGACCTGAGGAAAGTATGATTACATTTAATTTGATATCCAAATGCATATGGATTTGGTAAGACTCCACTTAGAACTATTAACATTTTTCCTAAAGTTGGATTATTATTTTATATACTATACTCAGCAGATAAGTTCTACCTTAATCATTCCCTTTCCCACCATGTTAAGGCTAGTTCTCAGCTTGAGGCGGGAGGTGTAGGTAAAGGAATCAATTGCATTTGCTATGAATTTCAATCAATCCAAAACATTCATTAAAGCACCTGTCTATACAGGGCACTTGGCTAGGTGAGATTGAGTTAAAAATAAAAAAAGAAGACACTGGTGATGTTCTAAGGAGGAAAGATTGTTGATGATAGACTCTAGGGACAGCACGGCAGTATTTCTTCACCACAGGCAAAATTGCTACAAACCTACACGCGTATATGAGGTGAGCCTCTTGAAATCTGTTGTGTCACTGAAACCACACAAATGAAAACTTTGCTTTTTCAGAATAAGAGAAAAGGATGTTAGAATTATTGAAAAAGTCTTAATATTTTTATAAAGACAAGAAATTTTATGGTTTTCAGTCTCATCCAGTAACTAATGAGGTGTAGTCAAACAGAGGTCCTTTGAGGACCTGCTTTAAAGAATAGATAATAGAATTTGTAGGTCAAAGAGGTCGGGATAACATCAAACAGAGGCTTCTTGGCATTCATTGCAGTAATTTTCTGTTATTACACTCAGGAAAAGAGGTTTCTATTTCATAGATTCCAACCTAGAGACCATAGCTCTTCCTCCTTGTATTTCTCTTTGGTACCCTTCTTTATTGTGCATTCAGTACAATACAAGTTTAATCATCTAGGAAGTATGAAGAAATATTGGGGTACAGATGACAAAAAATAGATGTCACTGTTTAAACTAGCTTAATAGTTAACAAAATCATCAGGTTTTTATAGTTGCCTCTGTGTTACCCTAAGCCAGATTTTTTTTTACTATTAAGCCCTGATCCTTTAGAAACCTCCTGACTTTCTTGTTGTGAACCATTTATATTTCTCAATTCCAAGTTGAACCTTCTGTCTCTGAAGTACTATTAACTCTTTCCTAGATATTGCTTTTTGCACTTAGGAAAAAAAAACCCTCTCTAGGCTGATTCTTTGTCTCCTTGGAAAGATTACTTTCTGAGGTTTCCTCTTGCTCATAAGGCTCTCTAAATGGCTCTCTCTGGTCAGTTTTATTGTCAACTTTATTTCTAGCTGCTAACTGGAGTCTTTCAATTTGGATCAAGTCATCTTTTGCTTCTGTATGTCAGATAGCATACTTATGTAATTTAAAGCCACATGTAAATGGTATTTCTAAAGTACCCTAAAAAGTGTTTTTTTTCTCTAGTGACTTAGACATTCTATTTGCAATCTAGTTTCTACTGCAATACCTAGGGGTACTCTGTACCCTTGTGTGAGCTCCCTTGAAAAACTACTTTGGGACTCAAGGTAAACTGGGGTTTACATCCACTCAAACCGCAACCCCCTATAAATATGTTTAATTATCCTACTTATCAAGAAAACACAAAGGTATTGAGTGAAATGGTGTGGAAAAGTAGAAATAGCAACATTTCTCCCATAAGCCTGGGGAACACCCTACAAATATATACAAAATCTCTGGGAAGAGTGAATACTCACAGGTTTTATGTATATGTAACAGGGCTTGGACATATGTTGTTCATCCTTTATTTTTGATGAGGACCAATGACATCATAATGTTAGGATAAAATAGAGGTTGATGGATGATGTCTTGACTTGACCATGAATTGGATTTACATGAGGCAGAGTTGTCAGCTTCATTCTCTCTTCCAGAGCTATCAAAGTCCAGTGGCAGGATAAAAGTCAGGACAACTGGTGGTAGCCTCAGAGCAGTGGATAACCTTGGCATCTTCAAGGTCTGACCATACTCTGAGCTCTCCACAGCACCTGCTTCAGCTGCCTTCATGGCTGTTGAAATGAGTTGTTCTCATCTGCCTATTCTGCCAGGGGAAGTCTTCACATGCTGGGGGTAGACATCCCCCTAACTCACTGATGGGTTTGAAACCTGTTGGTTACTCTCAAGTTGGTTTAGCTGGTCTGCTGAGATGATTTTACTGGGGTGCGGCTGCTGTGAATATTAGTTTCTGGGAGTTACAGGTAAGAGTTGAGTGATCAGTGGCCACTAAAGGTGGATGAGAAGCCCTTAAAAGAGCTTGGCAAGGCCTCACACCAAAGGCACTATTTTTTCCTGAACTCCTCACAACCCCTATACACACACAGATCATCTAAGATAGTGCCACCCATAGAACTTACTTCTGGGTGGACTGGCACTTGCATGGTCATTCTGCGTTGGCCAACAAAGTAGTTGAGAGTAGCCTTTTTCCATTAGCTGCATGGTGGGAATTGTATCTTTAAATCTACCTGACTGAGGCATACTCTCTTTTTTCCAGTAGTATCCAGGAGGGAAGATCTAGTTCATCCATAGCATGGTCACCATGCAGTAATCTGAGTAAGAAATTTGGAAGGGCAAAGTGGCCCTAAGAAATGGTCTTGGGATTTTGGCCTTGTTTCCACTGTCTTTTTTATTTCTAGGTTCAGAGTGGAGTCCCAGATCTGGAACCTCCAGCTGCTGAGTCCTTGGCATCCAGAATTTCGGGCTGGATGTGTAATCAGTTCATCAGGGAAGCCCAAGAAAGGCAGGGTTCTGGGACGCAAGCTCAGAAGGGACTTCACGTTTGCAAATTGGGGATTAATGTTATTTAGGAATTGATGTAAGCTGTGAATCTAATATCCCTCTCCACCTCAGAGACCAAAGGGAGATTATGACCCCAGGTTTTGGGAGAATATATGTTTGTTCTTGCTATACTTTTGAAGTAAATATCTCTTTGAAAAAGCTGATCTGACTATTAAATGGTTAAGTAGAATTGTGGTGCTTGGGACTCCTAAAATTGGGGGAACACAATAGAGGCTTATGCTATTGGAAAAGACTAGGAATCCCATAATTCCGTTAAGAATACTGGAGAATGCCAGTGAAAAGGTGAAATGAAACACACTCAGTCTTCAGGTGTTGGGGGCCAGGGAAGCCAGAGTTAAACATACGAAGGGAATGACCCATTAGGGGACATATATGACAAATGGCAAAGGCATATGTATCTCTGATGCTTTTGGATTTCCAACTTTTCTGATGATATTCCCTTATTGGTTTCACTGGGCTTGCACCTGCATGTTGTATGTTTTCGCTGCTGCTCTATGTCCCACCCCTGGGACATAAAACTGGATCTTTAATGAAATAAAGAACTTCTAAACATTCTTGATGAAAAGACCAGAGCTGTGGAGAAACTTTGACGTTCAAACACAAGAATTAAATGAAACCTCTAAGATAAACACAAATGAACAGTGACCAAGGACTAAGCAAGAATGAACTGCTTACATTCAAGTATGGGGAGATGATACATGTGTCCCTTCTCATCCTTATCATCATCAAGGTTCACAGAGCAAGTCCAATTAGAAAAGACTTGAGGGTACTTCTGTTATGTCTCAATGATTTTAAGAAAAGAATAGAAAGAGAGGGAAAGAGGAATACATTGGGCTGAGGGATTGGGAAAGGAAAGGAGAAAGTTAAGGAAAATTATCTCATAATCAGGGCGCACAAGTAGATGTCTATACAAACAAGGAGGAGGAAATGGGGATAATGGCTGACACTTGAACCTCACTCCTATCTGAACTGGTCAAATAAACACACACACACACACACACAGTTGGGTACAAAAGTACATATCATTCAACAGGGAAATAGGTAAAGGGGAGGAAAGAGTAACAGAAATTAGAGGATAGATTAGAGGAGGGATTAGCTTTAAGTAAAACAAAGTCTGAGGTTGTACAAAAATATTTGTAATTTTTTTTCAGGTGGCAAAGGACATGAATCTGAGAGGGTGTTTATAAATTGAGGAATGGATGAACAAGTTATGGCATATAAATGTGATGGAATACTATTTGTTGAACTCTTAATGTAATGACCAACCAAGATTCCAGAGGCCTAATGATGAAATATGTTAGGCATTTCCTGATAGAGAGGTGAAGGATTCAGAAAGCAAAACGAGAAAAATATTTTTTACTACATGGCCAATGTGAAAATCTGTTTTGCTTGACTATACATGTTTGTAACAAGGGTTTTGTTTTTATTGCTTTCTTAATGTGGGACAAGGGGAAGAAAGAGGGAGGGAGAGAAGACTGATTTTTGAAAGTAAAATGAAATTTAATTAAAAAATGTGTGTGTGGTTGGCAACAAGCCTTCTGGGCTTTGAACTGCCCCACACTATAATTAATTTCTTGGCAAAGCCTTAAAAAAGTATATAGAGAAAGTATAAAGATGAATTTTAGTTCTATCCTTCCCCATCCCCCTCCATGTGAATTCATACAAATAAAAAATGGATTGGGTCCAAATTATTGTGATTTAAAAAATATAGGTCTTATAGTCATGTAAGTCCAAATTACTGTGATTTTTTTACATGTCATATTATAGGCATATTATAGGTAGCTAGTGGCACAGTGGGTAGAATACCATACCTGGAGTCAGGAAAATGAGTTCAAATCCAGCTTTATGTACTTACTAGCTGTGTGATCCTGGGCAAGTCACTTAACCCTCTGCCTCAATTTTGTCACAAGGTTGTGAGGATCAAATGAAATAATATTTGTAAAAAGTACTTAGACCAGTGCTTGGCACATAGTAGACACTATATAAATACCCATTTCCCTCTCCATTTTCTCCCTAATAAACAATTCATTATAGAAACAAAATATTGAAGGAAGAGATGCAGATGAGTTTTAAATATCACATGATAAAAGAAGTCTCTTCTGGCTCCTTTGAATAATATCATTGAGAAACTCTGAAGCCCAGAATTAGAAAAGCATCTACGTATGGTAGATTTCAACTTAGTTGATTTTTGTCAAATTTATGCTTAGTGTTTTTTCTTAATTACTTTAAAAATCAATAATTCATTATTAACTTAGGTAATTTAATTTTTAAGAATTTATTGATTTTTGACACATTTTGAATTCTGAACTGTCTCCTTCACTCCCTCCACACCTTGCACTAGAGAAGGTCAGAATTTCACACACACATGCATATATACACACACACATATACAGATATACATGTACACACACGTACATATGTGTATATACATATGTGTGCATGTATACATACATGCACACACACACACATATATACACATATATGTATAAAAACCCAGACTATGCATACTTCTATTTATTAGTTCTTTCTCTGGAGGTAGACAACATCTTCCTTCATAGGTCTTTTGTAGTTGATTTGACTATTTACAATACTCAGAATAACTTAGTCGTTCACAGTTCTTTAAATCATATTGCTGTTACAATGTTATTTTGGTTTTGCTCATTTCACTTATCATTATTTCATGTAAGTCTTTCCATGTTTTTTAAATCAACCAGCCCATCATGTCTTACAGCCCAGTAGAGTTCCATCACAATCATATACCACAACTTGATGGCTTAATTAATTTTAAGTAATAAATTCTTCATTTGTAAAATAGAGAAAATAATAGCACCCTCTCATAAAATTATTGTAAAGATCACAAGATAATAATTGTGAAGTGCTTGGCACAGTGCCTGGCACATAGTAAGAGCTATAGAAATGTTATTGTGCTACTACTTCAAAGAATAATTTTTATTTGGAAAATACTTTAAAACCTTTATTGTTGTTTATTACTTTTGTTTTTATTGCAATAAGCAAGGTGGCTTGTGATGAGGGCTTTTGACTTTTAAAAGTATAATTGTCGTATCCATTTTATTTGACATCTTTAATGTCATATTGATTTCAGGTCACTCAGAGGTATGGGTTATAAATTGAGAACACCTGGTAGTTATAGGATTTACAAATAGTTTGTATTCAATAAAATTAAGAGTAGTGTTGAGAGTTTCCTACTGTTGATTTTTGAGAGAATTCCTGTGCCTATTGAGTATAATACATCACAGATACACCATCATCACAACCGCTACTGCTTTCATTTCTATTTTATTTCTTTCTAGTTTGTTCACAAAGTGCTTTCATAAAATTTATCTTTTTCTCCTAACCTTAACAATTATGAAGATTATAATAATTCACATTTGTATTGCACATTTGTATAGATATTTTAAGGCAAATATCATTATCCCCATTTGACAGATGGAAAAATTGAAGACCAGAGAAATTAAGTCCCTTGCTAAAGGAAACACAACTCATAGGTGGCAGGACCAGTAAGTATTCATGTGTCATCATTCTGAGGCTAGAGATCCCTCTTCTTTGTTGTTCACCATTTCCTTCCAGAACTTGCTTGCTATTAGAGATAATGTCTGAAAGTTCTCATTTTCTTAAAACAAACAAAAATGAAACCATGTGGAAATATAGTATCATTTTAGAAAGTTCCTATTATTTCAAATGTTTCTGTTCCTTCTTTTCTCCTTTCTTATTTCTATGTGTGTGTGTTACTAGCAAATGCAGACTCAATGCCACATTGCCTGGCATATGGCAGATCAATACTGTACTCGAATGAAAAGCTGTGAACACTTTTTTTTTTGCACAAGGATTCTTGCTTTTTCAATGGCTCAGCAGGCAGCTATTTATTGCAGCAGTTGCCTTTAAGATCTTAAAACAGGTGAGCATCTGCCCCGAGCAAAGAGGGTAAAGTTAACAAGAGGCTGTAGGGTGTTATGGGACTGCCAGTAAAGGTGGCAAGGTTGTAAGAGATAATACACAGGGGTGGTGTGATGTTTCAAAGGTCTTGGCATTCTTTCTCTGGACTTCTGACAGTGTTGGTAAGTGAAAGATATCCTGCCAGTCTGCTTATGCCTTCAACTTCATTTCTTAACTAAGAGCCTTGCTAGATACTTCCTCTTCTGGAGACCACTGCGGCCTTTGTGAGGGAAGTCAAGATTGTAAGGGAGAATACACAGGTATGGTTTGACGTTTCAAAGGTCTTGGCATTCTTTCTCTGGATTTCTGACAATGTTGGTAAGTGAAAATATCCTGTCAGTCTCCTCACGCCTTCGATTTCATATTCTTAAGAGTCTTGCTAGATACTTCCTCTTATGAAGACCACTGTGGCCTTTGTGAAAGAAGTCACATTCACTTGGTGTTTTGGAGCTATTGTGGATGTAGACCCATCCTCACCTGTAAGGGCAGACATGATCAATCATTTTGAAGGCCTTGTTCTCAAACTTACTCAACAGTATTACTCAGACATTTTTGGTTTTTAAATTGATGGAAGTTTATGAACTAGTGGTTTGTTTTTGTTTTTTAATATACTGTACATTCCACTTTTCTCTTCCCACACAGTGCAGGGAATCCATAGTAGCCTGCTATTCTCTACAAGCTGAAGAGAAGTATGTTTTAGGCAGGAAGAATTTCTGCTTAGATATTTCTAGACCATTGTAACAAGGCTGGACTTTAGAGTATTATTTCTCACTCCAAATTGCTTGCCATGGCAGTTTAATGACCTAAAATAAAAAGGCAACCTTTTTTTCCCTCTCTTTGTTGATATATAGCTTTCAAATAGGGCTCCTCACCATGAAATAGGACTTTGCTGCTGAGTGTTATAATGAGTATCAGAAAAGTTTCCCTTGACCCTTGTAGGAAGGGAGAACTGGTTGAAGGGTTCCTCCTAGAAGATGATCTTGTAGTCTAGGCATTTAGAATGGCATTATGCGGAGTCTCTGTTACAGAATATAAATTCCTTGAAGTCAAGAATTAATCTTTATTTCATCTTTGTTTCCACAAGTGGCAGCTTGTCATTGTGGATAGAGTAGTGGCCTTGGAGCCAGGAAGACCTCAGCTCAAGTGCTGCCTCTGACACATGGTGGCTGATAACCTGGGGGAAGTGACTTAACCTGTCAGGGGTCTAGGCAACTCTGAGACTATATATTGCAGAGAAAATGCTGACTTGCTTTGGTAGAAGTAACATCCCCGTTTGGGAATTCCTTATGCCAATAAAATCATAGGTTTAGTCCCCATTATATAGCCCTATTCGTAGCAGCTAGTCTGCTTACCTAGAGTAGGTATTTACTAAATTCTGATTGAGTTAGTGTATTTCCCTGTTTATTCATTGGTAAATTGAAGTGCTGTTATGAACATGCTGTGTGTACAAAAGCTGAAGATCAGGATAAGAGATGGGAGTACTCGCTATGAGGGAGCTACCACCTGCCCTGTTCATAGGGTTCTTTGACAAAACTAGAAAATAGATGGATCATAGGATCATAGATTTTGAGATGGAAGGGACCTTAGAGGCCATGTAGTTTTAACTCATTATTATTATTATTATTATTATTATTATTATTATTTTTACCAATAATGGCACTGAAACCCAGTGAAATTAAGTGACCTCTGCCATGTTGTACAAGTAGTAAGTTTCAGATGTGGAGTTTAAACCTGAGTCCTCTGGCTCCAGATCCAGTAATTGTTCTACTGCACTAGAGGAATGGTAGCCACAAATTCCATTCTAATTCAATATGAGCAAACATTAATTGATGGTCTGCTTTACCACCGTGCTTCAACTGCCTTCTCACACTGGCATTTCCCTCAGCGATTATGGCCTTTTCACCCTGGAACATTCATCTCCCATTCTAGAACCTCCATTTGGAGAAGGGGCTCAAGAGAGTCAGTCTTCATTCTTCTTCTGACTCTTAGGACTTTACCACCATGCACCCACGATGGTGTCTTCTGCTCTCCTCCTTTGAAGCTTGTGTTGCTTTCTCCCATTAGAATATTAGCTTCTTGAGGGCAGTGACTGCCTCTTTTGCTTGTATTTGTCTCTCCACTGCTCACTACAGTGCCTGGCACATAGTGCTTAATAAATGTTTCCTGATTTATTGAAAGAATGAATGAATAAAACATTTATTAAATGCTTGCTCTTTGCAAAGCATTGTAGAGAATTAGAAAAGCCCAAGAACTGCTGTTCTCAAAGAGCTCATGTTCTAATGGGGAAAATGATACATATGGAAGATTTTAGCTGCAAGTCAGATGTGAAAGTCCCATGATCCTCCAGGTACAGCAGCAAAACAGATGGTAATGGCTTCTCTTATTGTTGACTACTAGGTACAGAATCTTGTGTTAGGGATTGAGGGAGGTACAAAGTTTAGATTAAATATTATTAAAAGCACTATCTATGGACCTCATGTACATAATAGTCTTCTGCATTTTCCTTGCAAGCTTGGAATAATTACAGACATTTATCTTTACAAAAGGACTATCTCTGATATACTTCTAAAGGCATGCTAAAGAAGCTCGAAAGGATTTTGTTTTAAAATGCCATTCACTTTTAGCTGATCTTTCAGAATGAATTAGTTCCCAGTATTACAAGAAGGAGGACATTACGGAATTACATTAATTTATTATTTTCTTCTCGTGGTTCAGTTGTTTCAGTCGTGTCTGAATCTTTGTGACCCCACTTTCTGGGATTTTATCAGCAGAGATACTGGAGTGGTTTGCCATTTTCTTCTCCAGCTCATTTAGCAGATGAAGAAACTGAGATAAATGGTTAAGGACTTGCCCAAGGTCACACAGCTAGTAAGTATCTGAGGCCAGATGTGAACTCAGGAAGATGAGTCCTCCTGACTCCTGGTCTAGCACTCTATCCACTATGCCATGTAGCTGACCTGTTATTATTTTCTATCTTCTTTGAATTAAAAGATATAAGTCTGCTGTAGTTAAAGTACATTTTGATGTGGTTTCTGTAACAGATAGACTAGGTAAGAAATAATCACCTGGAACTTGAGTAGTTGGAATTTTTTTTTCTCAACTGGACCAACCAATAATAACTTACTGTGTCTTTGGGCAAGCCCATTTTTTTTTTGTTTAAAACTTTCTGAAAACCCAGTGTTTTAAGTGCCAGAATGTATGTGTATTTTGGGCCTTGACTGTCAGAACTTTGGCTTCTTAAAAGTCTCAGCTTTCTTGTTTTTTGAATTGTTAAAATAAGGTTTGCCATCTCTCCTTCAAGGATTTTTTTGAAGATTTATGAGCTAAAATAAATGTACAAGTAGGATGTATCTAGGATGAAAGGAGTCAAATAAATAAATGCCAAGGGTTTTGGTAGCATTTCTTAGTATGTAAAGGGCTCAGTTCTACCTCTTTCACTGTATTAGCTAATGATGAAAATGATATTATGCATGCATCATGCATTTTAAATAAATTCCTATTTACTTTTTATGTTATCTTATAGAAGTACAGAAGCTCAGAGGCTATCTAGTTAAATCCATAACTGAACAGGAATGCTCTTTATAATATCCCTCAAAAGTAGTCACCCATCTAATACTTGAAGACTTCCAATAAAAGAGAGCGCTCTATCTCCAGAGGCAACTGATTCCGCTTTTGCAAAGATTTATTTTTTAGGAATTTTTTCCTCTCTCAAATTGCCTTTTTGTGATGTTTCTTCCTCACTCTTACTTCTTCTCCTGAGACAAGCAGAGTAATTATATCACTCATCTTCCTCATGACACTTCTTCAAACACTTGAAGAGAGCTGTAATATCTTCCCTCTTCCCTTTTCCCCAAGTCTAATCTTCTTTACGCTAAGTTGTACCAGTTACCTCCACAAATCCCAGTACCACATGTTCCCCAGTCTTAACTCTCACCATTTCGATTGACTTCCTCTGAATGATCCTCAATTTATCAATGTCCATTCTAAAAAGTGTCACACAGAACTGAACATGGTACTTCATATATAATTTTTCTAATTTGGTCATAGTACATCGGGACTATGGATCACTTCTTATTCATAAACCATGTCTCTCTTCAAATTTTTTTTCATAGAGTGTCTTTGTTTTCATATAACCAATGTTTCTCTATGTATCTCTTCTGTCTTGCTCTCTCAAAGAGCAATTCCTTATAAAAAGCAATAAAGAAAAAAAGAACAGTTCAGCAAGCATCAAAAAATCCAACTTTATATGCAATGTTTCATACCCATAATCTCCTATCTCTGCAAAGAAAAAGAGGTGCATTTTTACATCTCACTTAAGCTCTTCAGTTTCTTTATATTTTTTAATTTTTAAATTTATTTAATTTTTAATTCATGAGATAAAACAAGCATTTCTATAACACAGCATAATTAAAAAAGATTGCACATGAAATTACAAATCTATTATGTACAACTTGCTATCCTTTTAAAATATACAAATATATATATAGTAAAGTTCTTGTGTAAATTTACTTTTCCCTCTTTTCTTTTTCTATTCTCCTTCCCCTGATGAAATCATTCTATGCACACTTCTACTTATTAGTTCTTTTTATTGATCCTGATAGTATCTTCATTCCTATCGCCTTTATAGTTAATCTGGGTATTTATAATAGTCAAAATGACTTGTTTTCTCAAAGTTTTTCTTAAAACGATATTATTGTTACTGTATACAATGTTCTCTTGGTTCTGCTCATTCTGTTTTTCATTATTTCATACAAGTCTTTCCATAGTTTTCTAAGATCATCGAACTCAACATTTCTCATAACACAGTGGTTTTCCATCACAGTCATACACCACAACTTGTTCTGCCATTCCCCAATTGATGGGCATCCCCACAATGTCCAGTTCTTTGCCACTACAAAGAGAGCTATTATAAACATTTTAGAACAACCAGGTTCTTTTCCTTTTTTCCTAATTGTCTTTGCAAATAGACCTAGTAATGGTATTGCTGGGTCAAAGATTATAGGCACTTTATTAATCCTTTGGGCATAATTCCAGATTGCTCTCCAAAATGGTTGGATCAGCTCACAATTCTACCTGATTTCTCATAATAATCCAATGCAATAGACGTACTACCTACTAAGCTGGGTTATTGTGAGAAAAGTACCTCAAAAAGCTTGAAGTGCCTTAAAATATAATTTATTATTATTAAATCTATCCCAATAAATTTTTTCTACCCTGTTAATAAGATTTCTAACTTTAAACTCTTATAGGTACGGATGATCCATATGGATGATCCAAACTAATTCTGATAGACTGCAGGAAAATCTTAGGAATCCGTGAGAATATGCAAAAAAATGTTAAGTTAGTGGGAAAAGGTAATGCAATAGATTCAAGAATAAGTAATCCAACCTAGATTATATATATGTATATACACAGCCATATATGTGAATGAATTATTGTGAATAATTATGTAATAAAAAGCTAGTGTAATTTTATTTTTATATGTGAATTAATTCTTCTGAATGATCAAATTAAATAGTATATATAAAACCAATTTCAAACTTTAAAGCACACTGCTAATGTTAGCTATTATTTTTATTATGATGAACAATCACTGAATATATGTAAATAATGTCATTCAATGAATATTTATCAAATGTATACTAAGTGCAAGGCACCTGAGACTCTGGGCAATATAATGAAGACATTGTATCTTTTCTCTAGTTTATAATATAGTAATGCAAACAGCTCACTTTTTGTAATATTTTAACAATTTTAGATACAGGTGATGCAGTGCCTAGAAGACAGGACTTGGAATCAAGAAGACCTGAGTTCGAATCCTGCCTCGGTCATTTAGCTATGTGACTTAGGCAAACTATACATAACCTCTATTTGCTTCTGTTTCTTCATCTGTAAAATTAGGATAATAATTGTATCTATCTCCCAGGTTTGTTGTTGTGTGTGTGTGATCAGATGAGATAACATGTAAAAGCCTGTCCTTTTTTGGGCATCTCTATCACTTCTTTTAAACTTATCCCCATTCCCAGTGTCCATAGAAACTCTTCTTTGCAACAAATAAGTGTAATCAAGCAAAGCAAATCAACTTATTGGCTATGTCTGGAAATGTTTGTCTACTTTTGTGTCTCTAGTTCATCACCTCTCCACCAAGAGGTGAGATGCTCGTTTGCTCCCTAGTCTTCTAAAGTTATGACTGGTCACTGTGTTGATCGGAATTGTTTTATTTTATACTACTTTGGTCATCAAGTAAATTATTTTCTGTCTGTCTCTCTCATATATCTATATATGTACTATACCTCCAAAGTGACTAAAACGTACATACTCCTTGATCTAGTGATATCACTACTGATTTCTGAGGCATACATGATCACACTAAAAATTTAACAACCGGCTCTCATGAGACTGTATGAGCTGCATCTAGCACATCCTTAACTGGACTGTACTGTTATGCATTGTATTAGCCAATGGGAAAGATTATTATAAAGATTAAGACATAGTCTTTGCTCTTTTACAATTTATAATCTAGAAGAAAGAGTTTAGAATTTCTTCATAAGGATCCCTTTCTCTGTTCCTTTCTTTTCAGAACATTTGATGTTTATGACATATGTGCAAGAATAAGCATGCTGTCTAGAGTTTGCAGGGGTCATTGGGATATTTTGGTTAAATAAAGTAAGCAGAATTTCTTTTTGTTAGTCTATTATTCACAATTTTCCAAAGCATCGTCTAGCGCAGTGCGAACCTGGGAAGTCACAAATGTCCACAGAAGGCAGAGTCTTCACTTCTAAAGTTTGATTTCAAACGTAAGTTTATTGATCCCACACACAATCTGCTAGTTTGTAAACTGCCATATGTACCTGCAGGCCCTTGGGAAAGCAGTAACAACAATACACTGGAATGAAAAAAAAAACAACACAACCATTCTGTTTTTTATTTTGTTTCTGCCATATGGTTTGGTGACTTTGGTGATTCTGGGACTTGAACTCACTAGAACAGTTTGAAACCTCTATGAGCTGTAACCAACTCTTTTAGAGCTCAAGTCCAAATAATGATTTGAGAAGTATTCAGAAACATACAAGAGAAATTTACCAATCAAGTCCTTTGGAGACAAAAATCCTTTTTAACAAAATCAATCTGGAAGTGGAAGTGACTGGAGGAGGTTCAGAGAAAGGGGTGTCCCTGGAGAGGGAAGAGGCAGTGGTAATATCTTAAATGCAGGTCTTGCATGGGGAGGCCTGCAGCCAGAGAGAGGAATGTACATATGGAATTTGAGTAGCTTAAGACATCTAGAAATGGACAAGAGGCCATCTGAGCAGGTCTCCACATCACAGACAGGCCATAGAAAGGTAGCTGTTGCCCTTGAATGGCTAGCCAAAGAACTACAGTTTACTGTGCCTGGATGGAAGGAAGGAATACTAGGTGGAGACTCAGGAGGGAGAGAATTCACACTCATGAAAACATTCCTAGGCTTTCTATGTTATTTTTGTTTCTAGTAATGGACATCTAACAATGAAGTCTATCACTGGAATGTGTTTTCTTTTGTTAACAAAGATATTGGAGTATATGTGGATTCTGTTTAGGGTTCCACTCAAACTTGTTTGATTACTGTTTCTAATCATAGTACATCTTTGCCTTGGAGCTTTTCAGATCATTTGTAATTAGGGACATAGGATAATAGATTTAGAGATAGAAGGTAATAAGGATAGAAGTATAAAGGTAATGTAATAAAATTCCTTTATTTTATAGTTAAGGAGATAGAATCGCACAAAGGTTGAATAACTTGTCCAAAATCACAGGGTAGTAAGTGACAGAACCAGGATTTAAATGCAGGGCCTCTGACTCCAAATCCCATAATCTTTTCCCTGTACTGTTTTGATTCCCAAATACTTATCTGTATAAATGTTCTTTTCCTCCAGTAGAATGCAAGCTCATCGAGGATAAAGACTTTTTCAATTTTGTCTTTGTATCCCCAGTGTCTGACAAATTGGCATTTAATAAATGCATGTCAAGTTAAGCTAGATTTTTATTGAAGGTTGGCTCTTTGGAAATGGACTGTTTGAGATCTGCTTCTTTCTCCGTGATGGAGATTCAGTTGAGATCCTCTCTTTTCCTCACCACTGTCTTGTCTCCTATTTTCCTCCTGCCATCAACCTTAATTCTAAAAATCTAAAGACTGCCATTATTTTTAAGTGCCAGCTAAAATCAAATTTAGGTGCCTATATAGGATTATAAGAGCAGACTTGTGCATTTATTATTAATATATTTTATTTTATTTATCACAGATTGATTTAAAGAATTACACTATTGGTACCAGATTATAGCCCCAAATGGCATCTGAGTTTGGGTTTATGAACACTGAGCTTTTGGTTGAATTCTGTCTTCCTTCACAGCCTCTAGAAATTAATCCTACATGCAACATCATGTGGGCTAGTTGCCCTGGTTACTCTCATGCATTTTGCCAGATCCTCAGAAAAGATGTGATCTCTAATTAACCTTAAAGTTAACAGGCTAAAAGCAAGAGTTGCATAACAACTCAAAAAGAGAGGCAGAAAATACAGTCCTGGGTGACTTAAATCATAAGTGATGTTCATTAGCTCCTTCACTGAGATGTTTAGACAGAGTGGTTTTCTAGTAGGACTAGAAATGGGAAAGCCTCAGTGTTAAAGTGGCATTCTAGATAGATTTGCCAATGTAGAAATATTTTTATCTTAATCCTCAAGTGTAAATGTGTTGTCACAAAATAGAATAGGAATAGAAATAGAGATAAAGCCTAGAACTGCGATTTCAATGACATCGGTAACTTCTAGGAGAGGAAACTTCTTTTATCAATGAATTTTAACATCTTCTCTGCAATTTAGAGTCTTAGATGACTAGTTGCCTTGGGCACTGAGAGGTTAAAAGACTTGCCCAAAATCGTATTGTCAGTGTATATCAGACAAAGGACTTGAACAATGGTCTTCTGGGCTTCAAGGCTTGATTTTTATCTATGCTGCCTCTTCCAGATTAGAACAACCAAAATTGTATTTAGCTTTTCTTTCTGAGATTTACAACATTATCTAAGCCTCAAAAATTGTTTACCTCTTTTGTTCTATTTCTCCCTGTCCTTGTCAGTGCTCCTGTGTCTGGGGTAACTAAAAATGAGCTTTTTGCTCTCTAGGAACAACATAAAGGCTATTTCAGGCATGACTCAGCAGAATGTTTTATGAGATGAATAACAAAAATATATCCAGCACCCTCCATCACATACTAAGTATATCATTTTGCAGAAACAGGGGAATTATTTACAAGAGAAGACACTATTGCCCCCTCTTCCATATTATTCTTGTTAAATCTTATTGCAATATTACGCATATTTCTGTTGACCAAGCTTATGAAGTAAATGGTGATTAGGTATTGAACACAATCTGAGACAGTAGAAAGGAACCATTTAGCTACTGAGTAAGTCTTATAAGAATGAAGCTGGTAATACCGATTTTTTTTCTTCCTGGTACTTGGTAGTATGGGGCCATGTTTATATCCTCTGCCATCCTTTAGATATATCCAGAAGTTGTCTCAGGCGATTTAACTAACTTTATGCTGCTGTCAAGAAGAAATTGTTGTGGAAGAAGGGATAGCTGAGAAGAGAATGAGTATTTTTCAGAACTTCTAGGCACGTGCTAGGTGGTGATGGTGGTGGTGGGGCAACGAGAGGGCATCAAACCAAAAAATTCACCCTGAGCCAACAGATAACCATGACAAAGAGACAATAAGAATGGCGTTGTAGTAGAGAAGAACCTCTAGTTTTTCTGGCCTAGTCTATCTTTGTCCAACATGCTCTCTATTCTTTAGTTATGTCCTCTCCTCCTTCTGGGTTCCTTCTACATTTTGCTGTGCCTCATGTCTGGAATACTTTCTCCCCAAACCCCAGCACAGCTAGATACTTCCATGTACAGTTCACAGAGCGCACCAGGTGTGTAAGGAAGGAAGGCTATTTATTGACCAAACTAATTTCTACTCCTAAACAGGATGAAGGATAGGAAGAAAGTCCCCACAGACATTCCTCTCTCTGTCCAGGGGCTTGGCTTTGGGGCAAGGCCTTCCTTCTAGGAGTCTTTCCATTTTTCCCCTTCGATTTTTCTCTGTAAAGACTGAGGGAAAGGGTTATATTGACCAGTAACCAGACTCTCACTGGGAGCTATATCTGGTTATTACAACCAATAGAAAGGAAAGATAGGCTTTAATGATCTGAAGAAATGACAGAACAAAAGCTCTAGGTTTCATTTCACTTCTGCTCTTGGAAGTTTATAATACAATGAACAAATACAGGATAAATGGTTGGTAAAATGTATCTCCGGGTGGTCCTTTTGACTACTACATCAGAAATGGAGTTTTAACTTAGGTATTCTGGAGCCTATAACCACATGTGAAATGTGAAAAGCCAAAATAATAATAACTAACATTTACATGGTACTTCCTATGTGCTAGGCACTTCACAAACATCTCATCTGATCCTCACAACAACCCAGGGAGGGAGGTGTTGTTATTATGCCCATTTTATAGAGGAGTAAACTGAGTCTAACAGAAGTTAAATGACTTGTCACAGCTCATAAGTGTCTGAGGGTGGATTTTAACTTGGACCAGCACTCTGTTCGGTGGATCACCAGGCTGTAAAACCTCTTTAGAGCTTCACCACCATCCTCTCCTCTCCCTCTCCTCCCTTTGCACTGTCAAATGGCATTTATAGTCACATTCAGCAAAATATTAGACAGTAAGCTCTTCATCCAAAGGAAATGGGCTGAAGAACAATGACAAAACCAAAACTGTTCCTTGGTGAAAGATCCATGTAGAGGGAGTAGAAAGCTCTATAGAAAAAAATATCCATCCGCATGGATGCATATGGGGTGGGGTGGGGGGAGGGAGAGGAGAAAGAAGCCCCTTCCTGCTTAGCTTCCTTTGTAATTAAGGTGGGAAATGACTTCCCCTCCAGCTTTACTCCCACTCTGGTTGCTGTTCCCTCATCAGCTTGTGGCAGACCTTTCATCCCACTTGAATAACCTCTCTTTTCTCTGCCTATCTCTAAAGCCGTGGTTCCCTCGCTCTCTTCAATCCTGGACACCCTGGTGCTCAGACTTTTTGGGGCTGCATGATTTCATTCTGTCCGGTTCCAACCTCATAGGGCAGAATCACGAGCTATCCTCTAGGGGACTGTGTAATTAGTTTGTAGGAAAAGTTTTACTTGGAACATTTCAGGCAAGAAGGTTACAGTTTCCTTGAAGGTCGGTGTCTCTCTACCTCAACGCATAGCAGTTAGAAACTAATAAGACCTTCCTGACTAGACCTTTCTTGTCCTTGTAAGAATACCTGGTCTAATCTTGAATTGACCATGGCACCAGGAGCTGCCTTGGAGCATGGACCCAGGAGTCCTAGACTATTGTGAACTGCCACTTCTTCCATGGCCTGAAGATCATTGAGCCCACCACTGTGCTAACATCTCTGATTATATTCTTTAAAATTTTTTTTTTTATTTTAGACAAATGTTAAAACAAATACATAATAGGAAGAGAAAAAGAAACAAACTTAAATATTGAACTTGAATATAAATAAGAAAAGAAAAAACATGTCATGTGCATAGCAGAACATAGGAGAAGATTCAGAATATAAGGCAGTAACTTATCACTTCAGGAAAGCCTATATATTAAATACTGTGTGTTATATTGAAAGCTGTCCATTTTTCTTTGTTTCCTTGTAGGTTTTCTTTTGTTCTCCGCTGTTCAGTTTTTACTTTGTTCTTTTCCCCTCTTCCCCCCGCCCCCTACTCACCACCCCAAGGCTACAAATGAGCATAGATATTTTACATATAGGTATTGATATATACATACGTGTATACATATATACATACATGTACATATACACACATACATATATAAACATATACTTTCCCTAAGAGAGTCTACTCCTAATCTTGTTTTTATGTTTGTGCATATCTCTTCTAACTCCTCTACATGACTTCTATCTGCTACTTTGCCCTCCTGTTACTTAACCTACCCCTGCTCCAGGAATCTCGCCCCGCCCCATCCTCCCATTCCCCTAAATCTAAACACCTTTCTATACCCCCTTTTAACCTATTACCTCACCCTCCCCTCTAAAGATCCCTCCTTTATTCTCTCCCCACTCCCTGTCCCCTTAGAGTTTTATTTCCTTTTAAATTGAGAAGACTTTTATACTCTTCTAGATGTATGTGTATTTTCCCCTCTTAAACTCATTCCCAATGAAAGTAGGTTTCCAGAACTAATAGCTCCCCTCCCCCATCTAATTCCTTTGTATTGGTTCTTCCTCTTGCACCTCATTTGTATAATTACTCTTTTAGCTGTTCTTGAATGGTTTACTTTTTAAAGTCATATCATACTCAGGAGTCTACTCCAATCTTTCTTATAAGCTACCTAATTACTAGTAACAATCTTAGACATAGGTTTTACATGTTCCATACATAGAAGGTAAACACTCCATCCTTATTAAGTCCCTTGTAATTGGTCATTGGTATGCATCTTATATTTCTCTTGGCTTTTGAATGTCAAATCTTCTATTGAGTTCAGTTTTTTTTGACAGAATCCTGAAAGTCTGACAGTTGATCAAATGTCCTGTTTTTTTTTTGTCGTTCAGAATTGTGCTTAGCTTTGCTGGGTATGATATGTCTGGCCAAAGGCCCAGTTCTGTTGCTCTTCGATATATAGTGTTCCAAGACCTGCTATCTTTTAGTGTGGCTGATGCTAGATCTTGTGAGATTCTAATTGTGGTACCATCATGTGTAAATTGTCTTTTTCTTCTTGATCTTAATATTTTGTCCTTGATCTGGGGGTTTTGGAATTTATAACATTCCTGTTGAGTTTTCCTCGTAGGATCTCTTTCAGGGGGTGATCGATGGATTTTTTCTATTTCTTCTTTCCCTTCTTGTTCTAATGCTTTAGGACAATTTAATTATTTTTGTATTATTGTATCAAGATTCTTCTTTTAATCAGAACTTTCAGGTAGTCCAATTATTCTTATGTTTTCTCTTCTTGATTTGTTCTCTAGGTCCATTGTTTTTCTTATGAGATGTTTCACATTTTCTTTGATTTTTTCATTCTTTATATTTTGTTTTTTAAATTTCTTCATCTTTTGTAACTTCGCTGGCTTCACCTTGCCCACTTCTGATTTTCAAGGTGTCATTTTCTTCCTCAAGATTCTGGATCTCCTTTTCTAATTGGTTGAATTTCTTTTATAATCTTCTTGTTTTTCTTGTATTATTCTCATTTTTCTTTTTATTTATTTTTTCCTCAATCTCTCTCATTTGATTTTTAAAGTCTTTTTTAGGTTCTTCAATGAATTCTTTTTGGGCAGGTGACCATGTGACATTGCTCTTTGGGGTAGAAGAGGGTTTCTTTGCTTCAGTTTCCTCTTCCGAAGACATCCGTCTTCTCTATTTCTATAGTAGCTCTCTGTGGTTGGATTTTTTCTCTTTTGCCTGTGCAGTTTTTTTGGGTAATAATTTAGTTTTTAAAATCACCTCTAGTCCTAGGGTGTGGGGGATGGTACCTCTGACCTCTGATCCTCTTCAGTTCTACCTTCTGACCTTGAACTCCAACCAAGACTTCCAGTCTCCTGTAAGGGCCCACAACCAGTACTGCTTCTGCACTAACTGGGCATGCACTGGTTCCTTCTCACCCTCAGCCACGTCTCTGCTCACAGCTGGGTCTGGCATTCCTTGTCAGCAGAGGTTCCTTAGATCTTCCCCAGGTCAGATGCACAACTCGCCTTACTGTTGGGGGTGGGGTAAAAGTTCCTGTGGCTGGGGCTGAGGCAGCCTCCTAACCCCCCCCAGGGATTAGGCTTGTTGTTAAAGGACCCTATCCTGGAGGTGTTTACTCTTTACCCAGAGGAAATCTAGTCCTGCTAATCTTCTTCAGGTCTTGTCCTTATTGTCCAAAGAGGGAGGTTCCCTGTTCTGCCCCTATTCTTATTTGTTTTCACAGCTCTATGTTCTCCCAGAGGCACTATTTTATCTCTTTTGTGGAAGAAAATGTTGAGAGCTTGAAATTTCCTGACCTACTCCGCCATCTTCCCAGAATCCTCTCCTGATTATATTCTTTCTCTAGCCCTTCTCCAACCTGCTTTGGAGAAGTTAGTCCTAGCCTTGGTATATAGGGATTGGTGGGTTACCCTACTTTAGAGGTGTCAGACCTAGTGATGTTGATAGGCTGAAGGGCTGCTTTCATTGGATGGTTTCAATACTGGCCCCAGTGGTCATTAGGCTGTCCTAGTTCACTTCCCTTGTTATCACCGTCATAGGGGTCCATCGCCAGTCATTTTGACTTTTGTCTTGCCACTGGAGTCTGATGACTGGAGGAGAGAGTAAGGCTGATGACTTTGTGCAGCTCTGACTCACTTAAATCCAATTCATGAGTAAGTCAAGACACCCTTGTGGTCATTGGACCTCTTTGAGAACAAAGGAAGGACAACAACAACTATGCTGGGGGCCATCCCTTAACACAGCTCCCAAAAAGGGCTATTGCTTTCAGCATTGACTCACTTGTCTAAAGAGCAACAGATTGTTGCAAGGTGTGAACAGCAAGTGTGTTTCTGATGGTTATACTGTTAGGTTATTTATATTCTGATAGTTATCCTATTAGGCCTAAGGCTGGAGGAGCATAGCACAAAGAAAAGCTTTGGACATGAAGATACCCTGGTCTCAAACTGCATTTTGAGCAGTAGCTCATTCTGCCAAGATGAGGACTCTGAAGTCCTCTTGACCTACAGATGTATGGAAAACTAGTTTTCTGTGGCAAAAAGGACAACTGTTGCTATGTCTTAGGATAGCATAAGAAGTCCAGGTAAAGCAATATTTTGGGCAAAAGCCTGGGCAGAGCAATAGCCGAGGAGATCTGGTGCCAACAAGCAGGAGCTCTGGAATATGAAGAGAAGGGTGTGATGTAGGATTGAAGAGAAGAGCAAAACAGGAAATGGTGACAGGTGGCAACAGCTGGATGTTGAAGAGAATTGTAAGAGGAGTGAATTGTTGGAATAGCCATAACCTGTGCAGATAGCCCGAGGAGTCATGGAGGGTAATACCAGTGCAGAGGAGCAACCCTGGGTCCCTCTGTAGGAGCCCTACTCAGAACAACACTCTAAATAGCTGAAACTACACTGGCTTCTGGGGATGGTGGCTTACCGGCAAATGTTATTTTCAGTGAGCACTATTTCTGTCAACTTGTAAGTGAATCTGTTCATTCTTTTAGCCTTGTGAATTATGTGTTTGCATAAATGGTGACAACATTCTGGTTGCTGTCACAAAGGAAGTTTCTAGATAGTCAACGAGCTAGAGAAGTGAGAATTCGCCCAAAGTGTACCTGGGCCCCTCATATCAAGTTTGAATAAAGGACTACAAGAAAACATAGTCATTCAACAAATATTTATTTACTATCAGTTATATGCAAGACATTGTGAAGGTTGGTACTATATATTGTATTGCCAAAGGAATCAAAGAGATGAATTATTTTGCATAAATATTTAATGGGAAAATACTAATTTCTTAAAGTCACTATATGCCACATTTAATCTTTTAGATTCAAATTAGATTAGGGATCTTCCTTATCATGGAAATCTCTAATGCCTGCCCATAGCATGGAGGTGACCCTGGCTTTTGAAGTCTATGCCAGTGGAACCCAAACATTTATAGGTAATATCAAGCTAGAAAGGCTTTTGTTGTGGATCTGGCTCCAGGTTTGTGAGTTGGTCATCAAAAGACTAGCCTAGAGAATTGTAGAGAAGGTTGGCTACTGGGCTTTAAAATCTTTGTGACTAAGACAGCTAGCAAAATGAATTTCTCTTATTACTTGCATATTCTTTTCTTGTTTACTTTAGGATCTAAGTTCCTTAAGAATAGAAACCATCCCCTTTTAATGTTTTGTATTTGTGCTTAGGACAATTTCCATCACATAGTAAGCACTTTATAAATTCTCTCTTTATCTGTCTCTCTGTCTCTGCCTCTCTCTCTTGTCTCTGTCTACTTGTTCTTCTTTGGGTCTGTCCCTTTTCTCTCATCTACTTCTCTATATCCCACCTTGGTTCCCTATTCTTTGGGCTGTTTGGTAGGGGCTAGTCTTAAGATAGCAAGGGTGTTAAAGTGAAGATTAAAATTTATTCTTCATATTTTCAAATCAGTTTGGTTTTTGGAATCTTCACTACTTAAGGAATCTTCCTGGTATAAAAACAATTTACTCAGCCTTCATAAATCCCACTTAACTTGTAATTTGGTTTTTGGTCCTAATATTACTTCTGTGTGACATTGGAACGAAATCTTGCTTTCAGCAATTTTAAAGCAACTTTGATTTATCCAAATAATTTCTTGAGAAAAGAGAATATATTAGACCAGATTAAATATTAACATACCAAAACATCATGCCCTCAGACATTTAGGCAGAACTCAGTTTTCTGGACTTGACATTTTAGTGGGCTTTGTTCCCCTTAGATTTAGAAGAAGAAGCCAAATGAAGCAGAGTTATATAGTGGAATGGTAGGCACGGTAATGAGGTTCTAGTTAGACCCCTTTCTACTGCTAGATAGCTGTGTGATCGCTTCATGATGAAAAATAACCCATATGTATATAATACTTTACAATTCATATCATGCATTTCTCCCAACAGATATGTGAACTTTCTCATCTGTAAAATGAGGAGGTTGGAAAATCCTTTCTAAGCTTTAGGTCGTAAGGAGGTAGTGTGAATATTATTCTTTCCATTTAATAGATGAGGAAGCCAACACTAGAGAATTTAGATTACATGTTACTGATAGTCGGTGCAAACTGGAACCCAGGTCTTTTGACTACAAATCTAATACTCTTTCTATTACACCTTTTGTGTTGTTAAGCAAAATTGTCTCATTAGCATGGCTTTTGTTTCTTTTGAGTGGAAGTACTTTCAGCTGTTAAGTGCTAAGCCCCAGGCCCAGGGCCCTGTCAGGTGTGAAACCTGTGTGGGTGTGGATTGGTGACTTAGGAGGGGCCAGCTCAGGAACCAATGGTCTCTGGTCATTGAGGCGGGGCTTGAGAATGC
>CM053622.1:620093155-620116353 GCA_028646595.1 Phalanger gymnotis | reverse complement strand
TTTTTTAGATATCATCCCTTCATATTCAACTCACTCTGTGCCCCCCCCATATATATAGACACACACACATATATATATACACCTACATATATACTTACATAGACACACACATATGTATATATATGCACACACACACACATATATATGTGTATATATATACGTATATATATATGCATATTCCTTTCAGCTACTATGATACTGAGGTCTCATGAATCATACACATCATCTTTCCATGTAGGAATGTAAGCAAAACAGTTCAACTTTAGTAAATTCCTTATGATTTCTCTTTCTTGTTTACCTTTTGATGCTTCTCTTGATTCTTGTGTTTGAAAGTCAAATTTTCTATTCAGCTCTGGTCTTTTCACTGAGAAAGCTTGAAAGTCTTCTATTTCATTGAAAGTCAATAGTTTGCCTTGGAACATGATACTCAGTTTTGCTGGGTAGGTGATTCTTGGTTTTAATCCTAGCTCCACTGACTTCTGGAATATTGTATTCCAAGCCCTTCGGTCCCTTAATGTGGAAGCTACTAGATCCTGTATTATCCTGATTGTTTTTCCACAATACTGAAATTGTTTCTTTCTGGCTGCTTGCAGTATTTTCTCCTTGACCTGGGAGCTCTGGAATTTGGCAACAATATTCCTAGGAGTTTTCTTTTTGGAATCTTTTTGAGGAGGCGATCTGTGGATTCTTTCAATTTCTATTTTACCCTCTGGCTCTAGAATATCAGGGCAGTTCTCTTTGATAATTTCTTGAAAGATGATATCTAGGTTCTTTTTTTGATCATGGCTTTCAGGTAGTCCAATAATTTTTAAATTATCTCTCCTGGATCTGTTTTCCAGGTCAGTGGTTTTTCCAATGAGGTATTTCACATTGTCTTCCACTTTTTCATTCCTTTGGTTCTGTTTGATAATATCTTGATTTCTCATAAAGTCACTAGCTTCCACTTGCTCCAATTAATTTTGAAGGTAGTATTTTCTTCAACGGTCTTTTGGACCTCCTTTTCCATCTGGGTAATTCTGCCTTTCAAGACATTCTTCTCCTCATTGGCTTTTTGGAGCTCTTTTGTCATTGAAGTTAGTCTATTTTTTAAGGTGTTGTTTTCTTCAATATTTTTTTTTCAGTATATTTTTGAGTCTCCTTTAGCAAGTCATTGACTTGTTTTTCAGGGTTTTCTCTCATCCTTCTCATTTCTCTTCCCAATTTTTCCTCTACTTCTCTAACTTGCTTTTCCAAATCCTTTTTGAGCTCTTCCATGGCCTGAGACCAGTTGATGTTTTTCTTGGAGGCTTTTGATGTAGGCTGTTTGACTTTGTTGACTTCTTCTGGCTGTAAGTTTTGGTCTTCTTTGTCACCAAAGAAAGATTCCAAAGTCCGAGTCTGAATCTGAGTGAGTTTTTGCTGCCTGGCCATGTTCCCAGCCAACTTACTTGACCCTTGAGTTTTTTTTGTTGGGGTATGACTGCTTGTAGAGCAAAGAGTACTCTGTTCCAAGCTTGAGGGGATGTGCCGTTGATTTCAGAGCTATTTCTATACCAGCTTTGCCACACCAGCACTCCTCCTTCCCCAAGAACCCGCCAACCAGGACCTGATGCAAATCTTAAGCAGGCTCTGCATTCTTGCTGATCTGCCACTTAATTCCTCCCACCTCCCAAGTTGGGCCTTGGGCCAGAAGCAACTGCAGCTCCAGTTCTGTAGCTGCACCACCCCCACTGCCCCTGGGGCGTTGGCCGAACCACAAACTCTGTCCCCCGCAGCTTTTCCCACTAACCTTCTCTGTTGTCCTTGGTTTTTGTGGGTTCAGAAGTCTGGCAACTGCCATGGCTCACTAATTCAGGGCAGTAGGGCCTGTTCTGCCCAGCTCCTGGTGTGGTTGGTCCTGCTGCCACCTGAGCTCTGCTCCCCTCAGCTCTATGCACGATAGACCTTATCCAGCGACCATCCAGGCTGTCCTGGGCTGGATCCCTGCTTCCTTCTGCTATTTTGTGGGTTCTGCAGTTCTAGAATTTGTTCAGAGCCATTTTTATAGGTTTTTGGAGGGACCTGGTGGGGAGCTCACGCAAGTCCCTGCTTTCCAGCTGCCAACTTGGCTCCTCCCTAAACCTGCTGGATTTTGACTGACTACAAACTCAGATAAGAAAAAAAATTACATCTCTATTTTGACTAACTTTTGTATGAAATTTAGCATTTCCTTTAATTGGAAATTATCTTAAAAATATTCTGAGAAAGTGTCTAAAGTCTTTACTAGACTTGCAGAGGGGTGCATGATACAAAAAAGGTTAAGAAACCCTGGCTGCTATGGTTTCTGAACATAGCATTCTGAGTTTTCAAAAATAATTGATAGTGGTTCCCAAAGACATTTAAGTACCCTGTTTATATAAGATAGATTTAAGCATACTTAATTTGTTTGGTTAATTTTTTTCCTGTCAGGTTTCTGCTCTCCCATTCCGTGGGCTGGTTGCTCTAGTGGTTATATAAAAGTTGATTCTTGGGGAAGATTTTTTTTTCAGTTCATATGTGTGATTCATGGGTATGAAGGACTTCTAGTATAGAAATTCCTTCCACTAATGCATCTAATGGATGCAGCATACGTTGCTCTAGAACCAATTGTTAAAAATTCAGTTTGAGTGCTTAATGTTGCTTATTCTCTAGACTTTAGAAAGTGATGGAGAAAATGTTAGTAATGTAGATGAAACCTAAAAGTCTGTCAGATGCACAAGTTTTTTAGATCTGATTGTGAAACATTTACTACCACACTGCTAACTCTAGGGAATTTCCTTAGGGCACTGAGAGGATAAATAATTTCACACAGCTTTTGTGTTAGAAGCAGGATGTGAATCTGAGTCTTCCTAACAAAGCTGGCACTCTTTTGGCTTTGCCACACAGCATTACATTTTGCATTTTGTGAAGATAGCCTAAAAAATACCCCAAACTTAAAGGTTAAAGAGTCCTTTCCTTTTAATGACTTGGATTTCTCTTTCCATATGATAAAGAGACAACTTTTAAAAACTTATCTTACATTGATTTAATAAAGGTGGTTTTAAATAAATAGCCACTCTCTGTGGAAACCCTCTGAGATAGATAGAAGGAAGTTAATAAATATGACCTCAAATTTCCTGTCTATATCTCTAGGGTCCCTCTCCCTCCTTCCTCTCATTCCCTTAGGTCCTTGTCCCCATATTTTTTTTTGTCCCATCTATCTTGTTGATGTGCTGTGCACCCCACTGATCCATCCCAGCTGGAGAGAGGGTTTCCTGTGGGGAGAAGGAAATGTTGCACCTTTACTCAGCATCATATTCCCCGGCTTGATTGATAAGAGGGGGAGAGACCTGCTGGGAACTGCAGTACAACAAACTCAGCCTCAGCAGGAGAAGTGGGAATTGTTTGAGCCCTAATTTGTGATCTGGGTTGTGTTACCAGCAAAATGCCAGTGTCCTTTCATGAACCAGAATGATCCTTGGTCCTGTGCTTATCTTCTGTGTTTTAGGGTAATCATACAATGTTTGAAGAGAGGAGGAAGTGTCCATAGCTCATGTCCTTGTGGGCTGATGCTATTGTGCCCATCATGGCTTATGTTGATAATAATTACAGTCATATCACCCTAGTAGCCTTTACATTGAGTTGTTGTTGTGACTGATATTGCTTAAGAATTGCATTTTTCAATTAGTGGGGATACTTTAGGTACATTAACTATAATAATCTCTTTTAATGATAACAACGGATATGGAAATTAGGCTAGAGCATAAAATTAACGATATTTGAATAATTATAGTGCAATCAAGTCAAAAATTACCGATGCCTTTATTTGAGCCTGGATGCGGAAAACAGCATAGGAACATTCGTGCTTTGAAAGCTGAAGTGCACCAGCTTTTGACAGCATAAATTTCGACAAATAGTTTGGGTGGTTTTGGTTGTATCCATCTACTGAGGTCAAGTAAGTGGGGCTTTAATGATTTTCATGTAATATTGGAACAAACCCATTGGAAGAATTAGCCCACTTTTTATGACAAGGATTTCTGAGATAAGAGATTTTTTTTTTGTTTGTTTGGTATAATAGAACACAGAGAGAGGCAGTGTGGCTTAGTGGATAGAGAACTTACTTTGGAATCAGGAAAACCTGCATTTAAGTCCTGCCTCTGGTATATACTGGCTTTGTGAGCATAAGGAACTCACTTAAATCCCCAATATTCCTGCAACTCTCTAGGACTCTAAATAGGAGAATAGTTGCATTAGTAAAAGGAGTTTCCTCACTAGGAGTTTCTTGCCCCAATGAAGTATCAGGTCTGGTTTAAATTAAAAAAGCAAAGAGGCAATATGACATAGGGGATAGAGCTCTGGTAAGGGTCAGGGAAGCCCGGGTTCAGATCTCACCTTTACTATTTACTGGTTGTGTGAATTTGATCAAGTCACTTAACTTGTTTATATGCCTGGGTAAACTCCCTGGAATTTGTTTACTAACCCATAGAACAGTTTTGCCTGTATTGTTGGAGGCACCTCACATTCTGAAGAAATCACAGCTCTCTTGCCTATTTGTGTATGTGCATGGAACATGATGTTTACTTAATAAACAAGAGTTCAGAATATTATAGCATATTTTCTTCATATTTGAAGAAGGTGGTGTTGATAGTGATGACAAATACTAATGTTTCTACTTTTGTTTTTACAAATTAAATATTGTTATAAATTACATATTATATTACTATATATTATAATATATTATATTATAAATTATATAAATATTATTACAAAGATTTGAGAATACTTTTACAGATATGAGTAAAAACACTAGTAAAATGTTTCGTCACTGTTATTTTTCTGTAATATATAAGATGGTTGAATGGAAAAGTCATTGTTATTTGCATTTAGAACCTGGTTAAAGTCACAGCTTTATCGTTCTCTATCTCTGTGACTGTGAACAAGTTCTTTTACTCCCCAGGTGTTTGTTTCTGCATCTTCTTATTATGGGATATGACTGGATGACTTCTAAATCTAGGATTCTGATCTATGGCATACAATTTCAAAAAATGTCAAAATTTGTTAACAATTTTTGAATACATTCAAACATAATTTCAGCAGAAGGAAATCACATTTTTTACCCTCTCAGCTTCCAGTGAGTTTAGGAATGTTTCTTTCAGAACACCTCTCCCCTCCATTGTTTGGGTCTCTATGTAAACGTGGCATATCCCTGAAAACTGCTTCATGCAACTAAATGTAAACAAACACTTACTCCTCAATTTTTAGCAATGTTTCATTTCCAAAAAGGGTTGTATAAAACAGTGATTTTTGACATTCTTTAAAGTTCACTCAAATGGGATTCTGCCCATTGAAGAAACACAGAAAGACAGGAAAAAATGATCAAAAGATAGGGTACAAAGAAAAAAAGTGAAATCAAATGTAGATCACCAAAATTAACCTGACAGTAAAAATAACAAAGGATAAATAATAAGAGATTTAATGCAAAGATCCTTCCATAACAGATTTTCATGCAGCAATTCAATGTGTTCAGTTATGGATTTCCAGAAGTCATAATTAAATGTTCTGAAGTGAAAAATGGATGGCACAATGCAAATACCAAGTGTTTCCTCCATATTATTCCAAATCATGCTGGGGGGGTGGTGGTGGTGGTGGTGGGGCGAGGGAGCACAAGAAGTTATATTATCTCTAAGAATTCAGCAAATATAATTCTCTTAAATTTTTGATCCCTTTTTTTTTTTGAAATCCGCTAATGGACAAAATGAACTTCACCCAACAAGTATTGAAATAAATTAACCCTTCTCTCCCCCAAACAACAATAATTAGCCTGGAGTATTTTAATGTGGCTCTTACTTTCCCAACTTTCATGAAGCTTTCTTGAAAATTAAATCCAGAGACCCCAGATGCTTTCATACAGGATGGCATAAAACCAAAACCACCCCAACTTGACTAACCTAAACAATATAGTGCAAAAAATTAGAAATATATAAAAGAATCATTTCTTGCACAAGTGTAACTGATGTAAGTTAGTTGCCACAATGAGAAGACTAAGATTGCTGAAAACCTCCTTAAGCCAACACACGTTCGAATTCCTTACCAAGTGGAGAGAGCCAGGGACAGCAACAATTTAGAATATAAAGTCATTCACAGAGCTTTAGAGGGTAGTACTGAAGAAGATTCTGGGCAGAATTGCTTTATAAAAATAGGCAAAATGGAAGAGGGAAAGAATAGCTTACAGAAACCTTAGTAGGGGAGCCAATCAAGGCAGATCATCACCTCGAGAGCATTGAAGGATGAAACTAGAACAACAAACCAGAAAAAGAGTAAGGATTTGTCAAGATTACTATTCATCAGTGACAGTGGAGGCACCTCATTCAAATTCCAACATCATACCTCAGTGTGATGTATGAGGCAGTAGAAATGGTGATAAATCACAGATGGGAAAATTGGCTAGATTATGACTAGTATACGCTGAGGCAGTCTATGCTGTAGCCCTAGATTTGAGGGCATTGGTAGATAGATTTTTAAGACATTTGAAAGAAGGGAACTTACCCAATGCCTGAAAAAAACTCACAGACCTTGTATTATATCAATGGTTAATGGCCCACATAACTATTTTCCTATTCCTACAAAATCTTTGTGAGGATTATTTATGCATGTATCAAGGATATTTTGATAAAAGTATTAGAATGTAATTGGAAGGCTTTCACAAATGGCATTTTATAGTAGACAGCATCTTTCTAGTCACACAGTTGACTAAAAGGTACAGAGAAGAGATTCCATTCTTTCTCCACCAACCAAGGGTTTTTGACTGGGGTCTGTGATTATTATTTTTAATATTCTTATTACCGTGTATGTAATTAATTTCCTTTGTAATTCAATGTACTTTATGTATTTAAAAACTTATTCTGAGGACTGCAGCATAGGATACACCAGACTTCCAAGGGTCTGTGATGTAGAAAAAAAGGTTAAAAACCCATGACCTACACTGAATTTTCAATCTGGCAAGCAAGAACAGCTAAACCTGTCCAACACTACCTACAACGGGTAGGGGGGGTGAGTGGTTTAACAACTGTACCTGAGCACTCTCTTATGAGAAGTGGGGACAAATAATGCCGCCTTCGGAGAGGTCAGAGTATTTGCACTAAAGACCCTCTGATGAAACCTTTGGGCTGATGGCTTGATTGTAGTAACAACTGGTAGCCAAATTACATACTATATTTCCTTGTTGGTTAATTAATTGATTGATTCCTAAAGTCACAGTCTGCTTTTCTTTAGGCTTGCAGAAAGAAGGATATGAGCCAAGTTTAGGCTGCTATTGTTATTGTAGGTCCCCAAATGTCATATGGAGCCACACATCAAGTTTATAGATACCCTTCTTCATTGTCATATAAATATAATGAAAAGCACCAAATAGGAATGTGTGCTTATACAAAGTCTTTGCCACTGTTGTGGAAAATGTACTCACGCAGACCAAACTGAAGAGTGATTTCCTAGAGAGTGAAGTCTTTCACGTTCTCTCGTTTGTGGGTGGAATTATGCAGATTGTATCAACAACCAGAACCCCGCAGAGTCTCTCAAATGAGATTCACTGTTACTTAAAAGAGTTTGGAGACAACGTGGAGTACTTTAGAGAGCAGTGCACTTGGGGTCAGAAAGACCAACCAGTGTTCAAAACCCACCTTAGACATTAATTAGCTTGTGACGTTGGGCAAGTCACTTAAGATCAATGTGCTTCAGTTTCCATGTCTGTACTGCATCCAAGAAGGATGCCATGCTCTATGAGCACATTGTTTATTGACATTGATGAAGAGATTATAATTCAATCTTCCCAGCTGCTGATACCTACAATTACCTTCCGTCCACTCTGCCTGTATCTTTTATGTGCCTAGTTATTTCATGTCTGTTTCTCCCATTAGAATACAAGCTCCTTGAAGAAAGGAACTGCTTTTGCCTTTATTTGTATGCCCAGTCCTTAGCACAGTGCCTGGCACATAGTAATCGCTTAATGGATGCTCATTGACGTATTGTTTGATAAGTAAGTATGATTTAAAACAGTGTGATGAAGGCGAAGGAAAGATCCAGACAGAGCAATCTAGGAAAATTTGGGGATGGAGAGAACTCTTCATCTGGAGGATTAGAAGATGATTGGGGAAGCCTTTGCCGTTGAAAATAAAACAAAGTGGAATGAACAATGCTGGGGGTGGAACCTTATCAGAGCCTTGAAAGAAGACAAGGATTTCAACAGAAAGGGATCAGTAGATACCTCACACCAGGCCTTCAGTGTTAAATACCTTTCATCTCTCCATGCCTCCTCCCCATCTCCCCATCCTTTCTCACCTTCTACAAGGTTCATATTTTTTGTAATACTTTTTTGGTATTGACTGGACTTATGGAAAATAAACAACTTGATTGTGCTCTATTCCTGTCTCATGCCTCATTAGGCACTTGACAGTAAGGAGTAATAGTTGCATGACATGGCTTCCCAGACAATAACTGATTTATTTTTATGAACTAGTTATAGTCCTTAACACATAAGCACCAAAGTCACGAGTTGCCATATATATCATAAAAATGAAAGGTATTTTCTTATATGTCATAAAATAATCCATGTGTGTAATTTCTTGAAAGAAAAAAAAAACAAATGGTCTGTCAGAACAAAATGATTTTTTAGCCACATTCTATAGCCATTTTTCCAAAATCCAATGTTTCAAGCATTTGACAGATATAGGAAATGCAGAAACATCAGAAGCTCATTTGAATAGTAATAGAACTTCTGTAAGAAGCTGAAGCATCCAAATCATAAAGAGTATTAAATGAAATGTGCTTCTTACAGCAATCAATCAAAGAACAAACATTTGTTAAGTGCCTACTCTATACCAGGTATAGTGCTAGGCACTGGTGATACAAAGACAAATCATCCTATAATGAGGTTAGGTCAAAATCGCCTTACTCATCTTTGCTCTGATACCATAACTAGGTGAGAACATGTCTCAATCAGTCAATCAGTTAATTAATCAAAAGAATATAAACTGTGTATGAAGTCTATGAAAGTTATTAGATAAAGAGAAATGCCTATAGATAGGAATTTGGCACAAATGGCTGGGAAACTTTGTCATCCTTCCAGTGGTCTTCTACAAATCATCATGTGAGTTGAAAAGGGAAGAGAATTCCAAAAATTGGAGCTTTATAGTACATTCATGATGAGGGACTACCTAGGTGGGGGCCTTGATTTTGGCTTGGCTTTGGCTTTGGCTTTGGCCAGGTCTCCTCTCCCCTTCTTACCTCCTAATTTTTATTAGGAGGAGGACTGTCAAACTTTAAAGGATGTGGAGGATGATGGATATCTCATCTTCCCATTGGGGTCCTAAATAGCATCCCTGAGTCAGCTGGTATTAGCGTTCACCTTATCCAAGCCAAGGACATACTGGACTCATGGATCTCTGAGGTGCCTAGCAAAGTGACTACTCTTTGCTTAAGGGGAACTTCTTGAGCATCCTACAAATGGGACAAAAGCACTTCCAAGCAACCAGGAGTTGTGAATAACCCTTTTGCTGCATATATTTTCTAAGCATAAACTGACTTTCTCTAGGACTCTGCGTGTACTTGAGGGAGAGTATGGCATGAATTTTTTTTTGCTGGGGAATGTAGTACCAACTATTACTATGGTTCCATCTTAGTAAATATGCTTTTCTAAAAGCTATTTAAGGCTAAACTCAATTGATTCACAACTGATAATCTTGGGGAAAAGAATACAGGTGGAGGCTTAATCTGATAGCATTGGATAATTACCCATGATATATTATGAGCATCCCTAGAAACTTGAGGGGCAGAAGCTACTAGACTAGCTCAGGTAATCTAATTTGTCTATGAGATTCAGATTTGGGACACATTCTTAGAGATGACATGGACTACATACACTATTTTTGTGAAAAACTTACTTTATTCAGAGCTCCACATTTGGGTATCATTGAAAGTATTAAGATTCAAAATTATTTTTATTTCTTCTATCTTAAGACTTACCTCTTTGTGTTTTAAAAAGTGTGATCACATGTAATTTTGTTGATGTGTCAATGAGCATTGTGATGGAAATATCTCCTACTCTAAAGTGACAGCTTAAGAATAGCAGTGGAATGGTGGGAGATAATCAGCTTGAGTGAGCCTGAAAGAAGACAGAGGATACTGGTTGGATTAACAAGCCAACACATGATTTTAGATTCTAAATTTTAATTATCTTTCTTAGCATTATTTTAGTTATAATTCCATTCCAAAAAACTAGAAAAACAAATGATTTCTCTGGTAAGCATGTTTCTCTCTGGGAATTTTATGCTTTTAGGATATCAAAAGCTCCTGGCCCTTGTCTTGTTTCTCCCAGCAGTTCAGTAGGCACATCATCTTCAACAAATTATTTAATGAATAATCTTTAAAATATGTATTAAGCATATATACATGCAAAGAATGGCACTGGGTGCTATGGTAGATACAATGATGAATTTGACATAGTCTCTTCCTTCAAGGAACTTGTTCTAGTTAGGGAGCAAAAGGCAGAAATACACAAAAATGAAATTTAAAATAAGAGACAATGATACATAAAATACTACTACTATCACTACTACCACCACCACCACCACTATTACCACTACTACTGTTAACATTACTAGGGGAGGCTAGGTTGCAGAGTGGATAGAGCACTGGCTGTGGAGTCAGGAGGGCCTGAATTCAAATCTGGTCTCAGACACTTGACACTTACTAGCTGTGTGACCTTAGGTAAGTCACTTAACCCTGATTGCCTTGCCAAAAAAAGTAACAAACCACAAAAAAAAAAAACAACCAACCAAAAAAAAACCACATTACCAACTACCACCATGTAGAATCTTGAGCCCAAAGTTCAAACCTTAGCTCTACTACTTAGCACCTGTGTAATCTTGAATATATCACTTCAGCTCTCAACTGTAAAACGAAGGGGCTGGACAAGATGAACTCTAAAGTCTCTTCCATCTCTAAATATATGATTTTCTGACTATATCCCTTCTTTCATCCCTTTTCAATTTTTCTCTGCAGTAGTTTGCCTGTAATAAGTAAAGATTAGGTATGAAAATGATAAAAGTTATATAACACTTCACTTTAGGTTGCAAAAATTTAGCATAAATGGGGGGGGGCGGAGCCAAGATGGCAGCTGGAAAGCAGGGACTTGCTTAAGCTCTCCTCCAAATCTCTCCAAACACCTGTAAAAATGTCTCTGGACAAACTCTAAAGCTGGGAACTCACAAATTAGTAGAGGGAAGCATGTCTCCAGCCCAGGACAGCCTGGATGGTCTCTGGGAAGGGTCTATCACACCATCATGGGAGCAGAGCACAGACCAGCAGGGACCACACCAGGACCAACCGGTCTGGGAGTTGGGTGGAGCAGGTCTTAGGGCCATGAATCACTGAGCTGTAGCAGTTTTCAGACTTCTCAACACACAAGGGCCGAAGACCGCTGAGCAGGTTAGTGGGAAAACTACTGGATTGGGGTGAGAGCAGTCCGGCCCCAGCCCTGGGGGTGGTGGAGGTAGTGCGGTGGTGGTGGCTGCAGCAGTAGGAAGCTCCTGCGGCTGCTTCCAGAGCTCCAGTGGTCAGCTGCTTCCTGAGTCCCTGGCCCACTCAGTAGGAGGAATCAAGGGGTAGATCAGAGCAGGAGTGCAGGGAATTCTTTGCTGGCATAGAGGCAGGGTTCTCTTGCTTTGCCCTGTTTAGATCTGGGTTGAGGACCTAGTTGGTGGCTCTTGGTGGAGGGGTAGCACTGCTGTGGCAGAGCCTGAGGTGACGGTGGAGTAGAAGTAGCTCTGAAAACAGCAGCGCAGTCCCTAAATCTTGGGACAAAGTACTCTCTACTCTACAAGCAATCATACCCTGACAAAAAGCTCAAAGGTCAAGTAGTTGTCTGGGAGCATGAACAAGCAGCAGAAAAGGACTCAGACTCAGACTCTAGTATCTTTTTTTGGTGACAAAGAAGGTCAAAATGTACAGCCAGAAGAAGTCAACAAAGTCAAAGAGCCTACATCAAAAGCCACCAAGAAAAATATGAATTGGTCTCAGGCCATGGAAGAGCTCAAAAAGGATTTGGAAAAGCAAGTAAGAGAAGTAGAGGAAATATTGGGAAGAGAGATGAGAATGATGCAAGAAAATCATGAAAAATAAGTCAATGACTTGCTAAAGGAGATCCAAAAAATACTGAAGAAAAAATTTAGCATAAATATCTGGCAAAACATGACCTGGTCATTAGAAGTATATGTCAGAGGTTCACTCCTTGAGAGAAGGAACTTTCTTTCACCTTTCTTTGTATTGCCAGAACTTAGCACAATGGCCAACACATAATGCTTAATAAATGTTTATTGATTGACTGTATTTCATAAAGCAATGGAAAATAAGTCCCAATAATGCAAGTACCAATCTTGATAAACCTTTGAGAATGGAACAAATAAACTCTATTGGAACTGGAGCACTGCCCAGCAATCACCAATATAACACTGATACCAAAAAAATTAAGAGCAATGTTTTATATAAATATTGTGATACAACATACACAAAATCTTAAAACTAAGTGGAATAAAGGGTTTTCAAAATATAGATATATGGTAGAAGAAATCAAAACCACGTGGGAAAAGGAAGTATATGCTGTCCTTATCACCTTGTCTGCTGCTGGAGTTGCCTGGGAGATGCTTTTAGTGAGGCATGAACTTACATCATAATATGCATTACATATAGCATTTGATCCTCACAATAACCTCATGAAGTCAGCACTGCTGATATCCTCCACCTTATGGAAGATGAATTCTATTATTCCATCTTGTGGAAGAAGAAAGTGAATCTAAAAGAGGTTTTAGTTAATTTTCCCAAGGTCACACAGCTAGTTAGCTTTTAAGGCAGGGTAGTTAAACTGTGGGAATAGAAAGTTAACCATAGACTTAATGTGAACATTAGCCTCCCTTCTGCGTTAAGACTACCAAAAGCAAAGAAAACTTAGGATTTGGGGCTAGTTTTGCTACAGTAGTCCTTATATGGTAGCTGTAAAGCAGTGTGCTGATGGGAGGGAGAGTCAATGGTGACCTCATTATTGAAAAATTATGCAGATCTTAGTGATATAGTTAGCTGCGCTAACTTTCCTATGGGTTTGATTTTGTAGCCACTGTCTTGTGTGTGTCTCTGGGAATATTTTATGTACGTAGTTGTCTATATGCCCTTTTCTACTTATTATATCCAGTGTACTCATGCTGAAGATTGCAAGATTCTGAGTTATGGAAATTAGGGCCTTGAAAGAAGCTGAGGAATCAGTCCAAATCACCTCCTTGGAGAGCTGGAAGATTCGCCAGAACTTGGTGACTCACTACATAGATGGTGGAGGCAAAGAACCTGAGATTTTGAGTTTCTAGATGACCACAGAAATGTTATGTTATGAACAAATGTAAGGATGTGAGGAAGGATGCCTTCATGGTGTGGGGAGGAAGATGAAGAGTTTGATTTTAGGCATGTTGAGTTCGAAATGAGAGAAATGTTGGGGATGAGGAAATAATAATAGTAACATTTATATAGCACTTACTATGCACCAAACACTTCACAATTATTATTTCATTTGATCCTCACAACAATCCTGGGAGGTAGGTAATATCATTATCCCTATTTTACAGATGAAGAAACTGAGGCAAATAGATTAGGTGACTTGCCCAGGGTCACACAGCTAGGAGGTCTCTGAGGCTGGATTTGACCTCAGGTTTTCCTTTTTCCATGTCCAACACTTTATCCATTGTGCCTCTGCTTCTAGAGGTCAGAAGAGAGGACAAGGTTAGAGATAGAGTTGGGGATAGGGGTAGGAGAAGGGTATCCACGAGAGTGGATAGAGTGTAGAAAAAGAAGAGCAGAAGGTACAAGGAATGTCTTATTGACAAATAACCACATTTAGGTGACTGAAGGAGAAAAATGGGCTGAAAAGGGGACTGAGATAGGAAAGAAGCCAGGATAGTGTAGTGTAAAGAAGCCAAAATAGTAAAGAGTTTTAGGAATGATCAGAAAAAGCTAAAATAGCCTATACTCTCAAGGAGTTCATATATAAACTTTTGTAATAGAATATTATCACAGACTCAAAATTGACCTATAAAAATTAATAAAAATTGATCTATAAAAACTTAAGGATGATGTTTTAATAGATGTTGCCATATTGATTTTCATAATCTCCAAACTTGATTCAATGAAAACTTTGAAGATATAGAGGCTTGGCAGAAAAAATCCAGATGGTATGGGGGTAGGATGATGCATGTATCTTCCCAGTCATCCTGTTTGCTACTGCTTTTTCCACAAGTAGATAAATGCTGGATCCATACAAGTCTTTGATTAGTTTCTTTACTTGCTGCTTATTGAACTAACACAATAGTCTAGACTTGTGATTCGCTTGAATCTAAGAGGTTGTAAATGTTGCTAGGGAGTAAAGTGGTTAAAGTTTGGGTGAAGTCAGGAAGATAAGTTCAAATCTTCCCTTAGACACTTACAATGTGGAACCTGGACAAGTCATTTAACCATTATGTGCCTCAGTTTCCTCGTAAAATGGGTTATTCATATCACCTATCTCACTGGGTTATTGTGAACATCAAGTGAATGAACATAGGCAAGGCACTTTTCAAACCTTAGTGTTATATATTAGCTATTAAATCTTGTAGAAATTCACAGGATATAGAAGCAGAAGGACCTAAGAGACTACCCATTCCAATTTCCTCATTATATAGATTAGGAAATTGAAATTTAAGAGATAATTGCTTGGCAATAGATGTGCCCAAGGCTATGTCCTTTTCTTTCCCCATATGCTCTGTCTCTTAAAAATCACAAAGACACATCTCAAATAAATGTGTGAGAAAATAATTTTTCATGAACTCTTGAAAATATTAGCACCCTAATGGTTTGCTTAATCCATAATTTTTGTGGTACTGAGTTTTTGTTGCTAGTTATTTTGTAAACCACACATTCCTAATACGAATGTAAAGGAAGTATTTGGGTATTCTTTAATTTCTCTGGGAAGTATCAGCCTACAATAAAACAAATAGGCTTTGACAGTTAGACAAAAGAGAATTATTTTCATCGAAGATGGAATTAGTAATTCTAATTAAAATGATATGAAGCAAACTATCTTCATTTCCTGACTAGTTTGGAAAAAAGAAAGAGGAGTCTTTAAAATCAGCCTACTGATTTTTTAATTGGCAAGGGTAGGAAAAGTGTGAATTACATTGCAGCTTTGGAGGTGCAGAGAGGTTTTATAGTTTGCTGTGAACTCTTGCTATTCAAAATTAACACAATTTTTATATTTCAGGTTTTTTTTAGCTGTTAGAACAAACTTGAAATTAATTTCTAAAACTTAATTTGCCCTGGAGCCTCACTGTATCTCTTTATGGTTCTTAATTTCTCCTGTCAATTGATGGGAGTTTTTTTTTTTAAATGCGTGAAGCATCTGAGCATCATAATAAAAGTCAACAGGAGTCTAAATAAAGAAAGCTAGTTTGCAGCATAGGTAAGTAAATGCTCAGGTTTTAAGGAATGCTTGTCAATATTTTAAAAATTGACTTTAGAGTATTTTTCAGGTTGGTATAATCTATAAAATCATTTTTGTTACAGATTTGCTAGCATTCTTCCCTTACATTGTGTGGTTTATATTCAAAATTGCTTTTGGTATTGTTGGGACATTGATTTTTATTTTCAATGAGGAGGTTGAAATACCTTGAAAGACACAAGTAGGTGGCCGGCAGAAGCCCACCATCTTCATAACTGAAAACAAATCCCTGCTTTACGAATACTGATACTAAAATATCCTTGTAAATCAATAAATTGATCAGCAAGCACTTGTGAAGCTCTTTCTGGGTCAGGAACTGCACTTGTCACTGTGAAAACAAAGAAAAAGCAAAAATAAAAAAACAGGTTATATGCTAATGGCACAGACAATATCATCACAGACAAAACTGTTACTTCTAGTTTCCCAGATATATCATTGAGCCATAAAAATTTAAGAACAATGTTTTAACATATATTACTATATTACTATACCAAATTCTCATAATCTCCAAACTATGTGGAATGAAAAATTTCAAAATGTAGGGTAGATTCCCATCCAAAAGAAATCAAAAGTATGTGAGGAGAAGGTAAGGTAACATATCATTCTCATCATCTTGTCTGTTACTAGAGTTGATCTAGAGATGTTTTTAGTGAACCTACAGAAGATGAAATTACATCCCAATACATATATTCAATTACAAAAAGAAATCCTTTTATCCAACTGTGCAACAGTATGCACAATATTAAGTATAAAGGAATGATAATAGGCTAGTAACCTGTTTCATGCCTGTTTCTATCTAAACTCCATGTGAAGATAAGAAAAATAATAAGAAATAGCTGATATTTTAAAGATGCCTTTTAGGTTTACAAAATGCTTTTTATAAATTAGCTCAACAATACTGTGAGATAGGGGCCATTTTTTGTCCCCATATTGTAGGTGAGGAAACTGAGGCTCAAGTCAAATGACTTGCTAGTAAGAGTTGGGTTAAAAGTTGGTTCTCCCCCCGACCAGGGGTATAACGGCAACCACACTGGCATACCCAGGATGGCTGCTAGCATAGGTTCTTAGACCTGCTTTACTAGGAGAGACAGTTGTTTAAGGGATCGACAATGTTTTCAAATTACATTCACTAGTTCAGGGGAAAAGTCAGCACTCTGAACTTCAGAGAAAATACTAACAGGGAAAATACAGAGGAAATACACACAGAGAAATAAAGACCAACTGACAGGGTTCTTAACTGCATGAACCAAAGCAATATTGTTACACATTTTACATACCTCCCTGCATCGAGAGCGTTTACCTCTGAGCAGTTGGGGAGCTCTAAACATACAGCTATTCAGAGTCTCGGCCATTTAATCACCAGATCCTTCTCATAAGTGAGCTCCCAAAGCAAAAGCTCACCTCTCAGAAAATATACTCTTTCAGCTAACAGGCTCAGAGCCAGAAGGCATCACAACGCTAATGCCTAATTAGAAATTAGGAAAAAGTGTGAAAGCCTTCCTACAAGCAAGCCTCCCCTAAGCAAACTTCCCTTAATGGGCTCCATGAGAGGCCTATTAATGGTCAGGGAAGATCTTACATCTTATTAACATTAACATCTTTTCTTTCTTTTTACTCAAATGTGATTCTTCCTCACTTTATCTATATAAAATTGAGTTCATAAAACTGACAGGAAACACAAACTGATAATAGTTATTAGAGCCATAATATTGACCTTTTCTCCATGAGACTGCAGTGAACACTGAAGTTAGAAAATGCTTTCCTTTTGGGTATTAGTAGAAATAGATGAAATCTGAGCTATGGGATAAAGGTACTTTGATGTCCAGAAGTGCTTTTATTTAATGATTTGTAAAGCAAACATTTAACAATGAAAACTGCTCGTCATTCAAGTTTTCTATAATGAATGCCTGAGATGGATGGAAATTTTAAAAAAATGTCTTCACTGATTGCACTATTCAGTGGCACTTGTTACATTTATCTGCATTGTGTATTTTCTCAATTCTCTTACATTACAGGGAATGGGATAGTATCTTGCTCCTGGATTGTAAATGTCTCTGGGCATTTGGAAGTTCTAACAATTGTCTTGACATGGGGATCAATAACATCTAAACTATTTCTCCAGGATATGAAGTACTCAAGGCCTCCCTTTGACCTGTTGTATCATTAGTCATCATACATGCCAGAAGATAGTTCTTTATGGTGCCCTGTCAGAAATATCTACAAATCAAATAACTATTGATATGTCTTGGGTGACTTATGTCTAGAGTAAATTTAAAGGTTACTAAGGAAATTAACCTTGGTAACAATTGTTTTTGCAGAGCTAATGGCTATTAAAGAATGATTTAATTGTGCATGTCTGTGGCAAGCTGGTCAACAATGCTGTTATGCAGACCAGACAAAGAAAGAACAAGTGTCACAAGATTTCTAGATCAAATGGCAGGAGTAGCCTAGCCTAGTCTAGTAGCCTTCAAACAGGAACTCAAGGACTCTTTGAGCCCAGATTTCCCTGAGGTTTTTTAGGAACAGGCATTGTGAGTTATGGAGCCTATTTTTTCTGCCTGCTGTCTACTTTGCCTTTTCTTGGCACTGATTTATAGTCTCTTCCCTTCTTTTTACAAAATCTTTTTACAAAATTTAGGTATGAGGGTAGGGGTTGACAGCTGGGCTCATAAACATTCTGTACTTGGATGATTTTCTATCCAGAGTCCAAGGCCTCTGGACCCATTCAACAAGAACTGTCTGGCCTCATTGGCCTTCTTTTCTACCTTTACATAAATGAAAGTTTGATGATATTCACCAAAAGGTGGTCAACCAGAGAGGACGGAGGTCAAAATTCATCTCTGAAAATTTTGGAGCTTAAGAATCTTTGGGGCCCAGGCTTGTAGCATTTACAACTTGATTGGACTTTAGAGATTAGTTATATAATCACGGATTTTTAGAATTAGGAAGTACCTTGGCATAAGAAGATCTGATCCTTTTTTGTGTCATGGACCTCTTTTGGAAGTCTGGTTAAAAAAGACCTTTTCTCAGTATGAGGTTTTTAAATGCCTAAAATAAAATATAAGATTACAAATGAAATCAACTTTATTGAAATGCAATTTATATATAAATATGCACACCCACATGCATATACAACACACATTCATATACATATGTGTACACATATACACATATGTATATTTGTGTGTATATGTACATATATATGGGTCAGTTAGGTGGTGCAGTGGATAGAGTGCTGGGTCTGGAGTCAGGAAGATTCATCTTCAAGTTCGAATTCAGTCTTAGACACTTACTGGCTGTGTGACCCCGGTCAAATCACTTAACTCTATTTGCTTCAGTTTTCTCATCTGTAAAATGAACTACAGAAGGACATGGAAAACCACTCCAGTATCTTTGCCAAGAAAACCCCAAATAGGATCATGAAGAGTTGGGCATGACTGAAACAACCGAACATAAAAACATATGTATCTATATGCATATATGCAATACATGTGTATGCGCATACATACATAATATGTACGTGTGTGGATAGAGGTAGAATTTGAACCCAGGTCTTCTCATCAATGCTAATCCCAACTGTAACATTTTAACAAGTGGTCATTCAGCCTCTGCTTCGAAACCTCCCCTGAGGTAAAGGGAACTCACCACTCCCTCCCTACTGTTGGGGTAACTCAAGGAAAGCCTCTTGCTGGTCTTGTTCATTCCGGTCTTTCTACTGAACATCATTATATTTTTCTATTCTTTTTCTCGCAAGATCTATCCTCAGCAATGTGCTTTTAAACGTGCTATTGTGGAGAAGAAAACTAGGGATACATTGTGACAATGAGGGCTAGAGAGGGGTTTGTGTGAACCCAGGGACCTTGATCCCAGATTTTGAAGTTTTCTTTAGGCCTCTATATTACACATCTGAGTCATGACATTCTGTATAATAATTGGACTTCAATCATTTTTTCATCTCAAATTTGATGATTCTGAGGCAGCTAATTCCACTTTTGAATTGTTCTAATTTTTAGGAACACATCAAACCTATGTTTGCTTTTTCGAAACTCTCACCTGTTGCTACTGGTTCTGCCTTCTGGCTCTAAACTTCTCATTTTCATTTACAAAAACAGACCTTGGGAAGGATAATGACCTTTGCCCAAGGGCACCCAGCTGTGCTTCTTTAACTGCTGAGCCCCATAAACATATGTCTTTGGAGTTTCTTCCAGAGTTAAGGGTTAAAAAAGAAAAGAGCCCTAGTTGTGTGTAGGCTCTTTTAGAAATGAAGAGAAATAGTAATAAAATAAACATAGAAGGATCCATTTAAGTAATAATTAGTTGCTCAGAAAGGAGCCAAAAATTCTTTTCATTTGTTTTTCTTTTCCCTCTGCAGTGTGATTCTGTGTGCCCTCCTGGGCTACTGGCCTATTTGATTTTCTGGACAGCTGACTGTCCAGTGAGTTCTGGAGCCGGCACAATTCTGGAAGTCTTCTTAAAAGATTGGAGTCTTCTTAGTAGGTACTATGATTGTGTAACTGATAAGGAAGAAGAGAAAATGAATGCATGTAAGAGATATAGTAAGATTTGAAGGAGAGTGTTGTTAAAAGCTGAAAATTAGGTCTTTGAAGGAATTTAGGAGAATTAAATTTCTTTGAGGGGCATAGTCTTCTCTACCTCTAAAGACATATATTCTTCCCCTTTCCACAATACACATACATATTCACTAGGGATATTAAGGTTATATTTACTGAGTTGGAATCATCCAAAAATGGCACAAAACTATGCTTTGGGTATGTCATTTCCTCTTTAGACCTTGGTTTCTTTATCTTGGGTTAGACTAGTAGAATCTCCTTCCAGTTGCCAAATCTCAAAACCACTGTACACTATTAAGAAAAGCAAACTTTTTTATAATTTTTTAGAGAACAAAGTTGCAACACAGAGGATACTTTTATCCTTTTTACTCAGCCGGCAGTAGTTATCATTGACAAATGCTAGACAAAGTCAGCTCATTTTCTCTATTCGCTCTTCTATGCCTTTTGAAACTGACCTTTCCCATACCAGTAAAATATATTTTTGAGGCGGCCAGTGAAAATCAAGTGATCTATAGCTTTATGTATGAATAAACCCTTTACTGAGAAACTACTTTTTAGGTTTATATGACAGAAATGTTATTTGTCCTTGGAGTTAAACCCCTGAGGGCAGTAGAAGAAGGCAGAGTGGAAGACAAAGTGTTTTGTGCATAGAATTCACACATCTGGATTTTTCTTCAACAGAGATATTTATGTAAATATCATGTTGGGTAGGAGACAGTCCAACTATTCAGCTAGCTATTTATTGGATAAAGGAATTTAGTGTTGGCACGTTTGCAGAACAAGAATGAATGTGATAAAGAGTGGTAGTTCTCTTTAGTGTATTTTTTGGAAGATTTTTGAAGGGTATATATGATAAATATTTGATGTGGTGATAGGAGGTGAAGGAAATAGAAACACTCAGATAAGGTCTAGTAATTGATCTGCTAGTGATACAGATCTAGTGAAAAGAACACTGGACTAAGAAATCTGGGTTGGAGTCCCAGTTCTGATTTAACCAGTTATGTGGCTTGGGCAAGTTAGGTCCTCTCTCTGGGCCTCAGCTTTCTCATCTGTAAACTGAAAGGATTGTGCTATGGATGTCCAACGTACCTTCCACACCCCCATCCAATAAATATTTATTAAACATTTAACTATGTGCCAGGCATTGTGCTAAGTAATTAAAAGAAAGCCTCTGCACTCAAAGAGCTTACAATCTAATGTGGGGAGGAACAAACGCACAGGAGGAGTCAGGAAAACTGCGGGGAGGAAAGTCCAGGGAGAAGAGAGACCAGGGGAATATGGGATGCAGAGGGCATCTTGTTCCCTGGAGTTGAAACCAGGGAAGGAAGCAGATGCAGAGTGGAATGATAAGGTCTCTTGTTCATTGAATGATCTGGTACTCTAGGATATGACTCCATGTCATCCTCCAGCACAGAGTAATTCAAAGGATGTGTGCCTGAAGGAATATTTCTTCATGTTCAGAATTCTGTGGACCAGAGAGCAGCATTCATTCTTATAATTGGCTTGATATATACACAATATTTATCCTTGTCTCTATTCAAATGGTTATTCTTCCTCTGAGGCAGTAATTCATAGGGCTATTGTGATTTTCATCTTGGGCACAGTGACCACCAAACTATTCCTTTTCCCCTTGCAAAAAAAATCTTAGCAAATGACATTTTATAAAAAATTGAAAATTGAAAATGGAGGCATGTACTATTTGCCTCAAATTTGGTTAAGTAAACATTTTCATTCACATTAGCAGTCTAAAATGCAGGGTTAGTAATGAAACACCTATGCCATTTGGCATCACTAAAATGTCATAAATCAGAGATTTTAAAACTCTTTGAGATTGTGACCATTCCTATGGAATCATGTCATCTTTCCTCTCTTATACATGCAAGTACCAATGCTATTGCTAAAGTGTGTGAGAAAGAAGGGAGAAGTAATCTGACTGTGTTGGGAAGGAAATAGCCATACCGTTCATTGTTCTATAATAGAGGATATAGTAATTGGGCCAGGACAACGCTGGCAAGAAAGGTTGTGCTGCTCTAGAAGAGAAAGCAATCTGGTAGCCATTGTCTTGGAATCCTCAGCATCTCCTGGGTCTTATGAGTCCTCAATTTGAGAAACTGAGAAATGTTGATCTAAATCAAAGCTGAAATTCAAATCACTCTGCAATCTCTAAGTTAGATCATGATACATTTATATGTCACTTTTGTCCAGAGTCAGGGGGTATAGAGGATAGACAGCTGGCCTCAGAGATTTGGCTTCAGGTCCTGAGTCTTACATAGACTTGCTACGTGGCCCTTAAGAAGTCACTTCGCCTTTCTGCCCCCAGCTAACTCTCCAAGACTATTACTGGCAGAGCAGGTGCTATTCTGCTCTGGTAAAGAGGATTTCCTCACCAGGTATTCCCCATACTAAGGAAATCACACAACATCTCTTGGCACCTTCTGCAAGACTGACTCCTCTTTTCATATCCCAAAAATCACAGGGCCAAGAAGGAGAAGTTGGCATACTTCTTCCTTTCTACTGCCACTTTACAGTCCCTCCTTCTGCCAGTTGGCAGTCACCTCTACTCCTTTAAAATTAGTTCCATCTTGTCCAGATTCTTGTTCCTTCTTTTTTAAATTTTATTTAATATATTTAGTTTTCAGCATTGATTTTCACAAGAGTTTGAATTACAACTTTTCTTTCCATTTCCACCCTCCCCCCCACTCCAAGATGGCATATATTCTGGTTGCGCTGTTCCCCAGTAAGCCCTCCCTTCTGTCACTCCACTCCCCTCCCATCCCCTTTTCCCTTCCTTTCTTGTAGGGCAAGAAAAATTTCTATGCCCATTCCCTGTGTATCTTATTTTCTAGTTGCATGCAAAAACTTTTTTTTGTTTTTGAACATCTGTTTTTAAAACTTTGAGTTCCAAATTCTCTCCTCTCTTCCCTTCCCACCCACCCTCCCTAAGAAGTCAAGCAACTCAACATAGGCCACCTATGTGATATGTGCATCACTATGTATAACCCTTCCACAATACTCATGTTGTGAAAGACTATATTTTGTTCCTTCCTATCCCATCCCCCTTTATTCAATTTTCTCCCTTGACCCTG
>CM053622.1:620056393-620092655 GCA_028646595.1 Phalanger gymnotis | reverse complement strand
GGCAAACTCCCTGTCCCCAGCAGCTTTTCCCACTAACCTTCTCTGTTGTCTTTTCTGTTTGTGGGTTGAGAAGTCTGGTAACTGCTGCAGCTTACCGATTCAGGGCGCTAGGGCTTGTTCCGCCCGGCTCCTGGTCTGGCGCTGCCCATGCTGGGCTCTGCTCTGCTCCCAGCTCTGTGGGTGAAAGACCTCACCCAGCAACCATCCAGGCTGTCCTGGGCTGGAGCCCTGCTGCCCTCTGCTATTTTGTGTGTCCTGCAGCTCTGGAATTGGTTCAGAGCCATTTTTTATAGGTTTTTGGAGGGACTTGGTGGGAAGCCCATGCCAGTCCCTGCTTTCCAGCTGCCATCTTGGCTCTGCCCCCTCTTGTTGCTTAAATAGATAGACTTCCAAGATTTTCTCCTTCCTTCCTAATAGTTTCAGTACTTGGCACATAGTATTCTTATTTACACAAATCCCTGACTCCTTCAAACACCCTTCCCCTTAGTCCTGCAATTGCTACAACACAGTATCACAAAACATAAAACAGAGGCGTTTATCTGCTTATTACCTTAACCACATACAGAAGTGATTATATTTTAAACTCTCCTTTATCCCTTCTCTCTCCAACATCATACTGACATTTTTTTTTTGCTTTAGGTAATAGAATTGATTGTTATGGCTCTTCCCACAAGCAGCTGGCCAGAAGATCTAATAGCAAGACAGAGGACAGAAGAGTTCATTTCCATTGAATATGCAGAGCAGGGGAAATTTTGCAGTTACCTGTATAGATTTTGTTTTCATGCCACAGCAGCTGCTGTTAATAAGTGACTGCTATTTGTACTCCAAGTCCAAGCTGGTCTTCTTCTTAGGAAAGAAGGTAAAGATCCCCAGGGAATTCTTCTCCATTCTCCTAGTTGTCTGGGAGAATGAATGGTGGGTTCTTTTAAAAAATGGAAGAAGGGCTTCAGGGGAAAAGAAAACCACCATCAGCAAGATCTAATAGTGGAAGAAGTGGCTTTGAGATGTAGTGAATTCTTCTTTCCTGAATGTCGTCAAATAAAGGCTGGATGAGCATGTGTTGGTCATCAACAGGTGACACATTGACTTTTGGGTATACTGTAGAACAGATTCTTTTTCAGGTATGGGTTGTCTTAGATAGCTTCTCAGGGCCTTCCAAATATGAAATTCTATAATTGTGTGGCTTAGGTATAAATGTCAAAAGTCAAAGTTATCTCCATGCTAGGATGAGGCATCAGAAAAGAATTTTAATGTAGGGCACATGGTTATAGATAGATTCATACATACAATCACATCACAGACTTCTATAGGGCTCAGCTTTTCAAGTTGATCTGTTGTCCAAGATAAACGTATTGCTTCAACTTTTTACTTTATTCATTATATTTCTATAAATTATATTTCTCATCCTGGCATGGAGCTTTTTCATCATTGTATTCTGCTTTTTCCAACTGATTATTTTAAATACATATGTGGGTTTATATAATACAAGTGTGATGCTTAACAATTTGAAACTGACTTGCTTTTAGCAAAAATCACCATGTGTGCTCTTAAATGCTATAAAATTTTACAACTCCCAGGCATCATTTCTTTTATCACCTGAGAATAATCTGTTCTAGAGTGGGACAGACTCAAATAGCACTGGATTCTGTGTCTAAAAGATTTAAAGAATTATATAAATATTAATATTTCAGCACAGTTGATGGGAGTTAGTGGAGAGAGGGAATGTGAAGGTTGCTGGGAGATTGCATATCAAAGATAATTTCAGATGTGTTGTAGTTCTATTTCTGTCTTTCCCAGTTGATGGCTAATACAGCTATTTCAAGTGATTGCCAGGTGATGAAAGGAAATATCTTAAAATTGATGGCATTTTGTTGTTATTTTTAATATGAAATATTTATGTTTCCAAAGCTACATAGTCACAGCCACAATTATCTGGACATCAGGTGATAAACCTGAATAAGCGAAGGAAAAAACCGTAGGAGAGGGGAATGTTTTGAATTGTTCTGAAGATCATTGTCAATCTTTCATTTAATTCTGTGTAGCTCAGCCTAACAGTTAAAATTTAGCCTGTACGCTTTCATCCCACCATTTCAGCTTTGTTTTTACTGCTCAAAGTTGATATTACTCTTTGGAGGGATTAATTAACCTCAATTTCCCAGCTCTCAGTATTTGTAAGTTAATTTCATTTTATTCCCTTGCTAAAGCTGCTATCTCTTTTCTAGAGGCAGAAATGTTGGTCCAACTTTTATACAAATAAATATGAGAGATTTTTTTTGTCACATTGCTGCAAATAACTAGAGTGATGTGGAGATCAATGTCAGACAGGTTCCTAGGGCCCAGGTTTAAAAGCTTGCAATTACAATTGTCTGAGTGGAGGTTAAAAGATATTTTGTAGGAGTTTCATATGACATAAACCATTCCTATATTAGTTTGTCATATAAATATTTTTTCCAAGTTAGTTCTGGTCATGGGAATTTAATCAGGCATTCTTGGAACATAGGATTAAACTTGGTTTAAATCCAACTCTTGTTGTTTTGCACATATCATACAGATGGACAAGTGGGTTTTTAAAGATGCTGAACTAAATAGTTAAATCTTTAGAGAGTGGCCACTATTTCCTAGTTTTGAAAAGTTTTCATGCAAAGAATATTTTTCAGAAAATTGGAAAACTTGTCTCATTAGTTTTTGAAATATTTTGTTTCCTTTACTCCTTTCCCCATGACTTCATCTTATTAATTTTAAAATAAATCTATTGTTATTGCCCCAGTAAACTTATTGGGTGAGAAACAGCAGAGATTTATGATGGCCAGTATGAGTGAGTTAGAGGTTCTAGATTTGTCTGTGTGTTCTGTTCTTCTTTTGGCTTTTGACATTTTTATCTATGGACCATATTAGATAACAGGATGATTTAAGATTTATTTTAATCTAATATTTTTGGTTTGTTTCCTTATACTCTCCTTTACCCTGTGTCTCCCTTCTGATGCCTTATTGTGGCATGGAGGTAAAACTGGGTCTCTGAAGGCCATATCCTTTCAGTTCCATATCTGGCAGGTCCTATTGGACTTGAAAATATTAAAGCATGGGCCCAGCAGCAGCAGATGACTATCTGAGAACCATTTTATCTAAGTTTTGAGGAGTTTATTACCAGAGGGTTGGTCACGAGGTGATTGATATTTTTGGCCATGGGAACTTTAGAGACTGTCTGCTGAGGCTTGGAGGGGCTGTACTCTCAGTGGGGAGAGAGTAACCTCACTGAAGAAATCACACATCTTTTGAAAAAGTGACTATGTGAGTACAGATAAGCTCTCATATATTTTCCTCAATGTATTTTCATTGGGTTATTTTTTAAAATGCTATGGTGGCTAGTTCTTGGATTATCATATAAAATTTATAGGGTACAGAGATTTGGAACAGAAGGAGAAGAAATAGATGTTGCCCTTTAGATCGATTGAATAAACTTACCAAAGAAGCATATGGTATGAAGTATGGAATGAGAGGAGCTGACTGATAGCAGTGAGATTTCCAGGGATAATGTGTCTGTTTACGGCTTCAAGAGGAAAAACAACAAAGAGGGAAAACAGTTGGCATCTTCATGTTTAATAACCTCTTGGCTTTAGTTCTTAACATTCTAAAAACAATCCCAAACTTGAAATATTTCAGGTGGCATAATGCTGGCAAAATAAGTCATTTTGATGGAGAGTTATTTTAGGAAAAAAACGTTTCAGATCAGAAATCTAGGTAGATTGAGAGATCAACTGTACAAGCTATATAAAAAGCAGAAAAATGAGAATGTTTTTTCTTGCCTAATTGTGAAAACACAGAGCTTAAAGGATACATTAGCAATATTTTAACCACATAGGATATGGATAGAATATAAAATATTCAAAGATAGTATACCATATATTCTAGAAGGGGTAGGAAACCTGCGGCTTTCGGGCTACATGTGGCCTTCTAGGTCCCCAAGTGCGGCCTTTTGACTGAATCCAAACTTCACAGAACAAATCCCCTCAATAAAAGGATTTGTTCCATAAAACCTGGCATAACAACAATGCTGCTTGCAGCTACTGTGGCTATGTAAGGCCAATAACACAGGAGGGCTACTAGCACAGGTTCTTGATCTGCTTTTCTAAAGAAAGCAACTTAAAGGTGTTTACAATCTAACTTTAATCAAACATACATATATCATTCACTTAGTTCAGGGGAAAAAGTCAGCACCCTGAACTTCAGAGCAAATACAAACAGAAATTATAAGTAGAGCAAAATAACACAAATCAACACACAGGCTTCTATCTGTCTGACCACAGCAGTACATACACAGTTACCAGAGAGAGAAGCACCAACATTTGGGTTTTCAAAGCCAGGGGGCTCCTTAATGGCTACCCAGAGTATCATCTGGTCAAATCATACTACAGTTTTCCAGAGAGTGAGCCACTCCCCCCAAATGCTAACCTCAGAATATATATAGACTTCTTCAGAGTCAGAGTGCTTCACACCTCTGGAGGGCTTCACACCTCTCATGCCCTAATCAGCAAACAAAGTCAAGACTCAATCAAAGACACTTGATTAGCTTAGTGCTGAGAAGCAGTCCAAAACAAAAGACAACAAAAAGTCCCACTTTGCTTGTCCTTACACTTGGACTCAATCAAAAGGCCCCACTCAAGGACCCAGAGGGCCATATGTGGCTTCAAGGCTGCAGGTTCCTCAATCCTGTAAGATATTTCTACTGGAGGGCATGGGATATCAAGCCTTCTTTGTACCAGATGATGAGGATTCAGACAAAAGAGAGACAGCTCTTGTTTCTGAAGAACTCATATCCTAATGGGGGAGACAGTATGTATAGGATAAGGATAGCCATGGAAGGGAGTTTTTGTCTGGGGTAGGGTGGGGTGATTCGTAGGAATGGTAAGTAGATATCATGGTCAGTTCAGAAGCAATGATGTTAAGGATTTGTTCCCAGAGAAAGAGATGGAAAGGTTGGGCATGGGTGGAGCAAATAATACAGGTTTGTTGCAGGGCCCATGGCAAGATATCTCAAATATTTGGATTTTCTACATGAAAAACATTGCCTGGAGCTAGTTAGATATTATCCTTTAATGGGTTTATCATTTATTCAGCCCAAGGTCAGAGCTCTTAACTGAGTGTTCAGCTACTTCTTTGCTCCACCAAAGTCAGAGATTAATACCATCATTAGATGTACTCTAGGGAAATCCAGGATGCAATGATGGAGGCCAGGGGTTAAACTGGTAGGAGGTTGGGATAAGCAGGGGCTGGGGAGGGAGTAGGGAGAGATTAGGGCATCTTTCAAGGAAACATTTTCAGTGTCTTAACAGATACTGAAAGGACTGACTAATAAATCAAGACCCTTCATAGCCAGTACTTCCGTCCACTTAAGGTCGTGTATTCCCTTTTCCCAAACGTTCACTGCCTTCTGCTTGTTTTTTTTTAAAAGAAATCTTAAGTGCCCAAAGGTTGCAGCAGAGCTTCATCTATGGATCAATCAAGACTGTCCTTGGAAAACACTCTTCAGTAGACATAGATGTAGGTCAGAAATACTTCTGGCTATGCCAAGATGTTTCTGTGGACCCTTCTCTTCATCATGGGCTCTGGGGTAATAGAATAAGATAGAGGAAACATGGATTTATTTTAGTACTTTATTATGTTTACCTAGTTTATGCTAAAAGCCGTGAGGAGTAAGCTTGCTATGGCTTACTGAATATGAGCCTTAGAGCTAGAAGGAAAGTTGAATATTCAGGCTAAGTTCAATTTTCCTCCCAGCCACAAGGCTTATTTATATTCAGGAGGCAATGTCCTTTTCTCTTATCTCTATGACAACTGACAGCTTCTCTCCTTCCTTGCCTTTCCCCAAGTCTAAATGCTCTCACATCAAACACATTGGTATCTATGTTTTTAAATGTGTGAGTCTCTTTAGTATATTTAAAAATATTATTGTAGGAAAAATGGTAAAATTAGTCTCAAGATCTTCACTCATTTCTAAACTCCTTGTTATTCATCTTCTGACTTTACAGATACTCAGAGTCTTTGTGTTCTCTCAGAATTATGAAATCTCATACTTGTCAGATTGACAAAGCTGAAAACAAAAGAAAATTACAAATTCTGGAGGAGCTATAGGAAAACAGGCACATTTTTACATTGTTGGTGGCACTGTGAATTGATCTATAAGGGCTAGGGAAAATGTGGCCTTGAGGCCACATGTGGCCCTCTAGATCCTCAAGGCCTCAGGTTCCCCACTGCTGGAGCCTCTAACCATTCTGGAAAACAATTTGGAAATATACCCCCAAATTACTAAACAATGCATTCATGCAGCAATGCCAGTTTCAGGCCTCTGTAGCAAGAGACTAAAGAAAGAGGAAAAGTCCTGTATATATGAAAATATATGTAGCCTGAGATCTTTTTTTTTTGGTAGTAAAGAACTAAAATCTTGATGACTTAAGGAATGGCTGAAGGAACTTAAGGACTTAAGGACCAGCTGAACAAGTTGTACTGTATGAATGATGGAATTCTATTGTGTTGTAAGAAACAAAGAGAAAGACAGCTTCAAAGAAACCTGAGAAGGCTTGCTTGTACTGATGCAGAGAGAAGTGAGAACAATTTATACTGTAACATCAGTATCCTAAAACAAACAATTTTGAAAAACTTAAGAGTTCTGATCAACTATGATTATAGGAGACTTACAAAGAACGCTACTAACCTCATGAGAGGGAAATGATGGCCTAATATATAGAATAAGAAGCATATTTTTGGACATGATCAACACATGAATTTATTTTGCTTGATTGACAAAATGACACAGAAGTTCTATATTTTTTGTCCTTTGTTCTTTTTAGTGGATTTGGGAAGGATGGGAGTAAAAAATGCTTGATAATTGAAAAAAAGTTTCGTGAAACAGAGCTAGAAAGGGCTTTTGAACCAGCATGACTTCATTAAGAATGAAACACTCCAGAGACACCTCATTTCATTTGCTGGCAGGGCTACTAACCTAGAAGATTAAGGAAATAATGGAGATATGATATCTGGGTTCCAACATGCCATTTGACAAAGTGTCTTTTGACTTCCTTGTGGAAAGACAGGAGACCTGTGGTCTGAGTAATAGTGGACTTAGACAAAAGCAGAGTGAGAAGGATAGCAGATATAATGGATGGGAGAGTCAGAATCCAAAATGGATCTTGATCTTATTGGGTCAAATAGTACTTTTTCCCCTAGTTTTTAAAAAACTTAAATTTTATTAAAGTTTTTACATCATCTATATTTCCCAAAGTGTCCTCCCTACCCCACCTAAGTGGAGCAGTGGATAGAGGACTGGACCTGGAGTCCTGAGTTCAAATCTGTCCTCAGATACTTATTAACTATGTGACCTTGGGCAAGTCACTTAATTTGTCTCAATTTCTCAACTGTAAAACAGAGATATTAAATCAGAGTTATTGTGAAGATTAAATGAGATGATATTAGTAAAGCTCTTAGAACAGTGCTCAGCATGTAGTAAGTGCTTAATAATAATTTATTTCCTTCTGTCCTTCCCATTCTTCATAAAAAAGAAAAAAAAAGATAGTAGATAAAAAGAGTCTAGAAGAGCAAAACCAACTAGCACATTTTAAAACCTGACATTGTATAAAGTGTTATATCCCCTGAGCCAAATCTAGTAAGATGAAATTTATAGTCCTATACTTGGATTCAAGAGATTTTTATTTGGGAATCACAACTTTCTCCCTCTTCCTCTCCCTTTCCGCACTTTCCATATGTCTCTCTACTTAATATATAATATAAATATATATACATATAATATGCATACATGCATGTGTGTATATATCTGAGACCATGAAAATAAAGAGTACATAGTCATTACAGAGGATGTAATTTATACTAAATAAAATTTAAAATAACTGGTAGGATATTACTAATCTTAAAAATTTAAAGAAAGAATTCCAGAAATTAAAAAAATTCAAAAACATTTTTTCTCTGCCTTATTCCAGAAAGCTTCCATAGAAAACAGTCACAAATGTTCATGATGCCCATTGAAAATAACTGGCAGATAACGAAAGAACTCAGCCAGAATCTGGGAGAAATTTAGGTTATTTAAAGCCAACAAGACAACAAAGAGAGATTAAGAAACACCACTATAGAATAGTGACGTCTTTGATGAGTCTATCCCTCTCATGTCTCTGAACCATAAATATGGGAGACAAAATGTCAAGAAGAATAAAGTGAGAAGTCTCCACAGATAATTAACAAATGATGAGTAACAAGAGTTAAAAAAAAAACCCAAGGGAAATTTTTTATACACATTATACTGTGTTTGGAATTAGAACAAAAATGACCAAAGACTAGTACTTGGTGGTGTGCTATTTGAATAATAATGAATGACAACAACAACAAAGGATCCAAAGGACAGGCTATGTTTGTGCTCTGTGAGAAACAAGGGAAAGGAGAGGAGGGAGAAAGACAGATTCAACAGGGGTCTCTTTGCAAAGTAGAAACCAATGGAAAGCAGTGAACGGGAGGAGTAGGAATGTCTGAAACACTGCAATATTAATTCAGAACTAACTGAAAAAAGCAAATACTTTGGAAATCAAGGCTATTTTGAAATCAAAGGATTTAATTGGTTGTGTGAATATAATCTATTATTTGCCATTGATTTGTTGAATTCTGCCATAGATAAGATTTAAGATGTTAAATAGTAGGGGATAGGTAGGGGAGAACAACAAAAATGTACTCCTTGGCGCTTGGGAGGCCTCCACTGAAGTCTTACTACAGGATGCCTCATTGTGCTTTATATGTTATTAAAATCATATGGTCTTAGGTTATTAAAAGTTTTCAACCCAAGTGCAAGCTCCGGTAGATCCTACCAAGCTGGGAATGTTTTAAGTATGGCCCAGCAAATCGACTGTGTCCTACCTTAGAGGACCAGCCTTGCTAAGTATGAAAAGGACCAATGCCTGAAATTTGGCTACCATATCATGAGTAGTTTTGGTTGTATCTACTGAGAAATACTGACTCATAAAGTATGAAGAAGTTGGGCTCTCAGCTGCTGGAGTCCCTTCTTTTGAAATATTGACAGGACTATGAAAATACAGTATGAAAGAGATGTGAGGAGCCATTTGAATCTCATTGTTTTGGCCTTGGTTCATGCTAATATTGTCAGCTCATAAATAAGCATTTTAAAAATGTTTTCATTGCTATTTTCTTTTTTCTTACATCATCATAATATCCTAAATATCCTTTCCTCTTACCCTCTAGAGAGCTGACCCTTATGACAAATAATATTTTTTTTTGGAGAGAAAAAAAAGTGCAACTGATTGATGTTAAAAAAGTCTAAAAACACAAGAAGATGTAGATTGGGAGATGTCTTCTCATATCTCTTAATTTGAGTCCCATTTGATCTTTATAATTTTGTTACATTTGCTTTTGAGTTTCTGTTGTGTTGCTGTTCTTTCCATTGTCATAATTACTGTGAATATTGTTTTCTTGTTTCTGTTTATTTCACTCTGAATCAGTTTGTACATCATGTTTCTATGTATTCATCACATGCATTATTTCTTACAGCACAGTAATATTCTATTACATTCCTTTAACACAATTTATTTAGCCATTCTCCATTTGCTGGGCACCTGCTTTATTTCTAATTCTTAGCCATTACAAAAAAAGTGCTGCTACAAATATTTTGTAAACTATGAGTCCTTTTTTCTTATCAGTGGCTTCTTTGGGGTATATAACCAATCACAGAATCTCTGGGTCAAAAGATGTGGACATCTTATTCACTTTATTTGCATAATTTTAATTCTTTTCTGAAACAGTTGTAGCATTTCAAAGCTCTACCAATAATGCATTATTGTGTCTATTTTTCTACAACCCCCCCCCACTGACTGTTGTCATATTTTTTTTGCCATTTTTTTACAGTTTGCAGGACATAAGGTAAAATCTCAGGCTTGCTTTGATTTGCCTTTCTCTTATTATTAGTGATTTGGTATATTTTTTCTTGTGATTGTGAACCCTTTGTAATACTTTTGAAAGCTGTTCATATTTGACCATTTTTCTATTAATGACTATTAGTCATACCTACCTATATACATATATAAATATATATATATCTATGCCTATCTATCTGTCTATCTGTCTATCTATCTATCTATCTATCTATCTATCTATCTATCTATCTATCTAATTTTGGATACTAAGCCATTATTAGAGAAATTGGATACAAAGATTTTTTTTCCCCATTTGACCACTTCTCTTCTCATCCTGGGTGCATTAATGTTGTCTGTGGAGAAGATTTTCAGTTTCAAGTTCACTCTTTTGCTGTCAGCACAGTATTATGTTCCTTGTTTCCTTACTTTATTTTTTTTTTAAAGATGGGCCTGTTTCCACTGGCTCTCTTCACCACACCCTTGATTCCCCCTTATCATTTGGTACCTTTTTCTCTTTAGGATTTTGTTTATTATTTCCTTTTTCTCTCCTACTTTAATCTGGTTATATATTTCTTCCCCTTCTTTTTTCCCTCTCAGCCAAATAGAGCCCTCCCCCACTTCCCCTTCTTCCCTTCATCTAGTTCTGTTCAGTAGTTTTGAAATTAAATTTTTTGTGCCCCTTTCCAAAAGGACTTTTCTCACTCTCTTCTTTATCTGTGTTCTGTTTCTGTTTACTCTAGATCCTCGGTCTTTAATTCATGACCTCATAATCATCTGGCCTCTCTTTTTTCTCTGTATTCTTTATTCAGTAAAAGCTTCCAAGTTATTCATTCTAGACTCTCTTCTCTAAGTGATTTCTACCACTGGTTTGTAGGATATGCCCCATAAATCCCCCATTTTCATTGTGCTTCATTTCTGTAACAATGCCAATTATTGCAGGAGTCAAAGAGGCCACTACTTCCATAATACAGTCTTCTTCCACCATGTGTCTAAGAAGAGATAAATCTATCAAAATTAGTCAACATACGTTTTGATTGTTAATGTGTGCAATGTTCTCCTGGTTCTGCTCACTTCACTCAGCATCAATTCATTCAGGTCTTTCCAAGTTTTCCTGAAGTTTGCCGGCTCATTATTTCTTATAGACAATAGTATTTCATTACATTCATACACCACAACTTGTTCAGGTCATGCCCCAACTGATTGGCTATTATTTTATTCATTTTGGTGTTGTTTTTTGTCCTGTTGTATTTTTCTGGGAGATCTATGATCCTTTAGTTGCCTCTCTGCATTCTTTCTTCAACTTCAGTATATTTTACTTGCATAGTGAGCATATTATTTTTTGCTTCATTTCTTCTAGGTTGTCCTTCACTTCTGTACACATTTCCATCTTGCATTCTTTCTTTTGTTTCTTTGGTAAGAGTTGCCATTGCAGATTCAAGTTTTTCCTATTCTGTTCATTATTTTTGTTGTGTAGGACACACTTCTGCTCTTATAATTTTCATTTCTCTTTTAAATCACTGAAATACTATATTATGGTTCCATGTTCTCCAGTTCTGGAGGGTTCTCTCTCTCATCAAGTGTTGGATCATTTTCCTTTATTTTGCAGTATTTATTTGTAGATGCTTGAACTCATTTACTAGATATGAAACCCAAATTTCTTTCTGTTGTTACTGTTTTCCTGTTGATTTATTTGTTTTTGTTCAAGGTGTTTGAGTTTTCTTCCTAAAATCTTTGGTACTTGCAGTCTTTCCCCCCTTATTTTCCATATCACTTACTTCCTGACTCTCTTTCCTCTGATTGTGGTTACCTTGGAAGTTGGATCTCAAAGTGAAGAGGTTATGGGTTCTGGGACCCTGAAAATGCCAAGGCAGAGTTACCTGGAATGAATTCATACTCTCAAGCCTTCTCTTAGGCAAGTGGCAAAAAGTTTATTGTAACACTTTAGCAAAAAGCAAGCAAGGATCCCTAGGGAACCTGCAAGCTAGTGAGGATGGTTGTGGAGCTTATATGGAAAAGGGACAAGGAAAAGGAATGCCAGGGATGCTAATTAGGTAATCTAGGTGTCCATGCATCTTTGGGAGTTATGGATGGGAAAATTCAGGGAGTCTGCAGAGATAAATCTGTTGATACCAGACATTGAAAGAATTGTCAGAAGCATGGACCTTGGGGATCTGCTGCGAGGGAAAATCCTTGGGCCAGCCAGGGACAAAAATCCCTGGGCCAGGCATCCCTGTGTCTGTTCTGATAAGAGGCTGTGTTCTGCAACAAAAGAAAAGTTTTATACAGGGCAAGAGCCAAATAAGAAATTAGGAGGCTTCCAGAGATATGATCTTAGAGCTAGGGCCAGAGCACCCTATCAAAAGTGTCTCGGCCTTCTCCCTCACTGGTACTTTGCAGTTCAACAGCCTAGTTTCTGCTCCAACTGATTTTTGGGTGATCATAATGGTCCCCAGAAGGATGCTATGCTCTTATTCTAGGGTTTGGTAGAATGCTGCACATTTCCTCATGTGCACCTGGCCTGGTGTCCTGTCCTATGCCTACTTCTCTGGCATGGCACTGGCAGTTCAGAGCCTGTTTTTCTCAGCCTTGGCAGTTTAGAACTTTGCAGTGTTGGTGCTTCCAGGTTGCATCCCATGACAAGCTTTTGTACTTGAAGTTTTTTTGGCCAAGCTGGTGGTAGAGGCCCAAGCAAACACCTAGAGCCAGTGTCTCTCTGGGACCAAAAAGAATGAGAGAGGACTGAGGTGTAGGGATAGGTTTTGATGTAAGACTGTGTTATGGCTTTAGATTTGACAATTTAGTCTTCTAGTTTTGAAGGAGAAAGAGGGGTGTTGAGTGAGTTCAGGGTCAGTGAGAATCGTTTCCTTTTTTTGGAGGGGCACTTTACATTCTTTTGGAGTCTTGGTGTTCTAGACCATGGTAACATTTGAAATTGCTTATCATTGGTGCATAATTTCTTTTGGAAAGGTTTGAGATGTGAGGATTGGAGAAAATGTCTAATTTATCACCTTGCTGTTCACATGACCAAGAATTTCTAAATAAGTATTTATAGGACCTTTTTTGGGCAGGGTATTGAACCCAAGATTTCATTGGCAAGGGAAATCCTGCCTGAAAAAAGCTTTTATTTTTTTTCTCTCAATCCATGGTACAATGGAAAGACTGGATTTGGAGTCAGAAGGATTGAGTTCAAGTTTTGCTACTCTTGGAAATCTGTTTGACCTTGGACAAGTCACTTGACCTATCTGAGCCTCAGTTTTCCCATTTAGAAATAGAAGGGGTTGGATTAGACAGCCTCTCATATTCCTTCCAGCTATAAATCTATGATTCCATTATCCTAATGTCCAACTAGTCTTAGAGAGTTGCCTGGGAATTCCAACAGGTCGAGAGCTTTTGTCAGGGCCATACTCCCAGTAAGTGTCATAGACCAGTCGAACCTAGGTCTTCCAAGGTTGACCGTGAGGCCATCTCTCTAACCACTATTGCACTACTTTCATTTAAGAGACTTACAAAGCAAGCTAAATGTAATTTAAATTTTTAAATGAACATAACCAAAGGTCTAACTTCCCCTTAAAATTAGTTATAGAGTCATTTATAAATAGAATTTATGAACTGTTTTCTTTTTATCAGTCTCTTTTTAATGAGAAAGTTAAAAAAATTGCTGAGTAGCCTAATGAATGAAATTTGTTAAGACATGTATTCATTTCTCTCTACATATTAATTGCATTTTTTGGCAATACAAAATTGGAAAGGATGAATATGATCTAAAATATTTCACAGCTGTAAAGGACTAGTTCAAAAAAGAGCAACTTCTCTATAGAGCTATCACATCTAAAAAAAGCATATATACTAGAAAAGAGTTTAGCGATGTAAATGGTTATATTAAGCATGATACGACAAGGCTAAATCTGTCTCTTCATTCCCCCTGACCTCCCACCCTCCCACCCTGTCATGATGTAGTCGCCTCTTGTGTGAGTTAATGGTGCCCTATAGAGAAATTAATGATTTAAATTACCCATAAAGGTTCCTTATTCAACTGGACCATTTAAACAGACAACTTGGAAACCTTTGCTACTATCTCAGAGCACGGTTCAACTGCTGCTTTTTTAACTGTGCTTTTTCCTTTAAACAGACATCCTTTCTACCAGATTTCAAATGTACTGTAATTGCCACCTTCCTGCACGTGAGGCAAAATCTCATTAGTTTAGTCTAGTGGGTGAGGGAGGAGGAGAATCTGGGGTGATGAATATTTTAAAAAGGAACTGCATGTAGTGTTATTACTTTAAAGCACATATCGTAATAGAAATATCCCACAAAGTGCTTTCAAGTCAAGGTCCTGGGGCTTCTTTAATGAATAGATAACATCAGTTATGATTAGTAGCATCCATTCACATACCAAATGTGCCAAGGCCCTAAAAAAGTTTGTTCTCTTAAAAAGGTGACATTTTTAACCTTTCTTCTCAATTTATCAAAACTCTGATTTGAACCAAGTCCTGAAATTTGTATGGGAAGTAGTTTCTCATATAGAGGTTAAGGTATATGCATATGTTATGTTCATGACATTCAACAGAAATTACCAGGTCAGTTAAAAAAATTGTCTTCATCTCCCAACCTATGAGAATGACTATATTTGGTAGCTATATTTACATTCATTTTGTGATTGCTGACTTTGTAAGTGGGATAATGAGCAATCTCTAATCTTTTTAATGAGTTCTTTCTCTTATGAATTCCCTCTGATACAGTGCCACACATGCTCTATTCAGGGAAACTAAAAACAGCCTTCATGTTTTTGTGAGACATTCAGAGTACAGATGTATCCTTTACAACCAGGGTATTTACCATGGTGTGTATGCATCATCTGTTAAATTTTTTTTAAAGAATCTTAGAGTCTTGCTTTCTGTGTGTTCGGAACAAAGGGATTTGCTGGGTTTTTTTTCACCCAGATGAGTCAAAATGGTCACTAATGAATTATGGATTCGTGTTAGTCAAGCATGAAAATAACTGGAATATTGCCTTTTAAATTCTGTTGGAGAAAAATGGAATAAAAATATATTTTCCTTCCACTGATTCCAAAATGCTTCTCTCTGAACTTGTATACAAGCCAAGATATTTAGTTTTGTTTGTATATCTATCATTGTGGAAAGATTTAAGAGAAACAGAAAACACTGTCCTTGTTCCCCTGTGGCTTAGAATTTAGTTAGAAATATATAACCTGCCCACTTGAAACTATTGGAGGGCAATGTAAGATGTACTAGAGTGGCAGACTCTGCTTGGCATAGTGTCTAGAGTACTAATCTTGGAGTCAGGAATAACTGAGTCAAAATCCTGACTCCGTGGGACTTGACAGCTAGCTGTGTCACTCTGGGCAAGTCACTTAACCTTTTTCCTAAACTCCCACAATAAGACATGAAGGTGTATAAATACCTTTCTCTTTGAATCAGGAGGGGAAAAAACTTCAGTGTTCTCTTTGGCCCCTTAGGTCTGAACCAGGAATAATTAGTAGAAGTTATAAAAAGGTAAATTTAAGATTGAAGTCAGGAAAATCTTCTTTACAATTAGTGCTATCCAAAAGTGCAATGGCTTGCCTCCAGAGGTGTCAGCTTCACCTCCTTGGATCCTTTCTGGACCTTAATACCATGGCTCTGATTGGGTACTTTCCCTTCCACTTTTTCTGCTTTTTAGCTCCCTTTTTTGTTGTCTTCTACAATTAGGATGTAAGCTACTTGAGGTCAGGGTTTTTATTTTGTTTGTATGTATCTCCAGCACTTAGCACTGTGCCTGGCATATAGTAAGAGCTTAATATATGCTTTGCCTTATTCAATTTTGGCTTTGGTTTTTAGGTTCCATTCCTGTGACTGATTTGACTTGTCCTCCTGTTCCTACTCCTTTGGTATAAGATTTTGCCCTTGAGTCTGTTTTGTTCCTGTCATGCATTATACTAGGGCCCTTTATTACCTGTTACTGACTTTAAATGTTACACAATGCCAAATTGTTTCAGTATCAATTTGATTCAATTTAACAAATATTTATTTAGGACCAACTATCTTTAAGGTACAGGTGTGTGTGTGTGTGTGCGTGTGTGTGTGTGTGTGTGTGTGTGTGTGTATGTATAATCAACTCATCAAAAATTATCATGATAATTTATCTCATGTATAGTGACGTAAACTCAGACAAGGAAAGACGAGAATTTGAGTAGAAAGAAAATACTAACTGGGGGGAGATGTTGGGGGATGGTGGGAGGAAATAAAAAAAGAACTTTGAGAAAGTGGTGGCCCTTGATCTTGGCCATGAATGAAGAACAGGATGCTCAGAGTTGGAGGTCAAGAGAAGCTCCATTCCAGTCATGAGAATAGTCTATTAGGGCATAGAGATGGGAAATCAACTACAGAGTTTAGGGAACAGCTAGTAAGCCAATTTGGCTGGAACGTAGATTACATTAAGAGGAGGGATATGAAGGAAGTCTGGAAAGGCTGGCTGGAGCCAGATGGTGGAGCACTTTAAATGTCAGGCTAAGTTTATATTTTATCCTACAAGCACGGTGGCTGAAGTAGACACGGTCAGGGATTTGGTCAGTTCTGTGCCTTTGATGGTTATTTTGACAATCATGTGTCTGAGAGAGGAGATACTGGAATTAAGGAGACCAGATGAAAGTTGTTGCAATGTTCCAGGCAAGAGATGATGAAAGTCCGAACTAATGGAGTGCTCATGAGATTGACAAGAAAGGGAAATAGGTGAGCTACATGAAGGTGGAATTGACAAGACTAATTGGTTATGAGAACTAAGGGAGAAGGAAGAGGTAAGCATGAAGAGGTATGGTTCACAGCTCTGAGGTTGTGAACATGTGTTACTAGAAGGATGGTGTTGTCCGCAATAGAAATAGGGAGGTTTGGAAGTGACAGGCTTAACAGGGAAGACCATTAGCTGTATGTGGATAGTTGAATTTGAGGTGATGGAATAGATAGGTTATCTGTTGACTTTGGACTGGAATTTGGAAAAAAAGATTAGTACTTTGAATTTAGACTGAGGAGCTTCCTAGCAACATAGGTCCCACTCAGCAGACAGTAGTGTCCTGGATATGACCACTATGGATTGTTTAGTGTATTCTTTTCATAGATGTGCTAGTTTCATCTCGATTTTTCTGTGTGCTGTTTATACCAAATTATCCTTGTGCTTTTATAAAAATCCATCTGTATTTTTTCTCTGAGCACGTTAAAGCTTTCTTATTATACCACTTTTAATAGTAAATCAAAGCCATTAAGGTCATCTGTGAATAATAATGTAATTAAGGAGTAACTGAGCAATAACTAAAGGGCAGCCAGACGATTAACTATTCAGTCTTTTCCCAAAGAAATAACACGGTTCTTTGTTATAGGATTATGTAGCAAACCATAATAAAAATATTAATTATTGGCAAACTCAGCTAAAGGGGGAAAAGTCTTTGTTATTTGTTCTCTCTTGAGTCTCAATCAACTCATTGAAATGCTGCTTATAGGTTGAAAAATATATAAATTCAATGACGTTATTTTTCTTTCTGAAAGCAGGCTTAATGATAACCTGATCAAAAACATGGAAGCAAAATAAAAACATAAAAAAATCAGGAGTTTCAGGAATTTTGAAGTAATTCATTTGAAATTACTTCAGAAGTTGAGGATGATGATAAATATGTATTATTTTATGGCTCTTAATGGCCAAATACATAATAATAGATAAAATTTGAAACTAAATTAAATTCCAACGCACAATGCACTGTCATTGAGGTATTAAAACTGACTAATGATTTCTGCTTATGCACTGTGAAAAGGGAATTGCTGGTGGGACATTTTGTAACAAGGTCAATAAAAGAAGAGCACATGACTGAACTTGTTGAATACTGCCTTCTTTCTGGTTTTCTGGCTTACTAAAAGAAATACAACTACTCTTCTAAATAGATGAATAACTTCTAGGAAATTTGTTATAAACTGTTTACAATTGTTTGTAGCAAGTGTAATAAAAAGCACTATATAACCCCAAATAAAATTTAACACCTGAAAAAACAAGGGTATTATAAAGGTAGATTTTATCATACCATTTGTCTTAAAGTTTGGAAGGAATTTAAGCTTAAATTCTCTTTGTCCTTGAAGAAAAAAACTATCACAGCTCCTATTCCAAGCAACTGAGGAATTAGGATAAAATAATTTTTCCCCTCCCAAACACTAGGATTTGACTAGGTTTCCTCATTCCTCTAACTTCACTTAACATTGATTCCACCATATACATAATTCACATGGAAAGCACTTTGAAAAACAATCTGCACTGAATGAGGTTCAGTGATACCTTTCCTGTTTCTCTATAAAAAGTGTAATCATCCATAGCTATACCACTTCTATCTACAAATCAATCATTACAGCAGGAAGGTCTTAAGCCAAGGACAATCTTTCTATTTTTCCCCATGTTTTTACCTTCTAAATTATCATTATTTTTGATTAATATGATGCTCTCTTGATAAAAATAATCCAGGAATATTTGCACAGATAGCTACCCCAATACTACAAATATCATGCCTAGGTAAAATCAAAGATTGGTTCTGATAAATGTATCAGATGTGTTTGTTTCCTTAGGTTAGATGTCTAGTTTTCCCCAAAAGAGAAAATGAATAGCGAATGCTAACCATCCAGCAGATTTTCCACATAAGTGTTCATATTGTAGTGTTTTTTCATAGATTCTAAACAAGAAGCAGCTCTCCAAAACACCCAAGTACACTCCTACTTCTGGCTATTTTTTTTTTCATGACCTTAGAGACTGCCCTTAAATTTCAACTGCTTTGAGAAATGAAGGAATAGAGTGCTAACAATTTGGGTCTCACATTTCAACTAATATGAACTCTGTGAGAGATCCAATCCACCGAGGAACTGGCCTCTAAGGAAGGCTCCCAACATTCTGAAAGATTCATCAGTAGGACCCCCAGGAGACCACCGTGTGTGTGTCTATCAGGCTTTTGTGCTTGCCCCTCATTGCCTAGAGTTCGGGCTTGGTTTTACTGGCTCCTTATACCTCTCTTGGTGCCTCTAACACTTTTTTGTTTTTCCTCCTTTTCTCTCTTTTCTACTTTTTGGTTATCAGTTTTATAAAGGTAGTTTTTTATGTTTAAAGTGAATTGTTTGATTTTCCTAGCAAATCAGTGTAAAACACAATATGAAAGCTGTTTCCCCAGATTAAAACAGTTATGTAATAATGAATTTTTAGAATAAATAATTTAATAAATACATATCTAACAAATGCCATAAATAATAATGATATAGTTGCTAGAGAGACATTCTTGGGGTCAGGAAGACCTGGGTTCAAGTTCCATCTCTAATACAACCCATTTGCATGATGGTGGATGATTTACTTGATCTTTTATTACCCCAGGCCACACTTTAAAACTACAGATTTTAGAGCTGGCTGTGACCCGCTCTGGTAGAGGGAGCTTCCTCATCAGGAGTTTCCAATACCAATGGAATCACAGCTCTAATCTCTCTACCCATTAATAGTAGCTCATTTATATAGTCCAGTTTTTATCCTCAGAAAACCCTTTGAGGTAGAGAATGCAAATGTTATTATTCCCATATTACAGATGATCAAACTGTGACCTAGGGAGTGATATTACTTGCCCAAGTTTATACAAGTAGGATCACAGCCTGGAATCAAGCCCAGCTTCTCTGATTCTAAAACAACTGCTGTGTTGCTGCTCTTGGATACATAGATAGATAGATAGATAGATTGATAGAGCATTTATTTAGTGCTCGATGCCATGGGGCAGCTAGGTGGCGCAAGTTCTTGAAGCCCAAAAAGTACTATGGCATGCTAGATAGACCATTGGCCCTGGTGTCAGGTGGACCTGAGTTTAAATCCAACCTCAACCTCAGACACTTACTGGCTGTGTGACCCGGGGCAAGTCACTTAACCCTGTTTGCCTTGGTTTCCTCATCTGTAAAAATATCTGGAGAAGGAAATGGCAAGCCACTCTAGTATCTTTGCCAAGAAAGCTGCAAATGGGGTTACAAAGAGTTGGACACAAGTAAAATGAGACAACAACAAAAACTATGTGCAAGGCACATATTAAAACAAGAAAACAAGATCATCTCTACTTTAAAGATCCCTCCATTCTAGTAGAAGAAGATAGCACATAAAGGAGAACCAGAAAAGGTAGGGAGTGGAGGGCACCCGTACAGGGTCAAGGCAGCTCATGTGGAAGTGGAACAGAGCTGGAGAGTAAGCCAGAGTAGCGGGGTGTTCTCATGATATGGCAGTTCCAGACAGAGACTTGCTAGTCACTGAGTTAGCCTCAGAGTGGAATGATCCTTAATGGGGCAAGGCAGCTGGTGTGGAAATGGAGTAGACTAGAGATTGAGCCTCATGAAGGAAAACTTTCCAAGTGAATACCTTGTAAATCATCATACTTTATCTTTGTTTTACCCATATAGAGCACTTGCTTTAATAAGAGGGAGGAAAGGCATTTGTACAACCTGAGAAACTTAAAAATTGTGCCATCCTCTGCACATTTTGCATATATAGTGTTCTACAGCAATATATGACAGACTAGGTACCCATTTATCACAGAGAGCAAAATTTTTTGGCATTAGAATATGTGCATTTTTGTCAATGTTAAATATATACTAGCATAGTGACTAGGACTTAGAAATGAGGCTTCAGAAGGAACCACAAAGGGACTTGAGACAGAGAAAAGAAGACTTTAGGAGATTTTAGAGAATGAGAAAAGGGAAGGAAAAGGACAGCCAAGCAATTAGAGCTCAAAAACAGATTTCAGGTGGAAGTGTGTAGCAGTAAAACCATTTTTAAAAGCAATGGAGAATTATGCAAATAAAATGATTAAAATATCCATACTGTTGGATCCAGTGATTCTATCACTAGACTTACACTTTGTGGAAGTCATTGATAAGTAGAAAGTCTCCACATCACCAAATATTTGTAGCTGCACTTTTTACAACAAGAAAAAATTGGAAACAACATATGTCCATTGATTGGGAAATGGTTAAACAAATGAACATGAATATATATCTACATGATGATAATGGAATATTACTGTTGTAAGATTGAATTATCATTTATATAATAACTTTATTATATATTTAAAAGGAATAGCAAGTTTTGCAATTTCATATACAATCATCTTTTTTATTATACTATGTTATAGAAATGCTTGTTTTATTCCATAAATTAAAAAATAAAATGAATTAAAGAAATGATAAATGCATAGCATAGAAAGATATACATCAACTGGTGCAGAATGAAGTAAGCAGAGCCAAGAAAACACTACACATGATGACTAGAGCAATATAAATGCAAAGAACAGACACAAAGCAATCAAAGCTCAGTGTTGCAAAATTATTATATAGAGTGAACACGGCCTGAAAGAAAAGAAAGAGAAGGCATCTTTGCTCTGCCCCTTTGAAGAGGAAGAAAGTCCTTAGATGTGATACTGTGCACATATTTTCAGACTTTTACGATATATTGCTAGGTTTTGCTGAATTTTTTTACATTTTCTCTAAAAAAATATGGCTCTCAGAGATGGGAAAGTGGGTTTATTGAGAGAAATGCTGATGAAGTCAAAAGCAAAATATATCAATAAAAATTATTAAAAGCACATTTAAGACTTTTCCTAAAAAGGAGAGAGCTAGATGCTCTGAGGAGGAAGAAGCTGTCTGTCCCCCAAAGAATAATATAGAAAAATCATAGAAGCTATAACATGAGAGATCATCTAGAAGGAGACAGAGAAGGAAAATATGAATAGTGGTCAGGGATTGCCTCCCTGCAGGTGCTGAGGCTGCTGTCTGTCAACGTGAAAATGACAATAGAGAGGTCTGTTGTTTTCTTGGGGTGTGTATCCTATACAGAGAACCTGCAAAGATTTATTAGAAAGGATAAAACCTACCCGTTTCTGTTCATTCATGTGGTCCCACATGACACTACCTGAAGTAACCTAAGTGAATGAGTGAAAAGGAATTTATTAAGCACTTACTATGTGCAAAATGCTGTTCCAAGCTCTGGAGATGCAAATAAAAAAAGCAAGAGTCTCTGCTCTCAAGGAGCTTCCATTATCATAGAAGAAGACAATAGATGTAGGAGGTTTCTCCTGGAAGTCAGATGGAAAGGCCCAATGGTATGTAGGGAGCAGCAACAAAGCAGACGGTAGTATATCTTCTTTGATGCCATTGCCACTGATAAAACCATATATGTTCCTGAAAATTATTATAAATTTAAACACCAAAAAGAGCATTTTCATATGTTCAAAAATACATATTCTATGAGTAATTGCAATGCTCTATTTCATACTGCTTGCTTTTCTTTTTGGAAAAAAAATCTTCTGAACTCATATCTGTTTCAGATTTTTGGCCATCTGACAGTGCTGAGGACTTTGGTGGTGAGAACTTTCTTTCCTTAGATGGGGGGACATGAGATATACAGCACCTGCAGAGGAAGCTACCAATTCTTTCATCTCCACAAATGTTGCTGCCCTGCATGATGGCTGCAGGGGCTGGGCTGAAAACAGGACTAGTCCTCTGGGTGGCACTGCCTGAACACAGAAGCCATTTATATTTTTAGCTGGGAAAAGAGGAAGGAAGGAAAGAAGGAAGGAAGAAAGGAAGGGAAAAATTATTAAGTGCTTTCTATGTGCCAGGCACTATGATGAGCAGTTTACAAATATAAGCTCATTTGATTTTCAACAACCCTGGGAGGTAGGTGCTATTATTATCCCCATTTTATAGTTGAGGAAAATGAGTCATACAGGTAGCAAGTAGCTGAGGTAAAATTTGAACTCAAATCTTCCTGACTCCAGGCCCAGCGCTCCATCCACTGTTCTACCTATCTGCAAAAACCAAGAGGGAACCTGATAGCTTTGTTCAAGTATCTGAAAGAAAGGCTGACATTTAGAGGAATAATTTGATTTCTTCTATGCCCTAGAGGGTAGAACCAAGAGCAATGGGTAGAAGTTATGAAGAAGTTAATTTAAGTTTGATTTCAGAAAAAGAAAAGAAAACAACAACAAAACCCCCATTACACCATTCTAAAAGTGGAATGTGCTACCTTGAGGGGTGCTAGATTCACTTTCCTTGGAGGTCTTCATACAGAGGCCGGATGACCATTTGTTAGGCACATTGTCAAGGATATCTAGGTGGCACAGTGGAGTTCAAATCCATCCTCAGACATTTATTAGCTATGTGACCCTGGGCAAGTCACTTAACTTCTGTTTGCCTCAGTTTCCTTATCTGCAAAATGAGGATAATAATAGCACCTTCTAACCCAGGGTTGTTGTGAGGATCAAATGAGATGATATTTGTACAGTGCTTAGTACAGTGCCTGGTACGTAGTAAGTAACGTATAAACGTTAACTTTTATTCTTATATAAGAGTAGGAAACTCTTTTTTGTATGAGTTGCACTGGATGGTTACTGAGGTCCCTTTCAACCCTCACATTCTGTGATTCTGTGATTGATTGATGATGTTTTGCTAATTTGGAGTAAGGCATAAGTGGAATGGCACTGAACTACTTATACCTTCTTTCCGCCACACACTTCTAAAAAATGACTTATTTCAAGCAAACCTCTTTGCTTGCAGCATTTTTCCCTCTGTGAATGCTAAAATTGAGAAGATGTCCATTACTGATCTCTAATCTCAGGGGTGCGTTGGTAAATGTTTAAGAACCAGCTCTAAAAAAACCAACAACACAGATACATATACACTTTTAAGTTGAATATGCATTATTAACATTTTCTACGTTATTTTCTTAAGTCTAAAGAATCAAAAAACAAGAAATCAAACCCTGGTTTTTAGCTTTTGTCCATTCCTGACATATAAAAATTCACAATAAAGATTTAACATTGAGTCTATAGGCGCATGCCGCAGCACACTACTGCTTAATCTTCATGTGCTCTTAGTAGAGGTGATGCTCTCCTAGTCATTATCACTTCCCTCACATGATCAATTAGGGTTGCTGGTTTATTGCCCTCATTCCTTGGATTTGAGAGGCACAACTTCTTTTTCAGACTTCACAGTTTTTGTTAGTTTGTGTGTGTGTGTGTTTACTCTGAGTAGCATTGTCTGCTTTGGTCTTACCTTAAATTAAGTGCCTGAGGGCATAATGACTTTATGAAAGGATGTTATGGCAGGCCTGTTTAATTGGCAACCCTGAGTGACAGCAAGGTCACAAATTTGGTCTTCCCTGAATATATGAACAAATCAATTAGAAAACATTTCCCATCTACTCTTCTCTAGACATGAGAAATAAGCTGAAATAGGACAAATTCAGAGTCTGGGAGATTGAGATGTTTAGGCACTAATTACTAGAATGGGCATTTGGGAAAACAAATTGAAGAAGACAGTTTTCTTGGTTAGCTTCAGGGTCCCTTAAGTAGGGAATAATTTTCAGGAAAACTTGTTTCAGCTATTTTCCTGCCCAAGAAAGATAAATTAACATGTGGACAGTTATGACAGGCTTCTAGCTGATATTCCACGTAGTGAAAATATGCCAACATGTGGAGATGTCAGACACTTGGTGATTTTCTTTATGAGAAACAAAATTTGCCATTGGTATTCTTGGCCATAATTCCTCTCAGAAGATGAGACAAGCAAAACGTTTGTTGTTGATGATGCTCTGTCTGCTTTGGCACAATCAAGTTATCCTTTCACTTCTTTTGGAATGACAGGGACAGCAAATTCCTTGTGTTTATTCTAAATACCCATAAGTGAGGAATATTCCTAGCTTTTCTGTCTCAAATATCAGGGACTCCCTGTTGCCTGATAAAGTAGTTGAAGAAGCTTGCTTTTCTTTATCATTTCTGGCAAAATCACAGAGTGCTTGGTGAATTCGACTCTCTCTCCCTTTTTATTTGTTTTTTTGGAGGGGGGGGAAGGCAGGGCAATTGGGGTTAAGTGACTTGCCCAAGGTCACACAGCTAGTAAGTGTGTCAAGTGTCTGAGGCAGGATTTGAACTCAGGTCCTCCTGACTCCAGGGCCGGTGCTCTACTCACTGTGTCTCCTAGCAGCCCCCCTCTCTCCTTTTTTATCACTCATTCTTTCTCATTCTCTTTTTCCCTTTATCATTCTCTCTCCTTTTTCTCCTCCCTTGCCCTGCTTTCCGTCCCTACCTCCTCCTCTATCTTTTTTTCTTTCTCCCCCTCTTGCCTCTTTTCCTTCCTTGACCTTCCGTATGTTCATTTTCCTCACCTTTCTTGTGCTTGTTTTATTATCTTTCATCTGAGTAAATCGGATGGTAGGGAGGGAATGAGTAGATAGGGGAAGATTGAAGAACCAGAGAGAAAGAGTGAATGCTAGTGGGGGCACTTTATTAAACAAGACAGAAAGAGATGGGATTTTTTAAAAAAATATTTATTTTTAGTTTTCAACATTCACTTCTATAAGATTTTGAATTCTACATTTTCTCCCTTTCTTTCTCTTCCCCCCTCCCCAAGACAGCCTGCAATCTGATATAGGCTATATACATGTACAATCATATTAAACCAATTTCCACATTAGTCATGCTGTAAGGAAAAATTAGAGCCAAAGGGAAAAATCACAAGAAAGAAGAAAGAAAGAGAGAGAGAGAGAGAGAGAGAGAGAGAGAGAGAGAGAGAGAGAGAGAGAGAGAGAAAATAGTATGCTTCATTCTGCATTCAGACTCCATACTTCTTTCTCTGGATGTGGATAGCATTTTCCATCATGAGTATTTTGCAATTATCTTAGATCCTTGCATTGCTGAGAAGAGCCAAGTCTATCAAAGTTGGTCATCACACAATGTTACTGTTGCTGTATACAACATTCTCCTGGTTCTGCTGACTTCATTCAGCATCAGTTCATGTAAGTCTTTCCAGTGTTTTCTGAAGGCCACCTGCTCATCATTTCTTATGGAACAATAGTATTCCATTACATTCATATATACCATAACTTGTTCAGCCATTCCCCCATTGATGGGCATCCCCTCAGTTTCCAATTCTTGACCAGCACAAAAAGATCTGCTATAAATATTTTTGTACATGTGGGTCCTTTTCCCATTTTTTATGATCTCTTTGGGTTACAGACCCAGAAGTGATGTTGCTGGATCAAAGGATATGCACAGTTTTATAGCCCTTTGGGCATAGTTCCAAATTGCTCTCCAGAATGGTTGAATCAGTTCACAAGTCATAGTTACAATGCATTTGTGTTCCAATTTTCGCACATTTCCAACATTTATCATTTTCCTGTTTTATCATGTTATCCAATCAGTTAGGTGTAATGTGGTACCTCAGAGTTGTTTTAATTTGTATTTCTCTAATCAATAATGATTTAGAGCATTTTTTTGTTTGACTATAGATAGCTTTAATTTCTTCATCTGAAAAATGCCTGTTCACATCCTTTGACCATTTATCAATTGTGGAATGATTTGTATTCTTATAAGTTTGACATAGTTCTCTATATATTTTAGAAATGAGACCTTTATCAGAGACACTGGCTGTAAAAATTCTTTCCCAGTTTTCTGCTTCCCTTCTAATGTTGCTTGCATTGGCTTTGTTCATGCAAAACCTTTTTACTTTAATGTAATCAAAATCATCCATTTTGCATTTCATAATGTTCTCTATCTTTTGATTGGTCATAAATTCTTCCACACTCCATAGATCCAACAGGTAAACTATTCCTTGCTCTCCTAATTTGCTTATAGTATTACCCTTTATATATAAATTGTGTACCCATTTTGACCTCATCTTGGTATACGGTATACGATGTCAGTCTATGCCTAGTTTCTATCATACTGTTTTCAAGTTTCCCCAGAAGTTTTTGTCAAATAGTGAGTTCTTATCCTGGAAGCCTCAGTCTTTGGGTTTATCAAACAGTAGATTACTATAGTCATTGACTATTCTTCAGTGTACTTTTACCCCTCATTTTGTCAATTGTATTTTTAAAGGAATTGTTTGATTTTTCTTCTATCTCTCTAATTGACTTTTAAAATCCTTCTTGACCTCTTCCAAGAAGGTTTTTTAGGCTTGCGACCAGTTCATATTCCCCTTTGAGGTTTCAGATGTGGGTATAGTGACAATGCTGTCCCCCTCTAAATTTGTGTTTTGATCTTTCCTGTCCCCATAGTAAGAATCTATTGTCTTTGTTTTTCTGTGTTGCTTTTTGTTCATGGTGTTTGCCTTATTCTTGGTTTTTAACATTGATCTCTGCTTCTGGGGTACAGAGGGCACTGTTCCACACTTCTCATGCTGGGGCCCAGGGGTCTGTTTACTGGCTTTGTGTGCTGGGGCCTCAGGTTCTGGCAGTTGGAGGCTGTAGTGGCTATAGCTTACCTGGTGTTGAGATGGAGCTGGTGGTGGTATCTGGTGTGTGCTGAGGCTAGATGGGGTTTTTCTATGTTTCCCTGGGGTTGCACTGAATCTTGCAGGGTGAGGTGTGAGGTGAGTATGGTCTGGGTGCTTAGAGGTTCCCTCCTCCCTGGGGCTGCGCTAGAGCATGGTGCATTGGTAACCAAGATGGGGCTCCAGGTGGGGCCAATGAAGGGAGGTCTGATTATATCATCTCTCCCAAGTAGGCCCCAAACCCCTAGTTACTAGTTTCTAAGCCTATGTGGGTGTGAAACCCCCAGGGTCCTAAGGGGAGTTGCTAAGACCAGAGCCAATGGTAAGAGCCTAAGTTCTGGTTGCTCAGATGATGTTTGATGACGGCTAAAGAGTACATAAAAAGAGAACAGAGCTATTTGCTTAGGGCTTTCACTTTTGGCAGTGTGCTGATGTGGAGACTCTGGGCAGCTGTAGTTAAGAGCCCTCCAGCTTGTAAACCCGCATGTTCAGACTTTGTTAAATTCTAGTAAGTATGAATTGAGGTTTGAATCAGACAAGGTCTATCTGTTGATGTTTGTAATTTGTTTGTGTTTGCTCTGAAGTTCAGGGTGCTGGCTTTTCCCCCTGAACTAAGTGAATGATATTTGTATGCTGGGTTAAAGTAAGATTGTTAACCCCTTAACGTTGCTTTCCTTAGTAAAACAGATCAAAAGAACTTGGGCTTGCAGCATTCCGTGTGCTGGTTGTTGTTGGTTTTACACAGCCACAGTAGCTGCTAGCCGAATTGTTGCAACACATGAGTAGGCTCAGCTGCTGCACAAATGGTGGTTCTCCATACTGGTGTCTGCTGGTTCCCCTGGCTATGTGAGGACATGTGGGGGTCCTGGTGTTGGTGCTTGCTGTCTCCACCATTCTGGGGCTCAGGTTTGCTAAGGTGGGGCTTGCCACTGGCTTGGCGGGATACCTCTGGTCCTGTATTAGTCCCCTTCAGTCACAGCAAGAGGGACTTTTCCCGTTAATTTCCCCTAGCTTCACGAGCTAGAAAACTGCAGTATCTCATTTTTCTGCTGGCTCCACTGTTCCAGGATTTTTGCTGGGGTGGTATTTTCTGGATTTTTCAAGGTTGGTAAGAGAGAGTGAGAGTGACTTACTGCTTACTCTGCCATCTTGGCTCCCGGAAGACAACCAGTCATTGACTATTGTGTCTTGTGTACCTAACCTATTCCACTGATCCATCACAAGAGATGAGATTTGATGGAGAAAATATAAGGGAAGACTTAAGAAGAGCTGTTGTAGAGAATAGGATAGAGAATCACTTAAGGAAGAGTAAGAGGATTGTTTTGTGGTGGTGAGGGGTCCAGTTGAGATTAGTTAACAAATTTGAAGTGGAATCAATCATGCAGTTGTGTGACTTCAACAAACAGTATGCGTGGGATTGGAAGAGGTAGATGGTGAAAATAATCCAGGGGTAGGATTTGGCACAGTGTGATTAGTGATACAACAAAGGAGCAAAGGATTTGAGAGTAGGGGGTAATGAAGAATTGAATTTTTTAACTAAAGAGTTGAGATTAGGAGAGGAAGATAGTGTAACTAGAGTATTTTTGAAGGCTTACAAAAGTACCTACTATTTTTATAAATGTCATTGGTTCTTGTAAAAAGTCATTGAGATTATATATATGTATGTGTATATATGTATAAATAATTTCATATATATGTATATATGCATGTGTAGTGTTATTATATGCACTCATTATACACTCTTCTCAGTAAAGGTTTATTAATGGTAAATCAATGAATTTTGGAGTAGTAGACAGGGTCTTTGACTTTGAGAAACTTAGGCAACCTTATGATGTAGTTAGGTGGTACGGTGGATAAAGAGTTGGGCCTGGAGTCAGGAAGACCTGTGTTCAAATCTAGCCTTAGTCATTTAAAAGCTTTGTGATGCTGGGCAAATCATTTAACCTCTGTTTGCCTCAATTTTCTCATCTGTAAAATTAGGACAATAATAACACCTACTTCCCAGGGTTTTTATGAGGATCTAGTGAGATAATATTTTTAAATCACTTAATGGTGTTTGATACAAAGTAAGTGCTATGTAGATGCTAGCTATTATTATTATTATAAATATAGTTGTAGGTTATCTATCAACAAATACCAAACACAATGGGATAGTATATACTTTACCCCAGTGGTATCAAACTCAGAAATAGGGGCCACGAAATAGAAAAGTATTACTGCAGGCTGCACATTGATTCAAAAAACAATTTATTACCATCATCTTTGTTCTATTATATTTTTATTTATGTTGGTTAAATATCTCCCAATTACATTTTAATCTAGTTCCTCCACATGAGACTACTGCTGGCTGCATTGAGGCCCCCCTTAGGCAGAGTGTTTGACATCTCTACATTTTTCACTCAATTGTGTGAGTAAGAAGATGTGTTCAACTGTGGAATGTCACTTTTAAAAGCCTGCTTAGTTCCTTCTCACTACTTTATAAGGATGCTCTCAATCCATGTATAGATTATACTTAAAATAGTCATATATGTTGGTAATTATTAATGTTCTGTCACTTAAAAACCCTAATTATGCCAGATTTTTCTCCCTTATACTTTTGCTATCTCTCCTTGAGGACTAACCGCCTCAATGACCTCAAATTTGTGTCATTTCAAGAATGGGCCTTTTTTTGTATACTTGGTCTAGTCCAGTTGCTTTTCCTGTCTTCCCAATGACACTTGGGACTATGATGTTAGGATACAAATGTAATGGCTTTACTCTCCCTGATGGTAATGAGATCATTCTAAAAACCTTTACAGATATTTTCCATTTTTTAATTTACTTGTTTTTATCCTTCCAAATCCATTTTCAAATGCCTTCGTTTAGTTTATGGGCATTGATGAAAACTGTACAGAATAGATAGTCATGGATAGATTGAGATATAAGTTATTGGATGTAATTTTCACATTGATGAGAGCAAAGATCCCTGCATTAGAGATTTGGATAAATTGGCTGATGACAGAGCGTAGCTTTTGTTAGGGCTAAAGTCTAATTTAACTCCAAAGGTGGATATATCAATGTATTTAGATCGATCATTTAATTGTTTAGCATTGACTTGGGTTTCCTTTTCTGATAAAATAGAATTCTCATATGCATTTGACTTTTAACTGAATTGTAACTTGATTTTGCATTAGTGTATAAAGCAAGGACTCCTCAAGTATTGATATTGGGAAGGCTAAGTCGAGGCAACAATCAACTCGATAACCGTATCAAAGAAATCAGTCCTTACTCCCCAAGGGGTTTGATTACACTTTTACTTTTATTAATATTGCCAAGCAAATATTATTTTTCCTAAGAAAAACTATCTCCAAAAATCAGTACCAACAATCAAATAATGTTACATGGGTACGTTGGGGAGGGGAGCATGGGAGCCACTGGAGCTTTTCTAGCACTAGCAGGTTTACTCTTGATCTGGGCAGCCAGAAGGACAATATCAGAGACATAATAAGGGATTAATTAATCTTGTTTTATTCTTGTCTTCTCAAAGGGGGTTGCTGATAATGGGGGCACAACTCCTACAGCATCCCCTAATTAATCTTTTCACAGGGGCAGGAGAGAATATAGTAGGAGCTACAACTCCTACAGGAACCCTAAGTCTCAAATGGGGGCCAGTCGAGACTAATACACATTAACAAATCCCCCCAAGCCTTGACGGGGGCTGGTTGAGGCACTTATAGCATTCCAGCTTGTGAATTCCCTCCTAAGCCTCGATGGGGCTGGTTGAGTCAAGCACACATGCACATTCCCCTTGTGCATTCCTATTCCCCACTTTACTGAACAGTACCTACTCGATTTATAAGGTAACAGACAAAGAAGACAATTTGCCAACAATAGCCTCAAATGTTTACATTATCTTTGGCAATATCATGATGACTTAGCACAGAACATGCACAGTAGGTGTTTACATGCTCAACTCAAACGTTTACATTATCTTAAAATTGTAACATGATATACAAGCATGGTGGAGATGTTTACAAGCCATGAGCCTGGGAACTAGATTGTTATGCCATGGATCCTGGGAATTGGTATCTTAAAAAGAACAACAAAAATCCACTTCACACACTATAAAATCCGCCTTACTTACACTAAAATCCACCATACATACAGGGTATAATTTAGAAGAATTCAAATTTAACAAATTCAACAAATATTTTTTTGTAAATGTCTACCATTTACAACTGGTGGAGAAGCAATTAAGAGAGGACTCAAACTCCTGAAGCTTACAGTGTGGGAAGGGATAATAGAGATAACTATAACAAATGCTATTCTGTAAAAAGACGAGTTTTTTAGAAGGTACTATATGACGTATGGGAAGAATGAAGAGAAGGTTGGTAGCAGTGGAGAGGGGCAGAGATCTGGGAAGCATTATGGAGGAGCTGACAATGAAGATGGATTTAAAGAAAAGTAGGAATTGAAGAGGCAAAAATGGAAGACATTTCAGATGTAGAAGAAAGCTTAACAGAGGTAGATTCTATTCTAAAGTTTCCAGTGACTCTGTATAAATAAAATTATTGTGCTACTGCTCAGAATTTTCAGGATATACTCTCTTGAGTGTTTCCAATGCATTTTAAAAGGCAGGGAAAAACAAACCCAGGCATGTTTTTTTTCTTTCTTAATACAAGTAAGAATTTAAGAGTATCCAAATTTCTGTTTGGTGCACTGTGCAATCTGTCAGTCTAGATTCTAACGTAAAATGCATGAGCACATATATACAATATTTTGGTCTGGACTTATGATTTCATTGGTAAGGGTAGCTTCCTGGTATGAAAACACCCTTTGATAATGCCTATTGGCAATTCGTCTGTAACTTATAGTCTTAGAGAATAGCTTGGAGACAGTAAGAGGTTAAGTGGCTTTCCCATGATCACATAGTAATAATAACAATGATCATGATAACTAGCATTTATATAAGGCCTACTATATGTGAGGTACTGTGCTAAGTGCTTTACAAACATTACTCTCGTTTGTTTTTCACAACAACCCTGGGTTTCACAACACCCTAGATGTTACTGTTAGCTCTATTTTAAAGATAAAATTGGGGCGGATGGAGCTTAAGTGACTTATCCAAGGACACAGCTATTGTGTGTCTATGGCAGGACTTCAGCTCAAATCTTTCTCACTCCAAGATTAGCCTTTTATTGACTACTCCACACTATATTCCATTTGTATCCCTCACCTTTAATTAGAGATTTTTGTACCTGGGCAAGCACCACAAATTCTGCCTAGGGGCAAGCGGAATGAGACATATTTAGAGATCCAGGCATAGTACTCAGCTGAGGAACCTGCCTAGAAGTTCACTGCATACCATCACCTAATTGTTTCTTATTTTAATTAATCATTCTTGCTAACTAGGTGTTAGTATCAGCTCTTTGTAGCTTGTCAAAGGACTGAAAATCTTGTTAGCACCATCTAAGTTCACTACCTTGTGGTACAGTGCCAGATTCCTTTCCTGGTTATGGCTCTGAGACACACTATTTTGATAAAAAATGAAGAACATAGATCCTGCAGAAATATACTGTCACATGACAATAAGAGCTCTTTTCTCCAATTCTAATATAATAATAATAGCCAATACTTACATATTGTTTTGAAGTTTTCAAAGTGCTTTACAAATATTATCTCATATTACTCTTTCCTCATTTAAATAGAACCACTTGTATTGTACCTACATGTTAAAGGAATTTAAGTGAATCAAAGGACAATTGTACTCAAAAGCACTGGAGTCAAGATAACTTTCTACCCACACCCAAAGCTAGTTATTAGAAGTTGCACTGTGGCTTGCAAAATGTCCAAAAGAGATGTCAGTCTGGTTGGTAATGCTTAGATGGTAGAAAATATGGATTGAGAATATGATAGCATGCTCCACTTGCAAGGGATAATATGTTTGTATTTAGATAATTAGATTTGTAGATGACTTCCCACTATAGGTTTATCATCTAGACCTATTTCTACCTTGAAACTAACAGAAATATGAGTATAGCGAATAGAATTAATAATGAATTAACCTCATACCCTGTATATGCTTGAATTAGTTTACAGTGGTTATTATTTTTTAAAATTCAGTGATTTCTAGAGGAGGTAATACAGGTGCATTGATCTTCCTGCTGATTCACAAAGAGAGCAAACATTTAAAATCATCTCTCCCAGGGCTGTGATAGCAATTATTTCTTGTAAAAGAACTTCAGCTGTGACCTTTCATTGACTTTAATACTTAATGGTTTCCTTCTTTGCAGAAATAATTTATTTCCCTCATCTTCCTCTTAATTTTGTGTACATTTGCTTTTAATTTTTGGATTTTAAGCTAACTGACTTTGCTGCTTTGTCATTTTTTCTTTTTTAAAAACTTGACTTTAGTATGAAACCACAGTAAGTTGTTAAATTATCCTTGACATTTCATCATCAACGAAGTGGAAACTTTTTTCCTGGAAATCACAGTGTGTCCTCACCTTACTATTTCAGCTGTTCCATTCATGTCAATAAATTTGTCAGCTCGGTGTGCTCATCAACTCATCCAAATGTTGTGTTACTTTGGATGATTTACAATAAAAGTCTGATTTGTCTGAGTTGAGAAAATCCAGGATTCTTATAAATTCTTTTTTGACTCAAGCTTATCTTTCCTCTCTTTTAATGTTATTCTTTTTACTAACAGCTGCAGGTTCATATGCAAGTATTAATATTTCTTATAAATTTGAAGATTCTCATGAAATTACACGCACATATTGGCCATAGCTTTAAAGGAAGCTGTGATTGTCTCAAGAAATCATTAATCTATAACTATTTTACTTTGGAATGTAGAGAAACAGTGCTGTGAGCTCCTTGAGGTCAGTGATAGTATTATTTTTGTGTTTGTATTCCCATAACTGACATCCATATTCTATGTGCCTATCATGAATTTCAGGAACCTGACACCCATATTTGGGAAAAGCCTGAGACATGAGCCTTATCTAAGCATTTTGGTATTTTGTTTATTTTAGACATATTTCCAGAGAAATCCAGATTGGGTATTTAGCACCCAAAAAGATCCTGACTCCTCTTGGATTCAGGTCTTCAGGATGGACCTGGATACACATGAGCTTAGAGCCACTTGGGAGTGGGGAGCTGATGCTTGGGATACACTTGTAAAGTACGTAAGCTATGGCTATATTATTTTAACATCATTTATTCATAACCACACCAGCAATCATGTAACCAGCCCCTCAAGGAGAATTCAAACCTTCAACCCGAATTCTTTTCCTGTGACTGGAGGGACAAATTACAATGGCATATTTGCCGCTAGTTAAAACCATTTTAACATGGAGTCTTGTGCCCAGTGGAGAATAATGACCTTGGATGTTTCTAGCTTTATGATTGCCTGCTATTTCCATTATGGCAATCTTCATGATCAAACAACCTGGCTGTACTGAAAAGGCTGGGGAGACGTTTCTGAAATTTCAAGGGAGCTCATTACAGAAATCCCAGATGACTCCATTGAAATGGCCGTAAGTCCATCAAAAGATTATTTTGAATAAAAATCCCCTAATTATTTGTTTTATTTACCAAAAGGGATGATAATCATTAGCTCCTTGAGAACAGGGACTATTTTTTTTGCCTTTCTTTGTACCCTTAGTGCTTAGCGTGGGGCCTGGCACATAGTAGACAATAAAAGCTTATTGATTGGCTGGTTTATTTGTAATAGGTGGTACAATTTACTCTATCTTTGTTTGGGGAAAAATTGAGTCCCTAATAATAGCCTGTGCCTATCCTGCTCAATTAGGATCTACTGTTTTCCCAAGAAGAGTAGAATGCTGACACAATGTCAATGTCAGAATCCTAGTGTGACTTTTATGGGGGATAAATCAACATAACATTTTACTAGTCTATCAAACCAGCCCCTGCAGCTTCTATGATGAGCCATACTTTAATTGGCGAGGACTATGGGATATCTCATATTAACAAATTAATAGATGGTCCCTAACTTTTGGCACTTTGGTGGATTCCTGATTTCATTGCCCCATTGATACAGATCACAATCCTCTCCCATCTTCTCATCCCGTGTTATTCTTGTCCATGTCTTTCCATAAGGTATCCATCCATATAAAATTTATATGTGGGAGGTCTTTCTCCGGCTTCTTTAATACCCTATAGGTACCAGTGTAGCACTTAGGCTTGTTATCTCTCTTTATTGCTTCTGAACAGGACCAACCTGTTCTATTTCTTCACATACTTGTCTTGGAATCTCAATATTCTTCTGCATCACTTCTTCATTGGTAACTACAACCTAGGTATGCCTCCCATACTCATTTCTCTGACTTCTGGGTAATTTATCATTTAAATTGTTCTAAGATTATAGTGTTTTGTGACATATTTATAGAGAATAAATGAGAGAATATTACTGTGAAGGGGATGGGCTTTTCATATATGGGAGCACTGAAAGCATTTCTCAGTTTCTCAGATGCAATTTAGTCTGAGCTCTCCCTCCTATTCAAATTTGGGCCTGGATCATTGTCCATTTGAAATACCTAGCCAAGGTATAACCATTGATGGACTAATTCAGTGGGCTGCCAGCCTATCATTATTGGGCAATATGCCTTTTTCATATGTAATATTTCATATATGAATCAGAGTATCTGGTTAGACCAGTCTCTGGCATTGTGGCAGATTTCACTGAGGGCACTTTGTAGGAGCTTAATGTAATTAATACAATGCTCTCTGCAAACAGAGAATCTATCCATCTATATTTAATTTGTGCTTTGTCTAGGACCTCTGCCACAACATTGGCAAAGATCTTGGAAGGTGCCTCTCCCTGTTTTATTTCTTAATGGGTCACTGAACAATTACATCCATAATCACATTATCATTGTCACATATGATTTTGATATGTGTGTGAGAGATGTGTCTAAGAAGGGTCTTCAAAGATTTATTTTATTCATAAATGCTTTTTCAAAAAAATAAATAAACAAGAAATACAGCAGGATCTAGTCAGATGCAGAAAAAAAATCTACCAAAGGCTGCTTATTT
>CM053622.1:620021201-620055893 GCA_028646595.1 Phalanger gymnotis | reverse complement strand
ACTCAGATTTTCAGCAACTCTTAATTTAAATGGAGTATTCCACAGATCAATCCTTTGCTGTCCAATATTTTTGTCAACTTGGATGAAGGAATAAATGGCTTGCTTGTCAATTTATGGATGACAGAAAGCTCAGAAGCAAAGCTCACCTGTTGGGGGATAGTTAGTTGATATCCATAGAGATCTTGACAGGTTAGAATGAAGACTTGTGGAAAGGGGAAGGGATGATAGCTATTTTCAAATATTTGAAGGATTGTCAAAATAGATATTAAACTTTTTTTCTTCTCCTTGGATCAAGAAGGCCAGAACTACTATAATGAAATTTAATAGGGATAAATGTAAAGCTTTACATTTGGATTAAAGAAATCATGAATAGCACAAATGTAAGATGAGGGAAGAATAGCTAGAAAACCGGGTGAAAAAGAATTAGAATTTTTCATTAAGTGCTATATGAATTGAATGATGTAATATAATGGTCCAAAAGGCTAATAATTTTAGACTCCATTATTAAATGAAACATGGTATTCAGAAAAAGGAAGGTGATAGTCTTGGTGTATTTTTTCCTAGTCAAATCAAATGTAGAATAATGTATTCAACTCTAGGTACTACATTTTAGGAAGAACATTGACAACAAAGATTGAGTCCAGAGGAGAGCATTCGGCTTGGTGAGAGAACTAAGATCATGCCATATAAGGATTTGTTGAAGGAACTGGGTTATTTAGACAGAACAGGAGACAATTTGGTGGCAGGGAGGAGCATAATGGCTGCCTTCAAATATTTAAAGGACTATCACACAGAAGAATGATTAGATTTGTTTTGCTTGTCCCCAGGTGAGAGAATTTAAAGTAATAGATGGAAGGTTCAGAGGATCAAATTTAGGCTTGATGAAGGGAAGGTTTTCTAGCAATGACGGCCTGTCTAAGAGTGACAAGGGCTGCCTAGGGATGTCATAGGATCCCTGACCATAGAAGTTTCCAAGCAGAGGCCACAAAATAATCTGTCAGGGACATAGTAAAGAGCACTGTTACTCAAGACTGAGTATACTAGACGACCTCTGAGGTCCTTCCAACCCTGAAATTCTATAATAACAAACACTGAATGCCCTAGTTGCTTTTTAAGGTCATAAGAAGGGTTGAAATCCTTAACTTTGAAAAGGACATTTTCATTTTATACAGTGGAGGTTTTGTAACAATTGTATTACAGAAGGTAGCTACGGAATTGGTAAAGGAGAGATCAAAGTATTACATGTATACATGTATATGTATGCATGTATGTATGTATAATGAACTAAAACTTTGTGGAATCATGAGTTCCAAAACCTAAACTTATCATCCAAGAATGTGACATTATATTTCTGTTCCAAAATTAAGCTTGCCAGACTCTGCATACTTAGAAAATTCAGAAGTGAACAAGGATCTCTGTTAATGCTCCCATTTCCATACTCAAAAATGAGTCTGAAAGGAAAATCACTTGTGATTTATAATAAAGCCTTCTCTCTGTTGAACAGCTCAATGGTGCAGTGGATGGAGTGCCAGGCTTGCAGTCAGGAAGACTCCTATTCCTGAGTTCAAATTCAGCCTCAGACACTTGCTAGGTGTGTGATCCTGGGTAAATCATTTGACCCTTTTTGTCTGAGTTTCCACATCTGTAAAATGAGCTGGAGAAGGAAATGGCAAACCACTCCAGTATCTTTGCCAAGAAGATCCCAAATGGGATTATAAAGACTCAGAAATGACTGAAAAACATCTGAGCAACACAACAACCACAGTCTCTCTGTTGATTCTCTCCAGTTTATCCTGTATACTTATTTATACATAGTTGTCAGCATGTTGTCTTCTCCATTAGACTATAAACTCCTTAAAAGTGGAGTCTTTCTTTTGCTTTGCTTTTTATCCCCAGCACTTGACACAGTGTCTGGCACACAGATTCTTAATAAATGAGTTGATGGAAATAAAATATTTTTCTTAACCTAAAGGTAAATTTAAAACTTCATTTCTCTTACTGCTTTTCACTCATTTTTGAGCTCTCAGAAGCTACAGGTGGATTCTCTGTACATTCTCTCTGATTGTTGTTGTGAATAATGGGAAAAATATTCTCACCCCCCACCCCCACTCCATCATTATCTTTTTCTAGCAGATCCTGTGATTTGTTGTTGTTGAGTTAACTTTATAAATATATCTCTGGAGGAAATTTAAATAAGGTTCCAAGTGTTACAGTTGCCATTTGGACATATTTCTGACCATTTAAATTCTATAGCCCAAGAGATTTTAACTCTTAAACTGAGCTTAGGTAATTGAAAATGGGGATCGATATTGAAGATGAAAGAAATAGTTTGAATAAAATTTAAATAGGCCCAATCTTGCTCCCATATCTTTGACTGAACATTAACCTTTTTAAAAAATGAAAAGTAAAACAGAACATTTCTGTACAACCAAAGTTCTCTTGGGCCCTGACGTGAAAGAATTGAAATACAGTCCAAGAAAGCCATTTAAAATAGAAACCTTGCACTGAAGCTTGTTCTTGAGAGATCTCTCGCCTGATTATTCAGCCAAAAAGTTTCAAACAAGCATCCAGACTTAATTTTTTTTCTTTGAATAGATTTAATATTTAAAGATGCTCAGACTGACAGAGCTAGAGAAATGTGTGAATTCTAGGCTGACTCAGGCCTCTTTAATAAGTGGGTACCTTGAAGAGATAACAGGATCAAGGAGAGTTCTGCTGTTGGCTTTAATCTTATTCTTTTGTTTTGTTTTGTATTAGAGTGGGTAAAATTGAAGCAGATATTTATATAGATGGAGCTGGTTGAGAGGGAGGAGTTTGAGATAAGAAAAGAGGATAATTGATGGAATTAGAACCTAAAGAAGTAATGGGATAAAGGATGTTTCAGGTAGAAAGGTTAGCCTTGGAAAGGAGGGACATTGCTTCTCAAGTGTCTCAAGCCTTGTGCTTTGACTCTTTTGTTGAATGTTACCATAACATACTTATCAATGTTCTAGTATGATGCTTGTTGTCACTTGACCAATATTTCATATAAGCTCTTATTTACTCTCTCACCCATCTTTTTTGGATGGGCTAAAGGCTACAAATCTGGAAAGAATAGCGTAAGTCACTGACAGTTGGGGATCTAGCTCTTTTCTCCTATAGATTCTAGCTCTGATGAAATATAGACATGATACAGATTTGTTTATTTGGAGTAGAACACAGATCATCCTCCAAACTGATGTTATCTTTCATGATTCCTGACAAGAGTACTTTAGAAGTAGGGCCCTAAATATATGACTTTTTGAGATTCACGTATTATTCAACAAAAGAAAAAATGAATCAAATGAATGAATAAAGCATGTATTAAGTACTTCCTATTTGCAAAGCACCATCTTAAGTTCTGTGGATATAAAAGAAAAAGCAAGACATCTCCTGCTCTCAGGAAGGTCACAGTCTAATGGGGAAGATAATACATATAAAAGGTTTTAGCAATGTCAGATGGAAAAATCCCATTGTTTTAGGGTGTAGCAGCAGAGCAGATGTCTCTTCTTTAATGTCTTTTCCATTAATAAAATATCAGTTTCTGATGTTGAACAATTTGATAGCACCAAAAACTTTAATAGCAAGAACATTCTTTTCTAGGTCTTGAGTAGCTGCGACAGTAACATTTGCAGAAATAGTTGCTGGGCTGTATCTACACAGGAGTTGCTTCCTAGAGTGATGGCTGAGGGCACAGGGATAGAAGCCTTGCTGTTCCCAAGCTCTTCGGTTTCAGGATCCTAGGCTGTCATCAACTGCATTTTTGCATATAAAGTAAACTAACTCATGAAAGAAGTGTTTCTTAGAGACTGGGTCTACACATACTAACAACAAAACTGACAGTTTGGTAAAGAAATTCTTTTAGTGACTTTGGGTGTCAGTCACCTAATATCTACTCGGAGTAGGTAGAAAAGCATTTTGGCAATTTGAAAACACTAAGCTTGTCTTTAAAAAACAAAACAAAATGAAATTTTACCATTAAGGAACTTGAAGAAAAGGAAGTAGAATTTCATGAGGATTTTATTTTAAATCCATAGAAACACCATTCATTTGTGTTTTTTTTCTTCAGCAGATTCACGGAAAAAAAAATTTCAGTACAAATCCAGTGGGATTCTAAGGCAAAACCATTTTAACATAATTTTCTGTGGAAGTGATTTAATATAATTCATTTGCTAAATACTTTGATAAGAGATAGCCTCATGTTGTAGATAGTGCTATCTGGAGTCAAGAAAACTTGGATTCAAATCCCACCTCTGACAATAGCTCCAAAGCCTGGGACAAGTCACTTAACTTTCATGTGCCATAGGCAACTCTCTGAGATTTATGGATTTAGCCAGAGATTGATTGTGATCTGCACAAATAGATGAAATTTTCACACTAAAAGCTCTCTGTGCTGCTAAAATCACAGCTTATTTGGCTATTTGTAGGTGTGTATTGGTACGTGGTCAGTCAACAAACATTTATTAAGCACTTAGTATGTGCCAGGCACTGTGCTAAATACTAAGAATATAAAAAAGAGGCAAAAGGCAGTCCTGCCCTCAAGGAACTAACAATCTAATGAGGGAGACAATGAACAAACAAATATGTATAAACAAGTTATATATCCACCAAAGTAGACCGAGAGGGAACTGTTAGATAGGTAGGAGGAGAACTAAGATAGAATAAAGTACTGAAAACCAAGACAGAGGAAAGTATCAAGGAAAAGAGTGATCAGCTGTGTCAAAGGCAGCAGCAAGGTCAAGGAGAATGAGGACTGAGAAAAGGCCATTGGATTTGATAACTAAGGATCATTGGTAACTTTAGAGGGAGCAGTTTAGGTGGAACAATGAGGCTGAAATTTGATTGTAAGGGGTTAAGAAGAGAGTGATAGAAGAGAAAGAGGAGGCATCTATTTTAGATGACCTTTGCAGGGAGTTTAGGCACAGAAGGCAGAAGAGATGTAAGATAATAGTTAGTGGGGATGGAAAAATCAAGTGAAGTTTTTTCCCAATATGGGGGTAGACATGGGCGTGTTTGTAGATGAAAGGGAATGGATAGGGAAAGATGGAAAATAAGTGATAAAATGCAGATGGGGAAATGAAAAATGCAGAGGGGAAATATTTTAAAGGAGAAACACTGGAATGGGATTATTTGAGCAAGTAGAGGATGTAAGAATGTTAATCACTGAGTAGAAGATATCATTCCTACTCCCAGAGGAGGCTGGAGATCTCACTGTAGACAAGTGCAGCATGAGATGGGAGGAACAAGATTAAAGAGTTAGATGGGAGACCCTACTTCATTATTCCTCTTCCCTTGGAGATCTGAGAATCCCAGCAAGACATGGAAGTTGAACCTGCAAAGCAGGAGAAATAAATCCTATTCACCACTGACTTTCCTCTTCCTCTTCCCTCAAGGGAGAGGAACAGCAGAAGATGGAAGGCCTGAGGTCAAAAGGAAGGTTGCTCCTTTTTGTGCCACGGGTTCTTCACATCAAAGTTGGGAGATTGGCTGGCAGCAGGGGGTGGAAATTGCCTTGTGCTGGCGCAGATGGAAGGTGTTGCTTTGGGGCAGATGGAAGACATGGCCCAGCCTCTTACTGATTTCCCTCAGAGGACAAACTGTATTATTATGATAATAAAAGTTATGTTTATTTATGAGAATAAGTTAACACTTTCTTTAGTACACTGATGCAGATTGGAATCTTGCTATCTCTTACTAGATGGTTTTCATGAATTGCTTGGCTAAAGCATTCATCCCTTCGGGACCAACCTTTGGGTGATGAAATTCTCCACACTTAGCTAGGCTGGTCCTCAGACAATAGATTATCAGCAACCTATCCTCAGACTCAGTCAAAGCCTTTCCATGTTAGCAGGACCTGCCAGAGCTTGGGGTGTTCTGGCATAGCCTTTAAGATCCCATGTCCCATCATGAAACAGAAGAGATAAGCTATGAACTAAAATAAAACAAAGGATAGGTATTATCATGGGAAATTTAGACCAAAAACTGCTTTTATCTGAACTTAGGTGAAATAAAATTAGAAATAACAAAACCCAAAAGACACAGTATTAAGTAATTTTGAAGAAGCATTGTCTATCATTGGTGGACTTTCTAGCCACTGAGAAGAATGTTGAGATGTTAGATAAGTTTCAGATATAAATCTTCACTTTAGGGAGTTTTTTCTATAATGTATGATTTTCTTTTTCTTTCTTTTTTTCATTTGTCCTAGTTACTAGAAATTGGACTCAAGCCACATGAAGTAATAGTGATAGAGCCCATAAATACAAAAGAAGTTCAAAATGTAATTGGATTCAAAGATCTTGACATTGAAGGAAGCTATATTTGATGCATTGTTTACATGTTCTGACTTTGGTCCTCAAGAGATTCAAATAATTGACTTTGGCTCCTGATCTCCTTATGCTATGATTCTGCTTCTATCCTATACTCCAAGATGATGCCAATGTGGCCAGACTGAAAGAGGTAAGAGAATAACTCAAGAAATTACTTGTGGGGATGTGAATAGGTTCTCATTAAGACTACTTCACTCTTCCCACTCTGCTTTTTCTGTCCTGTTATGATTCTCCATAATTATGCCAATCTATGAAGTCTTGAAGGCCAAAAAGTTTGTAATCACTGGTCTAGCAGAAAAACAAACATTTAGATAGAAATAAAGAGACTCTGGTGGGTTCTAATCCCAGAAATAACCATTAACCAAATGTGAACTTGGATAAATTGAATCTCTTTGTACCATTTTACATGAAATTAGGGACTTGCCATAACAGAGATATTACGAGCATAAATGAGAATATCCTGGGAGAGTGCCTTCAACTTTTTAGAGAGAGAAAACAAATGAAATACGGTATTAGGGGTTTTTTTTTAAAAAAATCAAACCTATTTTTTGTAACACAGTACCCCCATAGTAGATATTTTGCAAAATTATGAAGTAAGCAAAATTGGTTTTCTGTCCCCTTTATTCTCATTTCTTAATCTCCTCCTCTACTAATTTTCATGTCTACCCTGAGCCCAGTTTCCTCAGGTCTCCTGGCTTTCCAAAACTTTCCCATTATGGTGTTTTTACTTCCTGGGCAGCACCATCAACAAACTCCAAGGCCCCATCAAAACTTGTCATACATTTTTTTTCTTCAGGGAAGTGCTGTCTCCTAAAGTTATGACTGAATAAATGAAGAGGCATTTATTAAGGGCTCATATCTATGACCCAATAAAAATTTTGATAACTGTCATCTACTAACCTCCAGAACATTCCTCTTTCCTCTTCAATGAATTCATGGCATATCTCACAATCATCCTTTCCTCCCCAACTCATGCCCTCATGTTAAGCGATTTCAACATACATATTGACTGGTCCCTTTTTGATTCTGATCCTATGTTCGTATGAATTCTGGGTGGCTTAAGGTCTTTAAGTAGGGTGTTCATTCTGCTGCATGTTAGAGCCACCAACTGTTTGCTGTCCACAAGGGCTAAACACTTTTGCTATTCTCCAATGATATCTGTTCTTTCGTGACTGCCATCACCAAATGGCAGAGTCACTCTTTGGGAACAATTCCCCCTCCTTTTATGCTGTAGCAACTCAACAAAGACAATCTACTAAGGTATATAGGGATTGCTATCTGTGCTAATGATGGTAGTGCCAATGGACAAACTCAGTGATCTTTTGAAGTGTGGTGAATGCAATGATTTAGGGTACTAATTAAAGTGACCATATATCCCATCTGTCCTCTCTACAGGGCACCTGAGATTTGGCCTGTGCCAAGAAGTCACCTTATTCTTGATGAATTGCTGCTTCAGTATACTAAATAAGTACCTGAGGGATTTGACTTGTTTTTTCCTGTACATTGTTTCCACTTTATTCTATATTTCATTTTCATTTCTTTTAGGCTATGCCATTCACATCTCTATCATGGCTAGAAAAAATAAATTAATAAAGATTATTGCCACTCTAACTTAATACAGTTTATTGCTAACCTAAAAAACTAGGGATGGAAGAAGAGATAAACTTAGTTATATATAAGCTTCACAGATTTTAGCAGCCTGCCTCTGTGGTTTCGTGTCTTGCTGAATTTATGGCATGCTGAGTGACTTCTAACTCCCTCCCTCCCCCAAACTCCTAAAATTTTCTCCAATTTAAAATAGAAAGAAACAATGAAGGTCAGATAAAGAAACCGTACACTATTTTCCATTTCGTATGTGCCAAACCATCAGCTGATGGATGACTGTGCAAAAGAAGGGACTTTTAATGCTTTCTTTTCCTCTGTTTTTGGGAAGATCAGCTAGACTAAGATACCTAGAGCAAATTATGTGTGACCTATGTCTGCAAATCCAGACTAAAGTGTTGAAGGAAAGAGTTAAAGAGAAGTTAAAGAATAGCAAACAAAATAAATTGCTCCAATATACTAGAAAGAATAGCCTTGTGCATCCTATTGACTTACCAAAGTGATGAAAGGTATTGCAATATTATTAGCTATTTTTTTGGAGAGTCAGTGTAAACTAGGACCTTGGTAATTGGAAAAGGGCAAAGGATAAAATAAATCTTCCTGAAGGGATCAGAGAGTATTTCTTTTTTATGGCAGACCAGCCAGCTTATCATGTAGGACTGTTAGTATAGAAGTATAGTATAGAAGGTGAATAAATAAGCATTTTTAAAATGCCTGCTGTGTACCAGATACTGTGCTAACTGCTTTCCAAGTATTCTCATTTTATCCTCACTAGAGGTAGCTGTTATTATTATCCCTATTTTATAGATGAGGAAACTGAGGCTAAGTAACTTGCCCAAGGTCACATGGTAAGTGTCTAAGGTCAAATTTGGACTCTGATCTTCCTGACTTCAAGTCCAGTGCTCTCTCCCCTACACCTGAGACTAGAAGGTTCAAGATTAAAATATTAAAATCATAGAATGTTGGAAATAGGAGGACCTCAGAAATTGTTTAGTATTACTGCTTATACCAACTGATCCTGTTGCTGATCACTCTCTATTTTCAATCTCCAGGGCACCAGAATTCCTGGTATCCCTGAACTTGTGCTGTTTTTGACCTGTTAATGTTCATCCCTCAACGATTTCTGTCTACTGATTTTTGTCTACAGTAGCACCAATAGCTTATAAATGTTGGTGAAGAGTCATGAAATTTAAGTGATTCAACCCATTGCAAATTCATGATACATAAACTCAGCAGGAATGTTAATTGCTTAATAATCCTTCTACTCTACTGTGATCAATTGCTTATCTTATCCTTCACAGGAGTTATTTAAAATTTTACCTTCTCTCTTCTCACCACTAGCCTCATTATTACTGCTTATACTTACATTATGTTCTTGTTATGTCTTCTTTCCATCATAGCCAGATGTCCATATTCCTTGGCTTTACTTTCTTACCCTTTCACGTATTCTCAACCCTTTGCAATATGGATTCCTTCCATCCCCAATGCTTGACTGAAACTCCTTCCTTCAAGATCACCAATGAGCTTGCTAAATCCAATCACCTTTCTCAGTACACATCCTTCTTGGCTTTGACTCTGCTGACCATTCTTCCTTTTGGGTATTCTTTCCTTGGGTTTTCATGTTTATGTTTGTGTTACACTTCTCTTCCTACCTTTAGACCAATCATTTCTGGTTTCTTTTGCATATTCATCATTCATATCCTACTCCTTATCTGTAGGTGTGTCCCAGGACTTTGTCCTGGGATTTTGTCCTAACGGCCTCCTTTCTGTCTATGCACGGGACTTTGTGCTGGTGTTTCGTTCTAACCTTCTCCTTTCTGTCTACACACACTCTTAATGGATTGAACTGTCATCTCTATGCACATGACTCCCAGGTCTACAGATCCAGTTATTATCTTTCTCCTGCCCTCCAGTCCCACATCTCCAATTGCTTGCTTGACGTATCCCCTTAGATTTCCCATAAGTACAAAAAACTCAACATGTTCAGAACAGAGCTCAAGATCTTTCCCCCCTGAACATGTCCCTTCTCCTAACTTCTCTGGCACCACCATTCTTCTAGTCACCCAGATTTGTAGCCTATGAGTCATCCTTGATTCCTCATTTTCTCTCACCTTCCATATCCAATCATTTGGCAAGTCGTATTGATTCTATTTGGTCCATGTCTCTTGCATCTATTCCCTTCACAGTCTCGTTCTAGCCTATATTTCCTGGTAGATTACTCGTCATTTTCCTTTCCTGTCTAGACAAACTGACCTACTTGCTGCCCCCCATCCACAATATTCCATAATCTTCCTCCAAACCCTTGCATAGTTTCTTCTCTGCTAGAATGCTCTCTCTTGTTACTTCTGCCCCTTGGCATCCCTAGGTCCCCTCAACGCTAAGTTCAACTTCCTCCTCCTGATTCTTCCAGTTGTTTGTTCCACACCTAGCCACTGTGGGATAATTTTGCATATGTTCTATGTTTATCTGTGTAAATGTTGTATTCTGCCAGTAGAACATAAACTCCTTGAGGATAGGGAGTGTCTCCTACTATAGTTCCCAGTACATAGTAGGTGATCAAGAAATGTTTGACTGTTTGATTGATAACCTAGCATTCTACTTCATTAAAAAGATTGAGGCCATACTTCAGCTACTCTCTTCTACTTCTCAAACCTTCTCAGCAACAGTACCATCTTTTCTCCTTTGTTCTGGTCACAAAAGAAGAAACATCCCTATTACATGGGAAGGCTATAATCCCTCTATTTGTACCTACAATTGATTCCCTTCTATCTTCTCCAATACATTGCTCTAGCAATCTCTCACATTTTCCCACCCCCCTTGACTTTGGCAATTCCCATCTTTCCATGAACATGCTCAGCCTTTTTTGACCTTTGAACTCCATTCAGCTGCCATTTTTCTCTTCATCACAAGTCTTTGATAAAAACGTTGACTAGAGCAGTTCAAAGGATAGAGTCCTACAGTACTCCGCTAGAGACTCCTACCAGTCCCATCTAATCATCCAGCAACTCTAAATCTATTTAATTTTATTATAATCCAGTTCTTATCACAACATCTTGGTCACCAAGATATAATGAAAGACTTTTTCAAGGGTCTTGCTGAAATGTAGCAATCATTAAAAATGGAAATAAAGTTAATCTAATATTTGTTCTTAATCCATGCTGGTATTTCGTGATCACTTCTACTATTTCTAATAGCTCAGAAAGCAATCTTTTAATAATATATTATAGAATTTTGCCAGAAATTAATTCAAGCTTATTTAACTGTAATTTGCAGATTTTCTTTTCTTTTTGGAAATTGTGACAGTACTTGCTTCTCTCCAATCTTGTAGCACCTCTCCCATTCTCCTCTGTCACTGAGGGTGGCTGTTGTCACAGTGTGGCCCCCAACAATCTATGAGATCTCATTCTAGATAAATCTGTGACATATCATTATTTCATAGCAGGCCCTGTGAATTACTGGGTTCACTGTAATCAAAATATGGCATAGAATTTTGGAATATGTGCTTGCTTAGTTCAGAAGCTATATTTCATATGGGAAAAGACAACTTATTGTAGGTGACTTCTCTGAGCACTTTACCTTCTTATCAGATTCTCTTTTGCCCAATCTACAGATATTAGGGGCCATGTTCAGGTAGGAAGACTTTGTGGACTAGAACAAGTGCTCACTAGTGGTTCAGTTGGTGAGTCATAGAGATGGTGGAATAGATACTGGGAATAGTCAAGATCTGCATCAAGGGCCAGGCATATATTACTCAAACCATTGCTTTCTTTTGAATTTATACTATTTTACAAATAGCAGAGGTAGAATTATGCCTTTGAGTATTTGTGGGCACCCTGATCTCTTGCTGATTATAAGAAATTAAGAAAATCTTCCTTTAGGGAAAAATGTTCATGGTATTTCCAGTTCTTAAGTCTATTTTCTGTTGATACTTTAATTTTTTTCTCCCATTTTATAACTAGTTAGAAATCAAAGTCTAGTAAAACAGCACTAGGCTATCAAGAAGAACATTATGTTTGATAGAACATTATGTTTGATAGAATCAGATGATAAATAGGAGAGCTAAAATACTGTGGGATCAGTTTTCCCCCAAAGTTGTAAGAATATCTAGTGTCACGACATGAATCTATTCTTGTGTCAATTTTTGCTGCTGAAATAGAAAATAGTTCAACTGTGTCCAATGGGCACACTTGAGAAGGTCTACAATTCCAGACTTATTAGGCATTCTGTTCAGCACAGCTGGCTTAAATATTCATCCCATCTGAGAAAATACTGGCAGCTCAGTCATTTTCTTCCTGTGGTGAGGAGGCAGTTACATAGGGTTGTTTATTATCTCTACAGCAGAGTTGAAAGCTAGCACGTAGACATCTTGTAGCTGAAATGGCCATATGATGGAAGTCCTTGGTAAGTCTAATTGTAGAAAATTCAAGTGTCTCACTCTCAGCCACGACAATTCTAGTGGTATTATTGAATGTCAGTCATTTGCTATAGAAATATTTTGTCTTTTCCTTTGATAAGAACATATAAAGTACTGAACAGGAAAAGATGCTTAATTTCACTTACAGACTACAGAACATTTTCAGATCTGTCTATTTTATTTTGCTGTTAGTCCTTCAAAATATGTTCACATTTCTGTTGATTGCCATAGATCTTCCTAAGGAATTGTTCTCTTTTTAATTTGTTCATGCCAGTCCTCAACTGGGACACAACCATTTGATTAGTTTTTTATGACACTAAAAGGTAAATGTGTTGCAAAAGATCTCGGTTTGAATACTGCTTTAAATACTTTGTATCCCTGGGGCACACATTTAAATGTTCAGCCTTTGTTTTCCTGAAAAATGGGAATAATGATACCATTTGTCTTACGCAATTGTTCTGAGAATCAAATGAGGTAATTTACATAGAGTGTTTTATAGGTCTTAAAGTACTACATAAATATAAGCTATGATGATGATGATGATGATGATGATGATGATGATGAAAATTATAGACTCTTTAAACAAGTATGTAAATATAAATACTTCACCTTCTTATACATTGATGTAATAGACCTCTTTAATATGCAACATAGGTTTGAGACACATTACAAGGATATATGGTGTTGATTTGCTCTAATTTCTTCAATGGATCTATGATCTCATGGATTTATATGCTTTCTTCAGTGATATAGATTTAAGTCCATTTATTCCTTCACATCTTGGATGTTATCTCTCTTCCTTGTTCTTGTACAAATCCCACATAGAGCAGAAGTTCTTAGCCTTATTTGTGTCATGGACTATTTTGGCAATTTTTAAAGCCTATGAACTCATCAGAATAATGTTTTTAAACACATTAAATAAAATAATGGGATTACAAAGCAAACCAACTATATTGAAATAGAATTATTAAAATGTATATTAAAAAAGTTCAGGTAAGAACCTCTTGATCTACAGTTTCTCAGATTTTATGGATAAAAAAACCATAAAGAGCTATTTTAGTGCCTGAGGAAAGCAGCACTTCATATGCTCTCAAGCCAATTTTGTAATATATTATGGGAAAAAACACAAGAAAAAGTTGGGTCAAATTCAGATGAGGGCAAAGGGGGTGGTGGTGGTGAACAGTTATTATGACTCACAGATGGATATAATTAATGATGAGATTCTTATTTCAATGAATTTTTCTTGCTAAATAGGTTCTAGGCTCTTTAGTTGGTTACTAAGTGTTTCTATGCTGCTGAATGAGTACATGTGTTAAGACCTTATACTTTCTACATTTCAGTGCTCTGGGGTGAAGTTCCAGTTGGTTGACCCTTCTGAAAGCTTTATATTAATGTAACACTTGGACTACCCATTATTCATTATATTACTGTCTCAGCTCTTTTTTTCCAATCCTATATACTTGCCTGATATCTTTTATACCACTTGAACACACTATCATTTGTAATATCCTGCAGACCACTTATACCCACCAGGAATCACTCCATTGATTTTTGAATCACCTGTAATTTCGAGTCTTTGGAGATTGTGGTGTTCCATGCTTTATGACCCATGTAGGAAGAATTTTGATACTAAAAAGTTTTTGGCTTTTCAGGGAGTCAGGAAGCAGTATGGAATGTACCTAAATGCTGCACAATTTTTCACATCCTCTTCTTTAGTTCTAGGTCTTGTTCTTTAGTGCCTGTACAAGATCTATGTACTGATGGGCCATCTCAATAGTCACACTTGATTTATTCATGTTTTACTCTGTGGATTTTTAGATCTATCTCTTTTGAGTGGTGATAGATCTTCTTGAGCAAGTTCTGTGCTGTTCTGGGGTCTTATGAAATTAACTCAATGCCATACACACAGAGAAATATCTATAGGACCTCACAATACGTAGGGAATGCTATTCTGTGTTCATGTAACCCTCTGCATGTAGATTATCATTTGTGAAAGCCCATTCCCTTCTCAAATATCATCAAGGATATATTTTATAATGTTTATAGGTCATTCTTAATTTTTTTTCATAAAGATGAGAAAATAATCATGTGGGTAGGTGGTAGTTAATTGAGGTCTTTTCAATTGATTCTTTTTTCTGTTAATTCTATTGTATATAATTTTCCCGCTAATTATTTGGCACTCCTTCATTTACTTTGAAAATCAATAACTCAGTAAGTGCGTTGCTATCAATATTTCTTCTGGGTATTCTTAGTCTGATTCTGTTGCTCATCCCAACTTTATCTTCTACACTGCCATTTTCATTTTCTCATGTAGCACATCAAGGATTGAAGTGATTCCAAATGTGTTGGTTCTGTTTCTAGTGATAATGAAAAAAGCTTTCTATAGCAATGCTGACTGGTTTGTTTCACTCTCAGGTTTACTGCTCTCCTTTCATTTCATCTATAAATACATTTAGTATGATCTAGTTTAGTTGAGTATCATGCCAAGCTTTCTGTAGACTTATTTTCCCTTTTACTGTTTCACTATTTTTGTGTGTGTATGGCAATACCAATTGTAATTTTCTAACACTCTTTCTCTGTATTGTTTAACAAATACATTTCTGCTATTAACTGATATGTTCATTGGTTACCATACTTCTCTGTTTGGCAAAGAGGTCAAGTACTTTCTGGGCTATTCTCCCTCTTGCGGTAATTGCTTTATCTCAGTTAAACCTCAGTAGGGAAAGTAGCTAGAGGGATCATTAGCAAAAGGAACTCGTGCTGAACACACTGACACCATTCTGGTTCCATTATTGCTGGTGTGGAAGAAGCCATCTAAAAATGAAGCCCATTTTGTGCTTTTTATTTGTTCTATCAATTTCATGGCTAAGAACTTTCTACCTGGAGTCTCTCTGTCCCGAGTATTCCTCAGGCAGCAGACAGTTTTTTTTTCCAGCATGGTAGAACCTTTTAGTGTTTGTATTTCACAGGCAAAGTCTTTAAGAATCCACCATCAAGGTCACATGATAAAAAGATGAAGGACTAGACATTTTGTCTAATCTTCATACCCTCTTAAATATTTCAAAAATAGGAAACATACGCAAGAGATAAAAAATTTGAACTGATTGTCTAGGGCATCGAGACCCCAGTGAGGTAATAACCCAATAAACTAACATTAGAGAAGGCTAATCCTTAACCCCAACAGACACACTCAGCAATCCTTCCCTTTCCCTCCCCAAATGTAGAGAAGAAAGTTGGGTTGTACGAAGTGACCCGGGCTTTTGCTCAACTCTATTTTGTCCCTTCCTTACTTCCCCTTCCCCACAATGTGTGATTATCTTAGATGGGAAAGAATCTCAGTGGAGCTCCATTTTATGAAAGAGCTCAGCCCAAAACCTGAAGAGCAGAGGAAACTGCAGTAGGACAGTAGCCATGTGGGACTCTGCTAAGCCTCAGGGAAAGAGCCGGACATCCAGTTGGAGCCAGTTCTGTCCCCCAGAAGTTACTTAGGAAAGAGACCTATGTGATAAACATAAATTGCCCTGAGTTGGAGAAGCCTGACACACTTTGAGATCCAGCCACTAGGGAAATCTCCATCAGATGGAATGAAATCAGAAAGTGGTTGACAGGGGAATATAAGAGAACCTCTTATCACCTCCATGCCACAGTAGAACACTGGAGTAGGGATTTTGTGGAGGTTCCAGCTACTCGAGGTAAACATATAACAAAATATGAATGGGCTATATATCTTTAGATAGATAGGAATTAACCTGTAGATATACAAGTGACAAAGCATGTGTGTATAAAATTATGGCCTAGGTAAATAAATAGATTGGACCCCAGTATGAAAGGTTACTCAAAGCTCCATTGTCAAAATGGCAGATCTTTTGACATGGGGTGAACTGTGAATCCTCTCCCTTACCCCACTATAAAAATCATTTAAAAATGAGCAGAAGTTCCAAATCCATTAAATCTGTGAAACTTCAGGAACTCACAATAATTCATAGTCACCACTGGGTCCAGAGTTTTGCAATAGGGACCATAGAAAATTATAGAAAAAAATGGAACCATTCTTCATTGCTTTAAAAGTGTTAGCAGTTGCTAGATAGAACGATAGATAAGACTGATAGCAATATGAATAATGAAACCACACGCACACAGATCCAAAAGAGCTTTAAACGAATACATGCAAGGACTAACAGGGTTGAGTCAATGAACTGGGGCATTTCTAGTATAGCATTTATAGTACATTTATAGTAGATTTGTGCCTGGAAATGTCTATCTGGCAGTCAGAGAAGAGAATAACAAAAAAAGAGATGAAATACACAAAGAACTAAAATTTTTCACTGTCTCATTTCATGAAAAACTACATAGCCCAGCAGAAAGCATGCCTATGGATTAGTGGTTTGATCTGTCTGGTCTGTTTCCCTGGCAAATAAGACAATGACAAATAGTAGCTACCTCATAAGGAAGTTGTGATATTCATAAGAAATAATCTTTAAAGCTTTATGAATTTTTTGGATATATTTCAAATATATTATGTTTATAATATAATCTCATATGATATAACCTAACAGTGATTTTTAATCTTGTATGGTTATTAATGTAGTAATTTGCTCCAAACATTTTAATTTAATCTCTTTTATTTTTGATAGTGTCTTCCTGTTTTAGGCAACTTTTAATTATCGGCATTTGAGTGAAGATTAACCTTTAGTTAGAGGTAGTCTATGGCTATTAAGATATGTTTGTCACATTCAGTTAGGCCATTGACCTACAACACTGATAACCTCCTTCAGGCAGGATTCAACATCAAATAATTCCCAGACTTAAAAGTAATCCAATATTCACCTTGTGATGAGAAGTAGAAAATGTGAAGTGTTTTACAACACATTCCCCTTAAGCTGTGACCCAGAAATTGTTGTTCAAAACTAGAAGTTGTGACAGTGGACTTGGAAATTCTGGATTCGAGGAATGAAGTGAAAGTGTAATATAGTAGAAAAGATGCTGAATCTAGAGTCCAGAGAGATCTGAGTTCAAATTTTAACTCTAAGGTTAATAGTTGTGTGACCACAGGCAAGCCACTTGATTTCTCTGAGCTTCTGTTTCCTCATCTGTAAAACAAGGATAATAATACCTGTAGTACTTACCATGCTGAGTGGTTGTGACAATCAGATGAAACAATGTTTGTAAAGTGCTATACGAATGTCAGCTATTATTATTTGCACCATTGAAAAGCTGTGTTTCATTTTTAATTTTATTTTTATAACAAATAGCTATTTTCTCCACTCCTTATCTCTTGTCCTATAAAAATCCATGTAATAAATTAGTATAGTTAAGTTAAATGAATTCCTCTATTAGCCATGTCCAAAGAAGTATGTTTCTCAATTTGTACCCTGAGTCTATCATCTCTCTGACAGGAAGTGGGTAGCATGTTTCATTATGGTCTTCTGGAATCGTGATAGGTCATTGCTTTTATCAGAGTTCTTAAGTATTTCAATGATTTTCTATTTTTGTCTTTACAATATTGTTGTTATTGTATAAATTGTTCTCCTGATCATTTCATTCTGCATCACACAAATCTTCTCAGGTTTCACTGAAATCTCCATCATTTCTTACAGAGTAATAGTACTACATTACATTCATATACCATCATTTGGCTAATATTCTCCAATTGTTGCCCTACTCCCTTAGTTTATATTTGTTTGCCACCACAGAAAGAACTACTACAAATACTTTTGTGCAAATTGACCCTTTCTGTCTTTTTTGATATCTTTGGTAGGGGTAAAGAGGGTGTGAGTAGACTTTATAGTAGTATTACTTAGTAAATTTTTAGGAATAGTTCCTAATTTCTTTCCAGAGTGGCCAGATCAATTTACAGATCCACCAATAATATAGTAAATTACCTGTTTCCCCATGTACCTCCAATATTTGTCATTTTCCATTTTTGTCATCTTTGCCAGTCTGATGGGTGTGAAGTAAAATATGTGTTCCTTTAATTTTCATTCCTCTAATGATTAGTGATTTGCATTTTTTTTAAATATGGCTATTGATAGCTTGGATTTCCTCTTCTGAAAACTGCCTGCTCCAATCCTTTGACCAATTTTCAACTGGGGAAAATCTTACGTGTTTTAGAGGGATCATAAGATCGAAGTATCATAGATTCGTAGCTGGAAGGGACTTCAGAGGTCATGCAGTCTAACCTCTTCATTTTACCCACAAAGAAACTGAAGCCCAGAGAGGCTAACTGATTTGCCCAAGGTCACATGCATATAAGTGCCAGCTCCAGGGTTTGAACTGATATTTTCTGACTTCAAGTCAGTGTTCTTCCATGATGCAAAACACTCCTAACATGCCAAATTAACTGGGCAGTGCTGCACACAGTGGGAAATAAAATCCCTGGCAATGGTCTGGCAAGTTCATCACATCTTGAAAATGGAATTGGACTAGTTTATTTTAATTTGCACTAATGACAATATTTCTGCTCTAAAAATATTACTTTCAAAAGGGGCAAAGGTACTCAGTGGTTTCAAATTTAAAAAAGAAGTGACTAAATTTCCTCAGTCAGTCATTCACAAACTTCAATAGCATTTAAAGTCTTTTCCAATTTGGATCTAACCTACGCTTGACATCACATTACTCCACCTCATGCACTCGTTAGGCCGACAAAACTGGCTTACTTGGTATTCCTTATACAAGACTTTTCCATTTTCAGCTTCTATGCCTTTGTTTTCATGCTCAGAATACTTGCCCTCCTCACTTCTGTTTCTTCAATTCAGTTCAGTTCAGTTAAATTCAACAAGCACACACACACACACATACATATACACACATACATATACATGTGTGTGTATGCATACACAAATATCTATCTATCATGTGTTGGGAATTGTTCTGGGTGCTAGGGACACACACAAAATGAAATAGTCCTTGTCGTCAAAGAAGAGTTATTGTCTGGAATCAGCATATATGTAGAAAATCAAAACTGACATATTTACAAAATAATTTCCTAGGAGGAAGATACATGTCTATTATGAAGGACAGTTTGCACAATAGAAAAGGTGTGTCAGAGGACACAATGGAAGAGTACAGTAGAGTCCTTTTGGAATACAGGAAGAATGAGGCTGAGATCAATAGTCATGAAGTGATATACTTTGTGTCTAGGGAAAGGAGTTTCTGCTCAGGAATTCCAAATGGAGCAATAAGACCAAAGATTGTCCATAGGGCAACAATACTAATAGTAATGTTCATTTGATTATAATTCCCTGACAAGAGGTGGAAAGGGAGTTATGCAAGCATCTTTGGTCCTGGATGGGAGTCAAGGAAATTCAAGGATATCTTGGAACTGAGGCATTAACCCTCCAATCACCTGCTTGTCAGCTCTACTCCTCCCCTCCCCCACATTCCAATACTGAATAGATCATCTCTCCAGTTATTTCTCCTCTCTCTCCCTCTCTCTCTCTCTCTCTCTGTCTTTTTTATTGTGAATTCAAGAATCACAAACATTTCAGGATATAGAGAATAGGCAAGATGGCTATAAAGTAAATGAACTGCCATGTACAGGAAGTTTTTAAAAGATCTACCTATCAATTTTCTATCTTTCTATCAACTATGTTACATATAGTTACTATTAGCCTCATGTCTATGGAGCAGATTTTAAAATATGGCTCATATTCATGGCAGTTCTGCTTGTGATTCTGAAATGGCTTATGCTCTGACCCCAATTAGAGAGCAATATTTTCTGACGTTGAGCTTGGGGTTGAGTTCCCAGCTGTGTGCTAGGAAAGATCCTTCTCTCCTCAGAGTGTGTGTGTGTGGGTGTTCCTAGAGCTCTCCCATGACCTTATTCTGCAGGGGGATACAAGGTAACCTAAAGACAAGATAAACCATAGGTATTTATGAGAAATAAAATAAAACCTGGCAAATGTATCCTTTAAAAACATAAAAACCCAAACATAATTAAGAGAAAGTAAGCAGGAGAAGGTTGGAGACCTCCATTCAATGTGTCTGGTTTTCTCTCAGTGCTCCTACTAATGGAGTAAGAACTAATGGTAAAAATCTGGTGCCACATATCTCTGCTTATCCACTTGCAAGTAATTTCTCATGGTTCTGAAGGGAACTGCAAATCTCACAGATGTAGGCTACCATAGTCATGCCACCACCATGGTGCAACCACTGTTTCTTCTTTTTTTCTTCTCATTCTCCCCAAAACTTCTGGCTATACTCTCTACATGAAAAACCTCCAATCTCCCATGTGAAATCAGATCTCCATTAGTTTCCTCTCTTCCCAAGCTGAGAACTACAAACTTGGCCAGCCAGTGCCTTGCCAGAGGTTGTACAGTTAGGTAGCATCTATAACTGTATATCTGTATCAATATCAGTTTAACAAGGTAATAACAAATGCCTCCATTTGTGTTCCTTTCTGATTTCCCTTACTCTTGTTAAAATTCATCTCAAGTTCTACCTAACAATCATACTTTTCCTTATTTGTGCTGCATGATTCATATTTACTTACTTGTTTATATGACATGTCTTCCCTAGGAGAACGGAAACTTCTTGAAAGAAGAGGCTTGTATTTTGTTGTTGTTGTTATCCTTACAACCTATCACTAAGCAACATGCTTTGCATATAACTGGCATGTAATAAATGCTTTGAATTTGATTGAATCAAATTGAACAGAGATGTCCCATAAATTGAGAGATACCTGAATATTTGATCGGAAGGATTCTTTATGAGATTTTACAAGTTTAACGGTACAAAATCTAGAGTGATCTCTTTGTTTTCTTACAAATGGTTCTGAGACTGATGCTCATGTCCTTGACAAACTCGTGCCCTGCTTCCTTAAAGTGACTAACACCTGTCTATGATTTTGTTTTCCCTGAGAGAGGTGGGGGGATTAAAGGAAAGGGTTAAGGTTCAGGCTGACTCCTCAGAACTAACTTGTTCAGATGTACAGTGAGTGCTGCCAAAATACTTGGCCATCTAACAAATATACACCTTTGTATAAGAGACAAGCATATTGTTATAGTTCTTCATTAACTTATTCAATGCTGTGCTTCCTTATCAAGGCAACCAAAAGAGAGCATTAAAAAACAGATGCAAATGGGTTGAATTCTTCAAGTAGCAAGTAGTTAATTTCATTAAAAACCCCCAACAACTTTAAGCTAAATTGGATAAATGATTGGCCCCTTGAATGTCTACTTTTTACTTAGGGAAATGACTGCAAGCAGTCAGGCAAATTCTATTTCTCCAGAGACTTTGTCTTTGAGACTTTGTCTAAATTTGCTTTGACTTCTTTTAAAATACCTAATAGCTTATAGTGTATAGGGACCCCTTATGGGTTCAGTTTGCTAATCAAGTAGTCAAATCTAGAGCTACATTTTGCTGCTCTCTGTCACATATTGCTTGATGGAAAGGAAGAAGGGATTTTAAATGAAACACATCAATAAACCAGAGGCACTGTGTGATTGCTTATGTTGCCTATGCCTAAGGACATACAGGAAGTGATATGTATCCTGTAAAACAAAAGCCATCAATTTGACCAAGAGTTGTAGGCAGAAGTAACCACTGTTACTAACAAAGGGCTACAATAATATTTCTAAAAATGTTAATACTTAGTTTATTACTGCTAGTTAGTAATACATATTTCTTTGGTGTTATTTTAGGCCTCACGATTACCTTTAATCAATGTATTTCCTAATAACATTTTATTCTTAACCTTTTCTTTAAGGGCCATATATGAAGATTTTGGAGACTTAGATGACTATAAACACTATCTTGGTGATCTCATAAGCTCCCAGGGATTTCATTGTCATCTTTATGTAGATAACTTCCATCTCTATATATCTTTTTGAAAATACTAATATTTGAAATTTCAAATAAGCAGAACTAGAAAGATAATTTATACTGTAACATTAATATTACAAAAATTAACATTTTTAGCAATTTTTGTTAACTTATGAAGAATGACATGAGTCGAATCAAGACAATAACTTATATAGTAACAACAATACTGTAAAAACAAACAACAGGTTGCTATAAGAATTGTGGTGAACACAATGACCATTCATGATTCCAGAAGACAAATGATGAAACATGCTATCCATTACAGAGGTGATAAATTTAGAGTGCAGAATGAAAAATATGTACATATATACATGTAATTTCATATATATATATACATACATAGAAATGTGTACTTTGTTTTGTTTCTTGTTTTTTTTTTGTAAGGGGAGGGCAGAGCAATTGGGGTTAAGTGACTTGTCCAAAGTCACAAAGCTAGTAAGTGTGTCAAGTGTCTGGGGCTGGATTTGAACTCACGTCCTCCTGACTATAGGGCCAGTGTTCTACTCACTGCGCCACCTGACTGCCCAAAGTGTGTGCTTCCCATGGAGAGTGTGATTATGCACATGTGTTACAAGAAATTCGTTTTTCTTTTCCATTTTTATTTCAGTGGGCTGAGGTTAGGAGGGAGAGAAAATAGATTTCTGTTAATTAAAATATAAAGAAGTGGGGCTGCTATATATGTGACATATTTCAATACTTTCTGATGAAGTTGTTGTATTATTAGTTTTACTTAACTGTTTTGCTTTGTTTTAAGAGATGTCTCATGAAGTGGGAGTAATCTGTAACTGTAACATACAAATAAAACACCAACAATTAAAAAAAGAATTTCCAGAAAGTTTAGAGGAAAAAAATCCACAAAACCTCACTTGGCAGAAGTTCTAAAGCATTTAAAGAGGCTTTTTTGAGGATCTCAATCCCAGCCAGAGGTGGAAGCAGACTCAAGATATTGTACATTTTTAGAAACTGAATTCAGTCTCATTCTCTGGTGAGATTTTGTCATCAATCCTAGGATTTGTGACAACAGTTTGAGTTAGTTGCCACTAGATGCCACTGCTGCTTTATTAGGTAACACTGACAGATAAAGATTTCATTTGTGGTTTTTCTGCCTCAATTCAGTCAGTTTTGCTTTTTTTCTAATACAAAAATATTATATTGTGTCAATTTAAGTTTTTTTTATCAATATGTGAAGTAATCTGTAAAGTTCTATATTAACATTGGTTATTATTATTGTTAGTATAACCACAGTTAGGTTAGCTACAGGATAGGTGGTTTTGGAGATAACCAAAACCCAAGGGGTCAGGACAGGAAAGCATATATGCAAAGGACCCTAAAGACCATAAAATTTAACCTGTACCTGAGTAGTCTAACCCTGTCATTTTATATTTGAGATAATTGAACAACAGAGGGGTAAAATGATTAACCTAGGGTCATAAGGCTGCAAAGGTCTGAGGCAGAATTTGAATCTGGATCTTCCTAAGTGTAGACTACTTTCCAGACTCAGAGCCTAGTCTGTCTGCTGTACTGCTACTCAACTGCTTTGAAGGGAAGTTCAAACTGTAGGAAATTCAGAGGAGATGCAGCAGAGAGGGGGCAGTCTTTGAAAGGCCTTTAGGTCCCTTGAAGTCTAAAAGATTGTTGGTGGTGATGGAGATATTGATTGTTATAATTGTTTACTAGATAGTTATCTTTTTTTTAAAAAAAAAACTGTACTGTGTTACTTGGAGTACAGGTGGGACCAGGTGAGACTCCACCATGGAAAGATTGTAAACAGTTTAAGATCAAGGAGATAGATTAGAAAAGTAAAGAGGGCAAGAAAAAAATGGCCCTTATTTTGCTATCTCTGTTTAACTACAGAAGTATCTTGGCAATAGTGGATAAAGTATTGGATGTAGGTTCAGGAAGACTGGATTCAAATCCAGTAAATAAATAAATAAATAAATAATAATAATAATAATAATAATAATAATAAATCCATTTGTAATCTCTGACACTTAGTGGATACATGACTGTGGGCAAGTCACTTAAATTTTTTAAGTCAAAATTTCCTCACCTTTAAAATGGAGATAACACATATGGTACCTTCCTCATTAAAGCATTAGGAGGAAGAAAAATCAAGACTCCAGCCCTAAAGGAACTAGATTGCTAGAAGAGGAACCAAAAGGAGGCAAATAAGACAGGGGCTACAATCTAGGTGTGAATTTATGCACATTTGCCATTATTGCCTTTATTTGCTTTCATACTTCTAGTGAATATTCTCTTTCTGAATATTCTGCTGTCCTGATAGGAATGTGGCTTCTCACTGTTCCTCCCCCCAATGTCAGATGCTGTAAGGATTATTTAATTTAGTATTAGGCATTTTACTCTTGTAGCTTCAGCATGATTTCAGTTTGGCTTGTCTTACTTAATTATTTTTAGAGGCTGAGATTCTTTTCAACAAATTTGAATTTAGTTTGAAATAAAATATTTTGAATAATTAAGAAATAGCTTCCCTGAACCTGTATTGAGATTTCTCATATACCTTATTAGGATGATCCTTAGGAAAGGTTTGTCTAATCAAACTGTTGGAAAACATGATGTGAGTTGTCTGTCCTCAATTTCTTCTTGAACTATCATATTACTTAGGTCAAAGATCTAATTGAGTCTTAGGTCAAAGACTTAGGTCTTTGGTACTTAGGTACTTAGGTCAAAGAAATAATCGAGTCTAAATCCTCAATTTATTGATGAAAATACTTAGTCTGAGAGGAGTGATCTGTACAAGGTCACAAGACAATAATGGAGGAGTTGGGATTAAAACCCGGGTTAGCAGTGCTCATGTTGAACATAAGTTAAGATACCACTATGAAGATAATTGTAGCTAATATACCAAAATCTGCTGCAGAGGATGAAATAGATTCTGTAAAGAATTTGAGAAATTCAATTCAAATCCACACATACCTTGCTACTCATAATGTATTGCCTCATGTACTTTCCAGTCTGTCAGCTGGGCTGGGAAACTGCTGGAGTGGGAGGTAGAACATGACCAAAAATGATTCATGCTATAGGCTGAATTCTTTGCTGACCTGGAACACAGAGAAAGAGAGATAAATGGAGAAGATCCAGAAAAGGATCAGACATAGAAGGCAGTGCCAGGGATAGAAATAGATAGTTGCATCAAGGTCCAAGAAGAGACTGGTGAAAGCTAAAGTTTAGATTTTCATGCTATAATTTGGTGTAAAGACACAGATGAGAGAATGAGCTAGGCAATGCATGTGGAGATAATTCATCACACTCAAGCACTACTGGGGTGTATGAGAATTTTAAAAAGTTAGTTGACCCAGTTTTTCATCACATCCATTGTTGTCAACTTGGGCATTTCTCATGCATCTACTACCTTTATGGAATGAGTTTGTCCACACCGTTGTAACTAGAGCATAGATTCTGAGATTCTCTTCTTTGGTTCATATCCTACCACCAAGTACTGGAGGTGATAACAGCCTTTTTCTGAGTCAGTTTCCCTTCACCAGGAACTCCTTCTGCATTTTAGCTAGTACTAAGGGTAGACATAAATTTGCCAGATATAGATCCTAGTTGGGATGAGCAAGGTAGAAGAAAGGCCTATGAAATAGAAGGTTAATGTGCATGGACAAGGGAAGCTGGAGCCAATTGGTCTACTGGAGTCACTACCTGGACAATGGAGACTGGCCCTTTGATTTTGCAGCTTCTTAGTAAGTCTATTAGTCTGAAAGTTGTGTGTGTGTGTGTGTGTGTGTGTGTGTGTGTGTGTGTATGGGTGGGTGTGGGTGGTGGGATAAATAAGGTGCTCCTCTGAAAAGACTTCTCTGGGATTAATAGGCTATCTGCTTACTTCTTTTGGCCTACTTGGCTGCATATAATGTGGGCATGAAATGCATAGCCAGTTCATTGACTGATTAGAATGAAGACTAAAGTGAATACCAACTCAGAAGAAGGATAAATGAAAAGAAACTGAATCCAATTACAATAATTCTAACCCAATCTTTTGAAACTATCAACTCCAAAAAATGAGATGTGGAGTAAAGTAAAGCTATTATTTTTTTAAGGAAATTAAATCAGTACAAAATTGTTATCACAATAAGGAGGTTGAAAGAATCTAGAAACCACCTTACTTGGAAAATGCTAAATTTCTTTGCTAAGCAGAGATTTGACAGCTAAAGAAAACATGTTTATAATCCATGATCACCTACAAAACTCAGCTTAGGTGACTCCCCTCCCTCCCATGAAACCTTCCCTAATCTTTCTACACTACCCTAAGTTCACAGTGTTCTCTTCCACCTTAGTTTTCTTTACATATCTAGGACTTTGTTAAATATCTGCCTCTGCTTTGAAACTGTTATGCTGTACTTTATATTATACTTATTACACATGTGTACGTGCCATACTCCCCCTTTAGGATGTAAATTTCTTGATCGCAGCGATGGCACCATTTTTTTGTCCTTGTATCCTCAGGCTCCAGCAAAGGGCTTTGCACATGGTAAAGACTTAATAAATGTTTATTGAAATGTTAAATTGAGGGTGATGGAATATGATGCGCAACACCACCTCTTCAAGTTGTGAAAAGGTAGCTGAGAGAGAAACAAAACTAATGAAACTTTGGAGTGAGATCCAGCTAAGCCAGGTCATCCACTTTGTATCTACAGATGACATTGGAGGGAGGACAACAATTAGAAGTGAAGCAGACTAGAACTGTCAACATTACTATAGTGATCAGCTGTTACTTGTAATAGTAGTAGAACTACAGAAATCTAGCACCTCAGTAATTGATAATATGTAAAATATTGGTATATGAAGAAAGCAGTAGCACTTAAAAAGGTGAAGTTTTAAAGAATAATCGAACATAACTAAATACAAACAGAAGAAATTTGCACTGGAGGCAACACAATTTTAAAGGCACTGATGGATCAGTTTTCTAGGTATATAAAAGACAGAAGGCCAACAACCACTGACCCACATATTTGTTTTTCCATGTGTGTATCATCTTTATGAGAGGAAGCATGAATTCTGGCTGTGCTTCATAAAAATATTTAAAGAGTAGGCTTTTGCAAATAATTTTTCTATAGCATACCACTATTTACAGTAACACAACAAAGAGTTAAATCAAAGATAAGATCCTGCTATGAAAATTCTTTGTTCCTCTCAAAAAAGTTTTTGATTTCCTAAAAGGGATTCCTCAAACAGGATGCCTCTTATCTATGTGTTAAAATCATTCAAGATTCTATGACAAAAGCTACCATGGGAAAACTTTGTTCAGTTACCCATTAATTACCAACATCAAATGTGGTGAAAAATATGGAGATGTGTTAGCTCTTAGTGTTCTCTGGTGTAAAGGAATGTGTCCTACATAAAGTCAAAGTAGAAGAGAGATTTTGTGTCAATGGCACAAGATTCTCTAGATGCTCCCATTTCGGATGCCATTTTGCTGAAAGTATTAGGCCCTCAAATGCTTCAAAAACTCCTTAGTTAAATTTATATTCACTTGAAAGAGGTCAGATGAACTATATACATGAGAAGGATAAATTGGTTAAAATGCACATTATTCACATTATGGTGCGAACTTGTGTGGACAACCCACTGAGTTAATCTACCAGCACATGCATGCATCTTGGATAGTTTTGAAGATGGTCAATGGGCTAAGCCCAGAACTGAATAAGAAGAAAATATTGAATTGTTAGCGTTGAATAGTATTTGGGGAAGGAGAGTAGGTAGGACCTCTTTTAGTGATTTCCAAGTAGTTCAATGACCCAAAAGTCCATCTTTTACACTCCAGTGTAGGATGAAGCAATATGACTACATATCAAAGAAAATCATATTAGGTAGAATAAAAATATCCAGCAACCTAAAGAACAATGGAAAGCAATATGTTGGGTGAGAGTGACGGGCAACATACACACATATCCTGCTTTAGTGCAGCACTAGTGTTTAAGAAATATCGAACACATTGAATGGATTCTCTATGGAGGCTTTATCAAACAACATAGACAAAAATTGCAAGGTTGTGTTATGTACTGGTATAGGATGCAACAAAACTGGTGTGATTATTGACCCATTTAAGTATCCAAGATGAATAATGCATTAAGTCTTATCACAAGTGACAAGAGAAGAATGAGTATTCCAAGGGGAGGAGTGTTCAACTGTGTCAAAAGCCGAAGAAAGGCAGTGGAAAATGTATTATTCTGGTTCTAGATCTTAAATAACAGAAATATATTGATGCTTACCTTCAATCTAACTATTTTTCATCAATACCACAGAAACACTACTGGAAAACTCATAGGAAGAAAGGTACCAAAAGACACCAGCTTTCACCTTACCATCACCCTTGGGTCTTAATCTTGCTCTAATTCTGGAGAAAGAATCTGTTAAATTTAGATACAAACCAGGAAGGTGGAAATGATTTATGAAATAAATTCTTGGAATAGATAAGAGTAGATAAGATGAAGGGTACAAGAGGGGTACACTTTAGCAAGGAAAAGGCTACTTTTTCCTCAGGGACTTGATTAAAGTAAGAAATGATGGGTAAATATGCAAATGAGTTTTGAGGAGTGAAGGAGGAGAATTGTATGAGCTCACAACTGATGGTCTCGCTTTTCTCATTGAAGTAGGTTAGGTCATATGGACTGAGAAAAAGAGGGGAGGGAAGGTGACATTGGGGATGGAATTAGGAGAAAAGAAATGCTTTAGAAGAGTCACTAAGGGAAGAGGGATAGAGAATTAATCATGAAAGAATAATATAAGGATTGTTACATGGCAGCAATAACTCAGCTGAGATTAGATTCCATAATATGGTAGACTCAAAGAGCATGATTATGTAACTTCTTCCAGTGGCTTTGAGTAGCAGTATGAGAGTAGAGCTAGGCTAGCAATGTGGTACAGTTGATAGAGTGCTGGGCCTGGAGTTAGCAAGACTCTTCCTCCTGAGTTCAAATCCAGCCTCAGATACTTACTAGTTATGTGACCTTGAGTAAATCACTTAACCCTGTTTACCTCAGTTTCCTCATCTGTAAAATAAGCTGGAGAAGGAAATGGCAAACTAGTCCACTACCTTTGCAAAGAAAAGCCAAAAGGGGTCATGAAGAGGTAGACATGATTGAAAAATGACTAATTAATGGGAATGGAGCAGAGAATAGGGGCTTTAGGGGGTGGCTCAGGGTTGAAGATTAGCAGAGTATGAATGCTTTATGGAGCACATTGGGGTGTGATCTCATGCTTTATAGCCTGTATTCCAATGAAGTTTTTTTCCTTTAATTATAATTTTTTGAGAGACTTTGGACAAGTAAAGCGTGTGAAGAGCGGGACACAAATAATTGTACACATTATCCCTTAAGTCTTCGGAAACACATACTATGATTCAATCCCTGTGCAGTTATGGTATGTTGATTATAGACTTTTTGACAGCTTTAGTTCCTTCAGAAGAACACACTCAGTTCCTTGAAGCATAAAAAAAGAAGAATTAAAGTCCTTGGCTCTTATGAATATTTGTTTGCATTGATTCACTTTCAATCTCTCAAGCTGGATCTTCACTATAACTATTTGTGTGAAATTTTTTCATCAGGTATTTGGAATGTGTTTTTGGATAGGATAGAAATCTACAGAAAGGAATCTCAGGCAGAGAAACAAGAGCAAAAGAAACAAACTGAGCTATAAAAGAATCACGAAATGATAAGCTCATCTTGTTCTCAAATTTGTCACTTTTGCCTGTCAGCTCACTTGAGGGCTCTTTGCCATCTCTAGCTCCTTTTTCTTTTAGCAAGCCACCTTTTCCCCTTTGCCATCTCTCCAAAACCAAATAAAGGTAGAGTAACTAGTTTTTTATCCTAACTTTAAATCCTAACAAGTAATTAAAGATAGAGGGTTGTAGTTAGTAGAATAATTGACACAGAGCTAGAAGGGACTTTTGAGGTTTGTTATTTTATAGATGAGGGAAAAAGGATCCGGAGACAATAAATAATTTCTTCAAGGTTGCACATTGGTAGGGCTGGGATTCCACCTTAGTTCCTTTGGCTTTCAGAGCTGGCACTATTTCCGTACTGTCTCTTGGGAAGGGAGAATCACAGAATCTCCTAAAGTCTAAGGGGGTCAGTCTTTGTGATTCCTACAGAAAGGACTGGCAGTAGTATAAAGGATGGATTCGAGTGGGACCCAGTGAGAGTAGGAAAGTTGCTATGCTATTTTGATAGTCTGGGCAGGTGGTAATGAGGGCATGTACTAGGTCAGTGTCAGTACAAAAAAGAGAAGAAAGGTTGGATGTGATAGATTTTGTAAATGTAGAACTGATAGACTTGGGAGTGAGTCGGATAGGTGGAGAAAGTATACAAAAAAATGAAGCGCTAAATGAATGTTTGTTGCATTTCTCTAATTATTAGTGATTTGGGTCATTTTTTCATATCATTGTTGGTACCTTGGATTTCTTCCTCTGAAAACTGCCTGTTCATATAATTTCTCCATTTGTTAATTGGAGAATTGCTCTTATCTTATAAATTTGAATCAGTTTCCTATATATCTTAGATACGAGACCTTTATTAGAAAAACCTGCTGCAAAGATTTTTTTCCTCATTTACCTATTTCTCTTACAATTGGTTTTGTTTGTGCAAAACCTTTTTAATTTTATGTCATCAAAATTATCTATTATCTTTATCTTCTCTAGCCCTTGTTTGGTTGTGAACTCTTCCCTTATTCACCGATCTGAAAGGAATTTCTTCCTTGCTCCTCTAACTTGTTTATGTTGTTACCCTTTACATCTAAGTCCTCTATCCATTTGGAGCTTAACTTGATAGATCATGTGAAATGTTGGTCTATACCTAATTTCTGCTAAACTGTTTTCCATTTTTTTTCTAGCAGTTTTTGTAAAATAGTTCTTAACCCAACACCTAGGGTCTTCAAATTTATCAAACACATCAGTCACATTTTATTCTGTATGATATGAAGCTAATCTGTTCCATGGATTGACCATTCTATGTCTTAAATAGTACCCAAACTTCTGATGACTAATAATCTGTAGTATAACTTGAGATCTGGTACTGCTAGGCTCCCTTTATTCCTGCTTTCCCCCATTATTTTCTTTGAGATTCTTGATTTTTTTCTTCCAGATGAATTTCATAATAATTTGTTCTGCCTCTATAAATTAACTTTGATAGTCTTGTTGTTATAGTACTAAATGAGTGAATTAATTTAGATATATTGTTATTTTTATTATATTGGTTAGGCTTATCCATGAGCAATTAATGTTTCTCCAATTATTTAGGCTTATTACAGTTTGTCTAAAGAATGTTTTTTCTTGTATTTATATATAATCTCTGTGTGTGTCTCAGCAGCCAGGTGGACTCCCAAATATTTAGGAATACCATTCTTCATCATTGGTCCTTGGGAATTTATGGTTGACCAGTATGTTGATCAAGATAAGAATCAAAGATTTAAAATCAAGGAATGAAGCTCTGATAGTAGAATTTCATTGGGTGAATTTTTTATGAGGGCAGGGAATGAGAGAATTAGGGAGGCAATTCGAAATTACATTGGGATGATGTGTTTTCTGTGAAAACTAAGTACTAAAGTTTTATCTTTATTTCATCACCTTGTCTTTTTCACCCCCATAGGAGGAAATGCAACTTCCTAGTACTGAATTTTCTTGATTAAGAAACCTTTAGACAATTACACTGGTTTATGAAGATTTAGATCTTACAAATTACTGATTTACTAAGAAGAGGCAAATCCTTCTCAATTTATATTTGCATGGTTCTTTCGGTAGGCTTTATTTTGTAGCACATACCCCCTCTCACTTCTATACTGGGTTCATTTGAAATGAGTTACAGCTAAAATTTTATCCACATTGTAAGACCTAATGTGTGCTATTCCCTTTCTGTTATAGCATTTATGATAAGAAAGTCAACTAAATATAGTAATGACAATTTAATAAATATTTAAAACATAGACATATTTTTGGAGAAAAAAATGTGGTTTGAGAACTAGTCAAATAATTTTCTCAAACACTTAATAAAATACAGACGACATATATGTGTGTATGTGCGTATATATATGTATATATTTAACACACATTAATTAGAATGGTGAAATGTAGTGGCCTGAGTAAAAAGAAATAAAATGGACTGCACAATGTGAGACATGTTGCTATTCTTCCAAGCCATTATTTCTACTACTTTGCAATTTTAATTATATTTAGATGCTCAAACCTAACATAAAATTAAACTTCATTTCTTCTGGTTGATTGCCATTAAAAACTACCTATCAAATTCTGTTTTTTTGGAAAATGAGCAAACTATAGTTTTTGATGCTTTTGGTTTCTCTTTTATAAAGTAACTTTACTGATTTCAAAAGTTTATGAATTCCCCCCTTCCTTTTTTAAATCTCCCTCACTCTTTTGTCCATTCTTTCTCCTCTCCTTCCCTCTCCTGAAGGGATAATCATTACTGAACTCTGATTTCTGCAAAGCTGAGTTCAAAGTTCAGAATGTAAACTTGGTCAGAATTTTATTATAAAAAACCATTTGCTTTTTGTCCCAAGGATTTGTATTTGTATTATTAGTGTGAAAGTCCCTGTGTAGAAGTGTGCCCCAAATCTGACTTATTTCAATGGATTATTAATAGCAAAACATCTATCCAGGGTTAATTAATCATAATCACTAATTTTTATTATTGAGCTGTTAGAGATCCCCTTCACTTATATCTTACTTCTCTTACATGCCTTGCTCTACTTTTAGTCTGAGAATCACAATCTTAGGGCACTGTTCCTTGCAGGATGATTCTTTTCTTTGTAGGCCAGAATCATAGAATTCCTCAGCAGGTAAATCTATTCCCTTAAGTATCTTCTGCTGAAATGGAGGTAGGTTCAATGTTTTCTCTGGGGGCAGCATCAGTCAGTATTTTATTATCTTTTCCAAATCATGGCACTCAATGAAGTGTGGATCAGATAAAAGAGGCATTTATTTTAAGATCCAAGAGAGAAAACATAACAGAAAATGAGGAGTTTAATCATCAATGCATCACTGAAGTTGCCCAGAGAGACTTGGGGGATAATGAACCTGATAGCCAGAGAAACTCCATCTCATCTTACTCAGGACTGAAACTCTAAGGAAGTTTCAGATTGTTTTCATATGCCACCTGACCAAGTTTCATTTTCTTTTTTTTGGGTTGCAAAACAGTGATTTTAGTTTGACCCATTGTCCTAAGTCAGCCAGAGAGCTCCTTTGGCAAAGACCCAAAGGACAATAGGGAAGCAATCCTGATAAAATTACATATTGATCTGGCTCTCCAACATGAATCCTTTCTGGTTAAATTACCTAACTCCTTCCTGATGGGACCATGTGTCTTTAAAACCGCCACCTCTGGCCTCTTAGATGGCAGTTTCTTGTTAAGCACAGACTCCGAAGTTGGATTTTTCATCTATTTAAACTCCTGCTTATTTTTAAAAGGAGAATATTTTTGATCACTGTAGGTACAAAAAATTTGACAAAGGGAATGCCAGAAACAGGCAGGATTGGAATTTTATGTGTGATGTAGGTCACAAGGAATTGAAATTTCATGTTTGTGGTAAGGCTGAACCTTCCTTTTCATCAGCTTTCTTGCCTCTAGTGTGCTTCTCTTTCAATCAGTCCTTTATAATGCTGCTGACTGTCTTCATTTTTACCTGCTTGATAGTAAACACACTCAAGAGATGGGCTCTGCCTTCTGCCTTGTAAAATGATCACATTTGACAGCATTTACTCCCTGAGTACCTTACCCCTCTGCTGAGAAGAGGAAAATATGCTTCATCGTCTATGCTCTAGGACTAAGATTTATCACTGAAATTAACCCGAGGTTGGCTGCTTTTTTAGTGTTGATTTCATTTTTATTTTTGTAGACTCATCTATATTCTCCTAGTTTTGTTTACATTAGTTTATGTCAGTTCATAGAAGTTTTTCCAAGTTTTCTTGAATTCATTTTTTTTGCAGTGCAATAATATTCCATCATATTTTTGAACCTCAATTTCTTTAGCTGTTTTCCAGTTGATGGACATTCATTTTGTTTTCTGCTTTGTACTGCCACAAAAATGCTCCTAGGATTATGTTACTTAAATAGGAATACTTTGTTGTAGTCATTTACTTTTTTAGGGGATATTCCCAGTAGTGGGATGGTTGACTCGACAGGTCTGAATAGCTTAGTGAACTTTCTTAAATCCAAATCATTTTCCAGAATGGTTGGATCAGTGCACAGCTGAACCAACCATGTATTTATGTGCCCATCTTTTTATGTCAGAGAGAAATAATATTTTTTACAATAGCTTATTCACCTTTTGTGACATTTTTGTCTATGCCTTCCTACAAGCTTTCACCCACAGACTAGTGGCCTTCTTCTCATTTTTTATGACATTGTATGGCTACCAATGGAGAATGTGGGCTGACAGTGTTTATACCTTACTCTTACTGGGTGAACAGATTATCTTTTTTTCCTGGGCAGATATTTCTATGATGATATTCTTCATATTGCTTCACCTGAATAATTCCTTATT